>OY288255.1:46161345-46488845 GCA_958450325.1 Agrostemma githago
ATATAAATAATAATTATATTAATAATTTTTCTTTTTAAATAAATCTAAAATATATTAAGAATATTATCTAATATTTTTTTTTCCTAATTTGACTTTAACTAAACTAAGGTTAAAAACTAACTAATCATGTAAAATTACTAATCTAACCCTACACTAACCACCTTAGGTTAAAACAAATAAAATAAGTGGCGCAATATGATTGGTCGTGTATGAGAAATCTCATACACGCCGTGTAAGTGTATCAACTTCCGTGTGAGATGTCGTTTCATTTATGAGCTGTCAAATGTGGGCTTTGTTTTGATTTTTAGGGAGGACAGCTGTATAAAAGGAAAGAACCCTCAAATGAGGAAGGGGGGCCGCATGAGAGTAGCGTAGTTTTAGGATTTCTTTTTTCCTCTTCCGTTTTTCTTGATGACACTTAGTTTTAATCTTGTGTTTTTGTAGATTATTTAGATTAACTAGTTTAGTTAATACTTCTACATTCTATCCTTTTTCATTTATGCAATTCTCCATTTCTTCAAGTTTGGTATAATTTCTTGACTCTTTCTCTCTTATTTGATTCTTATTAAAGTTTGCATCTTTATTAGTTATTATTGTTTTATATTATGTTTAGAGTAATGGGTAGCTTAATTAGAGTAATGGGTAGCTTAATTAGTTTACTTTTAATCATGTTTGAGTAGTTAATTTCTAGGGTTGGGGAAGACTTGGTTTGTCTCATATTTGTGGGTTTTGTTGTGGGTTCATTATCTTGTCTATTATTGTTGGTGTTCTCCTTTGATTGCGACTTTTGTATGATTTACTTGTCTTGGCCGCGATAGGTGAATCGTATTTCGTCGAGCTTTCTTTGGGGTGGGTCGACCTAGTAATAAGTGCGAGAGCCCGTTATTAGGACCATTCCGGGTAGATAGAGACTCGAGAGAGACCCTTCTTCTTCCCAACTACCGACCGTATTCGACTTGTTTGTGAACTCCGATAATTCCCCTTGAGACTACCTCGTTGACCTTGACCCTAGTCCATTTTATCGTATTCATTTCATTTGTTTGTTCGATTCATGTTCATTAGCTTAGTTCACTAGTTTAGACCTCTCTCCAACCCAAAAAAACAATTCTCTTTCTTTGACTAATACCTTAGCTAGACCGAGACCCTCATTTAGCTAGACCGTCCCCGTGGATTCGACCCGACTTACCCTCGACTACCCAAGTTTAGGATTAGTCGGTTTTTACTTTGACCGACCGGGATTCGCGACAAATCCCTGTACGTCAGATGATAGCGGCATTAGTCGGTCTTCCCTCATTTTGCATATTTCCATCTTTTTACTTGGACTAGTTAGGCGGTTTTGGACACGGGACGACCCTCTTGGCTCACGCTAAAGGGGGCGAGGTCTCACTTACCTACAGTGTCGACTAACACCGTGTTTCTTCACTTTTCCACTCCGTCGATCGTCCCGTAGTAGGTTTTTAGAAAGTTAGAAGGACCTAGGTAAGTTACCAACGTTTTTATTGCTTGATCGTCATACTATTAGGATTTAGTCCACCTTGGTTTGTATTGTTAGCTTGGGAACGTTGTCACTTGCCTCGAGTCCTAAACCGGTGCTTCTTTCACCGCTTGTTTGAGGGAAGCGGTATTTATTTTCTTTTGGGTGCAACCGATTATGTGCCTTTTTGTGTGTTTGTTTGTTTGTGTGTTTTGTGTCCGGTTGCATCCATAATTTTGTCGCAAGATCCAACTTGCCTTGCGGAGTGCACTTTTTCTCTAAGTGCACTCGCGTGAGTTGAAGGGGCGTAGGGTGCGCTAATACCCATTCGGCTAGCTTAGTAGTAGTATGGGCTTACTCGAGGGCGAGTAAGGGTTAAGTGTGGGGGAGTTGATAAGTGTGGTTTGTAGTGCCTATTTTGTAGTGTTTTGGTCCCATTTTCCTTGTAGAATCGCTCCTTGGGAGCGGTCTAGGGGCTTCTTATGCTTCCTTTAGTTCGTTTCAGGTTCCCGAGACCGAATTGGAAGAGTTGGAGCGATTCCGACTCGATACATACACATTTTGGAGCCAACGAAACTAAGGAACGATCACTCGATGCCTTGGAGTAGACCCCGAGACCTTGGGACCCAATCCCGAGCCTCCGAGACACGATCCCGAGTCCCAGAATCGGTGAGAAGCCCATGAGAGGCAAGGAGGGACCAAAAAGTTCATAAGGGAGGCCTACAAGACCCATCCCGATCGGGAAGGCCTCCTCCCGTTCGGGATGGGGTGCACAAATGAGAGGGTTGCTGACCTGGGCCCGTCCCGGTCGGGACCACGTCGTCCCGGTCGGGATGACCCCGTCTCGGTCGGGACGGGGGTGCTGCAGCTCCGCTTTGTTTTCTTTCTTCTCCCTTCCACTTGTAACCCTATATATACCCTTCCCTTGTTATGTAAAGTAGATGCACTTCATTAGACACTAAACCCTAGACTACTTTAGGTTAGATTAGATTAGATTAGTGTAGATTAGTCGGTAATTAGTAGTTAATCTTAGTTTAAGCTTGTAATATTAGATCTCTTGAAGAATCCATCCAAGATTGACAACCTTGGTGGATGAATTTGGGTTATCTTCTATGCAAGTGTTGTCTTTTTCATTCTCTTGCTAGTTTGGTATAATCTTCTCATCCTTTTACTCTTAATCCTTTGTTATTCATCAAGTTCTCATCTTTTGTTCATAGTTCATCATTTTCACTAGTTTGTTTATGTTTGTTTTGATGTTTGAGATGATTCCTCTTGTTTGTGTTAGTTGTAGTTTGATTATGTTAGAGTAGTGTTCTTGCTAGGGTTAGTAGGGTGATTAGGGTGTTAATTGGGTGATTAAGGGATTGTTGGAGATGTTGGTGGAAGATTTGGGTTTCCTCTTGGTTTGGTGCACATCACATGTTTGTTGAAATGCTTGATTGACTAGTAGATGCATATACTTGTTTTTCTTGCCTTTCTTTTGTGGGTGATAGTTTGTTTGTGGGTTCGGCTCCCTCACTAAGTTGCGAGAGCCCGGTGAGGACGACCCCTAGGTCTATCTAAGTTGCGAGAGCCCGAATTCGACCTAGGCCACCATAGCGCGCTAGAACCCCGTTTGTCATGTGTGTCGCCGACCTGGGTTCTAGGTGGAACGTCTAGGTAGGTCTAAGTTGCGAGAGCCCGGACCGACCTAGATCACCCTACTACCTCCTTCGCTCTAGTTCTCCCTTGACCATTCCGTTACCCCTTTGACCCCGACCTAATCCTAGCCCGTTTTCCTAGTTTGTCCTCCTTAGCCATAGTCATAGTCTAGTCTTCTTCCCTCTCTACCATTCTTAGCTTAGTCCGTTGACTTAGTCTAGTATTTGGGCCGACCTAGTCTAGACGCCTCTTACCGTCCCTGTGGATTCGACCCGACTTGCCCTATCTACCGTAGGAATAGCCGGTTATTTTATTGACGGTTGGGATTCCACGACAAATCCCTCCCATCAGCCTCCAAGTTCTGACTCTTGAAGACGGCCCAGTGACTAGAGGTCTTACCATGGGATCTTCCAGCGCTTCAGGCTATTGTGAAGGTAAAATTCGTCAACAAACAATGCAATTAAATTTTCGACCAAACACATACACAATTTGTAATGATCATTCAAATAACATTTCAACGTACTTGAGTACGTAGCCAAGAGGGAAATAGTGACTCATATTTGACCCAAACATCGTCAGATGTTGTCACTTCCGCTTGTTCTGCGATAATGAAAGCCTCGAATTTCCTGAAATGGTTAGCAGTTGTAGTTAATCACACATACTACCAGTTATGAGGAGGGTACGCTGTACGTGAGTTATTACTTACTCCTCGTACGGTCTGATGATAGTACCACAGTTTCTTTGAATGTAGGAGTGTGCATGCTTGTACTCAACATCAGTCAACCACCTCTCCTTACATTTTCCAGTGCTGCTTCCAACGTCAGTCTGAAAGGGTTTCACATTTCTATGGTGGTCTTCAGTTTCATGCACACCCACGTCCAGGTCTTTGGCTTTTGTTTCAATGTGCTCTTCGAAGTAGAAGAAGCAGAAGTTCGATGTCTTCTCTAACAGATACGCGTTGCATATTGAACCCTCGACACGTGCTTTGTTACCAATTTTTTTTCAAATGGTTTAAGAACCTGCAAATTAAAATGATGGTGGCTCATGTAACACTTACTTGGTAATCAATACACGGAAAGTCATACTAAGGAGAGTTGAGGATGTCACCTTTCAAATGGGTACATCCACCGGTATTGAACTGGACCGCCAACCCTTGCCTCATACGGCAAGTGAAGTGGGAGATGCTCCATCGAGTTGAAGAATGACGGAGGAAATATTTTCTCCAACTTGCAAAGGATCTCGGGAATATTGTTCTCCAGCCGATTCATGGACTCGACTGACACCGTAGTGGAACACAAATCACGGAAGAAATGACTAATCTCTGCCAATGCATTCCACGTGTTCATTGGCACCAGCTACTTCAAAGCTACTGGCATCAAGCGCGCCATAAACACGTGACAGTCGTGGCTTTTCATGTCATGCAAAATTAACTTCGACTGGTCCACACACCGAGATAAGTCGGATGCGTAACCATCCGGGAACTTCAAACCAGCCACCCAATCGCACAAAGCCTTCCTTTCATTTTTGTCCATAACAAACGACGACGATTTGGGTCGCCCAAGACACAGTTCCTTGAAATCGGCTTTGCCTTTTGGTCCGAAGGCTGTGTTGTTCGGTACATCCATTACGGTGTTGATAATCTGCTCAAAGAAATTCTTCTCGATATGCATAACATAAAGGTTGTGTCTGATAAGCAGAGTGTGCCAGTACGAAAGTTCCCAGAATATGCTCTGCTTCCACCAACCTTCCTTCTTGTCCTTCAATTTTTTCAACTGTTGGTGGGTAGCGTGTACTATTGTAGGGTACTTCTGGACATCTGCCCATATCTCATTGCCTGATAACCGTTTACATGCGATGCTACTTTCATTGGGTTGTTTCTTCAGGAAACTCTTATAGTTATGCCTAAATGGATGGTCGGAAGGTAGAAACTGTCTGTGACAGTCAAACCAAGACACCTTTCCGCTATTTTTAAGCCAAAAGGATTTTTGGTCCTTCGCTTGACAGTAAGGACAAGCACGGTAACCCGTCGTACTCCAACCAGACAACATCCCGTAAGCTGGGAAGTCGTTGATGGTCCACATTAGTGCAGCCCTTAAATTGAAACTACTATTCCTTGACACATCGTACGTGTAAACCCCATTGTCCCACAAAATTTTTAACTCCTCAACAAGAGGTTGGAGATACACCTCCATATTGTCTTTCGGGTTCCTAGGGCCATGAACAATAAGGGACAGGAGCATAAATTGTCTCTTATTGCATAACCACGGAGGTAGGTTGTACGGTGTCAAAATAACCGGCCAACATGAGTACGACTTGCCAAACTGCTCGTACGGTGAGAAACCATCTGTGCACAACCAAAACGTACGTTGCGCGGCTCTTTCGAGAACTCGGGATGTTTGACATCAAATGTCTTCCAAGCTTCACCGTCGCTAGGGTGTGTCATCATACCACTAACCCTTATTTTGGAGTTACTGTGGTGCCAACTCATCTCGGCCGCAATTTTCTTTGTCGCATACAGTCTTTGCAGCCTCGGACCTACTGGGAAGTAAGTTAGAACCTTAGTTGGTACTCTCTTCCCCCTAGTATTTGCAGTTGGACTCTTGTACCTCTCCGAACTACATTTTCTACATGCGTCGAGGTCCGAATCTCCCTTCCAGAACAACATGCATCCGTTCGGACATGAGTCTATCTTTTCATGGGGGAGTTGGAGGCCCTTCAACACATTTTTAACCTCGTAGAAATTATTTGACATGACATTCTCCTTTTTCAGTAGAAGGTCACTCATCAGTTGGATCCAACTGTCTAAATGTCTTAAGGCCTTGTCGCTCTCGCACTTCAAAGTCAACATCCTTGAAGCGACTTGCAACAGACTCATATCGCACCCGGCATAAACTGGGAGCTCAGCATTTTTTAGCATTTCGAAAAAGGAAAGGACTTGTGGGTTGGGGTCGTGTTGCACTTCTTCGTCGCTTAAGTTGTCTGGGTTACGCTTCTCCTCCATTATGTCCTCAACCGTCGTACGCAGTGCGTCCTCCACGAAGTCCCGGTACGTGTTTTCGCGAACAGGTTCTTGCAGGCGACTATTTTCATTTTCACCATGATACGTCCACACGTAGTAGTTCTTAACAAAACCGTGCTTGTATAGATGTTGTTTGACATCTAGTTCATGTTTTAAGGCACGGTTTTGAAATTTTTTTACATGGGCGCCTAAGCTGCTCGCTGGTGTAGTGGGCGTTATTATCTAAAGAAAACTTGATGAACTCCTCGACACCGTCTCTAAATTCTATTTTCGGCCACTTATTGTCGGCCAGTCTCTCGTACATCCACCTCCGTTCTACTCTATTCATTCTATATGGATTGAACTATGAATGATCAGGGTATGTAGACATGAACAAAATGGCATGGGGAAAGAAGTCAACAACATCGAATTTGAAGTAGGCGACAACAACAGGGGAAATGCATATTGAAGAAAAGTTCGCGAATTTCACCATCAGTTCGAACTCTCACAACCCTCAATTTAGAAACGATTCATCACCGGGGACCTTATCACTCCAACCTAAACCCATTCTTGTGCGTTCCATGTCACTGATAAACACGGAATTGTGTAATGTCGATAAGAGAAAAATTCGGCAGCAATTCGCCTCAGTTCTCCAAAAGCACAATGTGGAGTATATGAAAACTCCACATATGCAATCGAAGAACATTGAGGGAATTGTCACCAAATTTATCTCTTACCAACACAACACAATTCCATATTTACCACCTAAGCGACATGAAAAGAACAAGAACAGTCCCAAAACGGGGACTGCCCAAGAATTACTCCTAATGAGTAACTCTTGAACGGGCACTAGGTAGGTCTAAGTAGATTTCAAACAATCCTCATGCACAGTACCTAACGAAAACAAATAACAACAACAATCATATCTCAACACAATTATCCAAAACATTAATACTTACTGTTATTACCACCACTAACTGCTGAAATTTTAAAAACAAAACGAATTTTCCTTTTTTTAGTATTGTTTATGTAGTAGAAGTAGTAGTAGAAAATTAGTAGTAGTAGTAGTAGTAGTAGTAGTAGTAGATTAGTAGTAGTAGTAGTAGTAGTAGTAGTAGTAGTAGAAACTTATTAGAAGTAGAAGTAGAAGTAGGAAATTAGTAGTAGTAGAAAATTAGTAGTAGTAGTAGTAGTAGAAAATTAGTAGGAGGAGTAGTAGAAAGTTAGTAGCAGTAGTAGTAGTAGAAAATTATTAGTAGTAGTAGATTAGTAGTTGTGAAGTAGAAGAAGAAGATTAGTAGTTGTGTAGTAGTATAGTAGAATAGTAGTAAATTAGTATAGTATTAGATTAGTAGTAGTAGTGTTAGTAGATTTGTTGTAGTAGATTAGTAGTAGTATTAGTAGTACATGAATTAGTAGTATTAGTAGTAGGTTATTAGTATTAGTAATATTAGTAGTAGATTAGTAATCTTAGTAGTAGCATTAGTAGTAGTAATGAAGTATTTTATTACTTCATACTACTACTAATACTACTACTATTAGTAATACTACTACTAGCACTACTAATGTACTACTACTAACACTACTAATTAATCTACTACTAATACTACTACTCATCTACCTCAACAAATTTAATTCATTATACTACTACATACTACTACTACTAATCTAATAACACAATTTCTAACCTAATACAATAATCACTAATACAATACCACTATTACTAGTAAAACACAAACGTAATTAACAAATACTAACATAGTTAAGAATTAATATAATTAACCATTAACGTAATTAACGATTACCGTTTAACAATAAAATGAAATCTAACCTAATTCACATACTAGTTAACCTAATTAACATACTAATTAACGTAATTAACCTAATTATTAAACTAATTAACCTAATTAACATACTAACATAATCACCCTACAATCTAATTAACTAATTAACCATACATAATCACCATAATTATTAAACATAATTAACATAATCACCATACTAACACTTAATCTAACATAATGAACCTAATTAATCTAATTAAGTAACAAATAATCTAATTAACTAACAATTAACCTAATCAAAACAATGAAACTCTAATTATCATACCTGAGATTTGGGGGTCGGGTTAGGGTTTTTCGGGGTTGATTCGGGTGCACCGGGATTCGTGTTCACCAGAGGGTCGTTCGCCGGCAGGGGTCGTCGGGCGTGGGGGCGGGTTCTGCTCGCCGGAAAGGGTATGGGCTCGTCGGGGTTTATGGGATCGTCAAAAGAGGAGGAGGTCGCCTGAAAAGATGGGATGGTGGTCGACCTAGGGATTCGTTTTTGGGGTCGATGTAGGGTGGCGTCGCCGGATCTGGGTAGGGTGGTGGTCGCCGAAGGAAGGGGAGTCGCCGGAGAGCGGAGTTTCGCCGGAAGTTGGTGGGGTTAAGGGTGCGCGCGCGTCGTCGCTGAATTGCCTAAGAGAGATAAGGAGTTTGGGGGTGTGGGGTTTGGGGTTTGTTTGTTGTCGACCTTTTTTTTTTTTAATTAAAACTGTTGCGTGGGTTAGCCGACGCAAACCAGACGCAATATTCAACTTTGCGTCGGCTAATCCCACGCAATACATATATTTCTGTTGACTAGCAGCGTTGAGTCAACACTATTGCGTGGGAATAGCCGACGCAATGTATTGCGTCTGGTTTGCGTCGGCTAATCCCACGCAACAGTTTTAATATAAAAAAAATAAGATCGACAACAAACCTTTCTATTGACTGGCAGAGTTGAGTCAACACTTTTGCGTGGGATTAGCCGACGCAAAGTTGAATATTGCGTCTGGTTTGAGTCGTCTAATCCTACGCAACATTTTTAATATAAAAAAAATTAAGATCGACAACAAACCTTTCTATTGACTGGCAGAGTTGAGTCAACACTTTTGCGTGAGATTAGCCGACGCAAATCCTTTCTATTGGGTCGACTTTGCGTCGGCTAATCCCACGCGACCCTTTTCACATGGTGTTGACTTGGCGTGTTGACTCGACACTTTTGCGTGGGATTAGCCGACGCAATCCAACACTATTGAGTCGGCTTTGCGTCGGCTAATCCCACGCAACCCTTTCACATAGTGGCGCCAACCCAAATTTATTGGCGCCTGTTTCATGGAGGCGGATTGCGTCGGCTAATCCCACGCAATATTATTGCGTCGGATTAACCGACGGAATCCGACACAAATACCATACTTGCGTGGGATTATAAATTCGCCGCAATCAATCCGCCACAATTTCATCTGTTTTTTGTAGTGGTCATATCATATGCAAGATAAACCAAAAAAGTTTGGTTGCCATTAGTTAGTCACATGATTAACTCTACATGCACAACAGAGAACCGTAATTGACAAGTCTTAAAGCAAAGCACAAGCACAAACATAGGTTAAATACCTGAAGCCGGGACGCGTTGTACATAGGTATTGTAAAGTTCATCGTAACCGGTCCAGCTTCCTTGGTTAGATTCCCTGAGATACATAAGAATTCATCATAAGATCTTCTATGTTACTCCGACACTTTCACTTGGGTGCCGTGTCGCGTGTCCGACGTGGACACAAAACTACGATACTAATTTAGACCAAAAATCGAAAATTTTTCCCAAAATAGTCGTGTCGGACAGTCCGACACCGTGTTTACTACGATGAAGCAACTTGAGAGAAGAGTTCTTACCATGTCATTCCTGTGAAAATGTGAGCTTTGCTCTTAAAGTATGGTCAGATCCACCTACTATCTGTTAAAATTTGTTGAATCGGCAATAGTCCAAATACAGAGCAAACACTTGTCTAGATATTACAGGATTCGTAAGGTGTAACTAAAAAGGGAAACACATCACCTTCTTTAAATTCCATTCGAGTCTCTTGTTAACTTCCTTGAAATCGGTTGTTTGCCCAACAGCACCAGGTTCCAACTCAAAGCTAACTCTGGAAAATTATCAAATGAGCGAGAAATGAGGAACGTCAATAAAAAATACGGAATAACACAATAAAGTACTCATATAAACAAATCCCAAAGTGTAAAGAACCGCAAAATTGTTTATTTCAGACTATCACTAATGAAAACACACGATAAAATATGATGAAGATGTACATGAGTTCAGCGTAATATACTATCAACGGATCATCGTGCTACCTTGAAGTGTAAGATGGCAGTGGCATTTGGATGACGATAGTGTTGGCAGTAGCACTTGATACAAATTTAGCACGCAATTTGATTATCTCACCAATAGAAGTAACCGTGTTACTGACTCGTAGACGGAACCGATCTTATGAGCCTTACATCTTACCCATAAGGCTCAATTGGGCCCGAACTTCAATTATATTATACATTTATTCAAACGGGGCTCTGGGCTAAAATGAAAGCTGATGATTACATTCTCTGCATCACCAAGAGGGAACCCGCAGTTTTCAGAATCCTGTTCTGCCCCCGCTACCTAGGTGGTAATATTGATCAAGTACTTGTCTATACATGTGCACATACTCTACGCAGACTCTTGAACCGCAGCTCTCACTGCCGTAGGACGACTACCATAAACACTAGGTCGACTCTCGGACCGCAGCCTCCAAGTCTGCTAATCATTACAAGTGCTGTCGAAACACCACGCATGGTAGGATCCAACACAAGCTATTCGTCCCAGACTCGCATCGTAAACTGTATATAAAAGTCGCCCGTGAACAAGTAGTACATTATTTGGCGACCTTCAATAATTGGCCGGACTCATTTGAAACAGTCAAATCCTCAAATACTTGTGGACATGACGTAGGTCCACCCGACGCGGCCACGCGCGGGTTTGGGTAGGCGAATGAATCTCATGGTAAGATTGTTCTCGGGTTCGAAATTTAAGTCAAAGTTGGAGCCACCGAATTTATGGTAATTCGGAACCATTCGAGCCCACTCTATGTCGTCATAGGTCGTACACAAAGTACGGCCCATTTCGATTTCAGAGTTTATGGGGCTCGTCCCTTTGCATTACGATACCGATACCATCTACACCGGTTATCGTGTAAAGAATGACTCTCGTGCGCCAACGGTTTCGGACATCCGGAAACCGAGGTTCTGAGTAAGGGGTGAGGGTACGTGTTGGGAAGCCCACTAAGGACACCCAACCTCGCCCGCACATGGCGGCCTCTCCTAAGACATCGTTCGTGTTTGTGTACGCGCGCTAGTAAAACGACTAAATGATATGCAAATAGCGTTTTTTGCTAAACATGTGAGTTATTGGTTAACTACGTCATTTAATGCATCTAACTATGGTCGAAATTGTTTAGCATGCGAGGTTCATTTATAAAGCGATAAACATCAAAATAAATAAAGCTCGTAAATACGTACAAAATACACGGGCAGAAATACAACCCGGCCAATACAAAAATTACAAACGATAAAATAAAATAAATGGACAATATAAGGAAAGCGATATATAATGACTCGAAACGGAACCGTATAATAAATACACACTACACCGTAAGTTGTGTACACATTATATTGTGTACTAATCAAAGGACGGAGATATGGGACCTAGGCGTGGTGCTAGTCCGATCCCGAATCTCGATGCCTTGTCCCGACCTATCACCTCGAAATGTTGGCGTCCAAATTAATCACGTGTCGGATACGACTAAAGAGTCGTCGACGCAAGACTAATAGTGAAGGACGATCGATCAAAGTTGTTTTAAGTGTAATGATATGCATGAGTTTTGAAAAATAGAATTACGTGATTGACTTTGCACGCTACGACTAAGTCGTAAAAAAAAAAGACGAGGCTAAAATGATGCATAAAAGTCCTCGGGTTTTTGGGCTACAGGACCCAGTCGATCGAGTCATGGCCTGGACTCGGTCGAGTGTGCCTTTAAGGTGGCTACTGCCCGGTTTTTGGGGTGCTACTAGGGCAGAGCACGGATCGGATATCCGATCCGAATCAGGTTTATCGGATATCCGATCCGAAAATCCGAAAATTTTAATATCCGATATCCGATCCGAATCACTTCGGATATCCGATTTTTGATATCCGAAAATTTCGGACCGGATATCCGAACTATCCGATATCCGATTTGGTTGAGATTTTTGGTCAAATAAAATTCTAAATGAAGTTCAATTCAACTAGAAAAAAATCCTAATTTTAATTAATCTAGTATTATACGGAGTATACTATTCTATATTTTAAGGCAATAAAAAAATGTCACCAAGACTTAACATAAAATAAATTAAATTATAACCTATCTACCCTATAATACATTAATCCAAAATAAAAATTACAAAAATAACCCATTGTTCGGATCGGATCGGATATCCGAAAAAATTATTTTGGATATCCGAATCCGATCCGATATCCGAAATGTTCGGATCGGATATCCGATCCGAAATCATTTTTCGGATCGAATATCCGGTTTTTCGGATCGAATACGAATCGGATAACGGATCGGATTCGGATAGTCGGATAATTTGCTCAGCCCTAGGTGCTACTGATCGAGTGGCTCATGGCACTCGGTCGAGTGCCCCCTGTACGAGTTATAACTCGTTTCGTTTTTTTATTAAAAATTGACGGTTGGTCGAGTTAAATAAAAATATCGCATGATTTTAATTTAACTCGGCTTCAGGTGCTATAAACGTGTATTCATACGATTATAATACCGTTGTCGGAATTTTATGGAAAATGCTATTATGGGATTGAAAAGTTTGATTGGCGACAAAATTGTATCCCTCCGTGTCACAACATTGATAATAATCTTAACGGATTATGTGATGCCGATTTTCACGTCAACGGGTTTCGCGCTAACCTTAGAAATGGAGTCATACACGTTTAACTATGAGTAACCACGATCACGTTACGCCCTTGAGTACATTGGGGTGGCGCTCCTCGAAAGGGTGCCACCTCCGTCGTGGCTCGTAAATGGATTAAACGGACTTGAGATGGTCATCATAGTCAAACGCGTACGAGACCGAGTTTTATTATTATTATATATAAACAGTATTAATTGTTAATGACGATAATAAACAATAATAAAATGTTAGTAAACGAAAATTAAAGTGTTAGTAAACGAAAATTAAAATGTTAGTGTTAAAGTTAATGTTAATGTTAGTATAATAATACGATTATAATATAAAAATACGAAAATGTAAATAAAAGATTAAAGATAATAAAGGTTGAGACGGGGTTTATGACACCCTCAACATACATGCTTAGGAAGGCCTCGACAATGGACTCGTAATAGCGACGGGAACGCGGGAGTATCGAGGATGTATGCAAGTTATGGTGTGTGTGTGTGTATCGGTTTTACGAGGGATATTGACTCGGTTTTTTGACTAAGGTTGCTTAGGGTTTGTAGTATGGAAGTGATGTAGGTGGATTAGGGTAGAAATGTAGGGTAGAATTGCATTGATCAAAACTTCAAAAACTGAAAATGCAAAGGCTTTGAGGGGCTAGGGTCACTCGATCGAGTGGCCCTAGTGCACTCGATCGAGTGCCTTTGAAAATGGGTCTGCTCCGGGTTTTGAGGCTCCACTCGACCAAGTGGGTCAATCCACTCGATCGAGTGGATCAAGTTGGACGAGGCATTTTAGGAAATGGTTGACTTTTGATTTTTTTGAATTTTGTATTTGGGCGCAAGTTTCTAGAAGCGAACTTGGCTGACTTATGTGACGGATTCGTCTTTGACCGGGTTTTGACCCGGTCGCCAAAAGACGGTTTTTATTTTTGGTGTCGGTTTTGGCCCAAATTAGTCTTATTTTACTCGGAACGACCCACTGGGCCTGAATTTGAGGTCGGTTTTGAGAGATTTGTACTCCGCTAAATGTCCACGTCGGATATTATTGATTCCGAGCCCATATTCGAGTATACTAAGTCACGTTTGCGTCCGATCATCATCGGGTGTTTTGTCGGAAACTGCTATAGACACTAGCAGGCAAAATGCGGGTGTCTACAATACTTACTTTCAGTGTGACAACGTTACACTTTAATCCTCAAGTGTCACCCGAAACATCATATCCCAATTATGGTATAACTTCTTTTAAAATAATAAATCTTTAAATGAAGTTTTATATAAAAAATAAAATTTAAGGTATAATAAAATATTATTTTAAAATTTATAATTTCTGAATAATATAAAAGTTTCTGAAAAATATAAATTAAGTCGTACTTAATCGATTTACAAAATTTTGACGTAAAATCATTTTTTTTAATATTTATAAATGTTGTGTAAAAATTTCGGAATAAAATAAATTCATTTATTTTAGAAAAAATGAAATTTACAAAATATTTTGTAGGTTACTAATTTACTCTATTATTACAATATATAAACAAATGTAAAAGTACTAAAGAAAATTAAATATGACCAATTATATAAAATACATACTTTGGAGTAATTTTTGGAGTAATTATATAAATATGACCAAATGTAAAAGTACTAAAAAATATATTTTGGAGTAATTTTTGAACTTTTGATAGATTTTGGGAGTTATTTTTAACAAAAATTTCAAAAGGGAGTAAATTTTAAAATTAGTATTTTAAAAGGGAGTAATTTTTAATTTAATCTAAATTTTATTTTAATAAAGTTCTTGTATTTATTTTCTCATTTTTCATATAAACAAAAATGTAGAGGTGATAAATAAATATATAACACAAATAA
Source organism: Agrostemma githago (assembly GCA_958450325.1). Classification (NCBI taxonomy): domain Eukaryota; kingdom Viridiplantae; phylum Streptophyta; class Magnoliopsida; order Caryophyllales; family Caryophyllaceae; genus Agrostemma; species Agrostemma githago. The sequence continues at coordinate 46,176,097 of OY288255.1, forward strand.
AATATCACGTAACATTTTTATATATAAGTAATTTAGTTATACAAATAAGCCTAAATATTTAAGTAAGCAATTTATTAAGTTAGTAACACAATATACTTATATATACAGAATGTTGTTAGAAGAAAAGTATGGTTACCTTAATAGCTATTACGGATTATTTATTAACGTTATTAAGAATTAAAAGTCGTCTGGGTTGTAGGCACTAAAAATTTATTAAAGTGCCGAATAAATTAAATTAATTAATTATTTTGAGTTAATACGAATTTTAACTCAATTTAATTATTTTGTCCTGAGTAAATGAAATATGGGTCGATCCGAATTACAAATTGGATTATTTGGATCATTAAATCCGAAAAGAAGACAAAGTGGACCAATCACTCATAAGCCCATAAACGGGCCTGTGACTACAATGTCCACCAAGGAGAACCAAAACTCTATAAATAGAGCCCTTCTCATTCATTCGAAGAAAAAATTGGAAAACTTCTGAAACAAAGGATCCAGAGAGAAAAAATACACAAGTCGCTACAAGTCTCTCCATCAAATTCGTCGCAAGCAGTCAACAAGCACGATAAAGCGTGCCGCCTGCTCAGAAGATCCAACAATAAATTTAAACATTCAAGGGAGATTCAAGTCATCGCGACCCTCTCAAAACATCTACGCACGCGTCTCTCACGTGTACTGCATACACGTGTTCCCTAAATGGCGTTAGAATCAGAGGATACATTAGAGATTGTACACAAACTTTTGATAAATAATTAATAAAATTTAGGGTCATTTAACAGGAATAATACCAACTTTGGGCGGTATTCCATAAATAAAACCAACTTTAAATAATACGGGAATAAAACCAAGTATGAGACGTATTATACAGAAATAGAATTGTCTTACCTGCTACCGCCTACGCCGGTCATATTGCACTAATACTGATCTTTCATGTAACCTCATACAATTCTGGGTTTTTTAACTTCAAACTTCATCTTCTTCTTCCTCTTTATCTTCTTCTTCCTCAATTCATCTTGTCGAAGATAATTTTTTTTCCGAAATTTTTCTTTGTTTATCAACTTTTGAAGTTAATTCATCTTTTCCGTCTTTACAATTATTGTTGAAATTGTCGAAAATTAATTTTCAAGAGTTATAGCTGTAGAGAAGTTCATTTCTCAATCATTTGCGTCGGCAATGTCAATGGTGAGTATTGTTTTCATTTCTCCAAATCGATTTTTCTGGGTTTCCTTTACTAATTTAGGGTTTTTTTATTCCGGGTTTAATTTAGGGGTTATTCTAGGTTTCCTATTAGTATTCTTTTTAATTGGTTTGATTGAAAACGTAACTTGTGACCTTGAAGTCTTGTTACGGGAAAAATCGAGTTTGATGTGGACTTGTGGGGATGAAGAAGATGAAGATGTGTGTTAATTAATAGTATGGGACCCACAAAAACCGACTCCATCCGGTCATTTAAGAGACAATTTCATTCTTGTATAATATGTCTCATACATGGTTTTATTCCCGTATTAATTAAAGTCGGTTTTATTTATGGAATATCACACAAAGTTGGTATTATTCCTATTAAATAACCCTAAAATTTATTCGTTTCCTTGTTTTGTATTCCAGTTTTCTGCGATACAAAGTTTCTCGTTACAAATTTTGGTGAACCCGACGTGAAAATCTCTACCTCTCATCTCTACCGCCGAACCAACCAAGACTACTTCTCGAGAACATGTCAACCTGTAGACGTCCGTCCGCACCGCCCGGCGCCTTGCGCGCGCCCGCGCGGGACAAGCCCGGTTTTTCAACGTGTGGCGGCGGCCACCCACGCGACCCCCTCCCTGCCGGGGGCCGGTCCGATCTCGCGTTCGGGGCGAAGTGTCGGACCTCGATTTGGATGACGATCCGGATTTGTACTAGACGGGTGGGGGCACCCGTGTTTCCATTTGGGAATCGATCGAGTCGTGGTTGTAAATGTTTAAAGGCCGTTTTGTTTGGTAAGGCGACCATTTTAGTGAACTGAAGTTGTTTCCGATTTGTGGAGTCGCCACCGAGTTAATTATGGGGACTCGGAAACCGTTCAAGTCAACTTTGATCCCTTGCCGGCTCAAAGTTGAGTGGCACGGGACCTAAAGATAAAGACTTGTACCCTTAAGCACTCCATGCCTGGAATGATTCTCATTGCCAATGGTTTCGAACATCCGAAAACCGTCGATTCTGAGTATGGGGTGAGGGTACGTATTGGAAGCCAACATCTGATAGATGTCAACACCCAATCTCGCCCGCACTATAGCGGCCTCTACTAATCAATCGGTGGGCTGATATCCCAGTTCTTTTGTTGTGGTGGAAGTACTGTAACATCCGTTGTTTTAACCCTAAACCTTTTCCTATGTCGGTTGTTTAAGGACAAATAAGTTTTGCCGTCAAAGTAGTTGTGTTTACATTCTTTGCATGCGATTTCACGTGACAAGCAGGCCATGAAAAGATGCACGTAGGAGAGTAGAGAGTACTAGTATTATACGTATTATTAAATCAGTTTTAACGTGATAATACGGATAGTAGTCATTCTCGTGGTATACCTTACCTGATATTCTGCTTAAGATGCGTCGGTTCGGTATTAATAGAGATGCGTCGAACCTAATAAGGCGAGCACCGGGACTAATACGGAACCCGACCATCACTTTGTTCAGTTTTAGTTGTTTCATGTTTTGAATTCCGTGTTAGGTGATTTAGCATGCGATTATAAGGTCATAAAAGCAATAAACCATACGAAAAACTGTAAATGCGAATGTAAGTAAATCACATAGTGAGGAGTTGCACCCTCGGAGTATACACTAAACGGGATACGATGCATAGATAGTTTTGAGAACGGATCTCAGAATTACTCGGGTCTATTTAGCGTGTTTTAGTGTTTGCGGTTGAAGTTGGGACGTTACGTATTTTAGTAGATGTCAGTGGGCCTAGTGCCCATATCCAGTGTTGTCGTAGTGCATAATAAGAGAAAATACGAATATGGAAAGTTTTGTTTAGATGGCAACCTAGTGACGATACGACTTCGACAGGCGGATCCTCCTAGCTTGACCAGTTATTCTGGAAGAGTTCCGTTACCGTTTGACCTTCCCGTGGCTATTCCGGCAGAACTTCGTTACTATTTGACTAGTTCTGCGGCTAATCCAACAGAACGTGGGTACTGGTTTTGAGCTAGTCGATCACAGGCACCTCGGTATCGAGTGGAGTTCTCGAAGGTGAGGAGTAGCGTCGATGTCGCTTTTATTATCGGAACTACGATCGAGTGGATCGTTTGCCTCGGGTGTCGGAGTGCGAGCCCTTAGCGAGAGTTTAGAGGGGGGGAAGAGAATTGAATGATGTTTTTGAAATGAGGGCGTGAAGGGGGGCATTTATAGGTGTTTTCGGCCCTCGTCGCCCATATAGGCGCCTGAGCTGGGGCATACTGAGACTCAGGCGCCTGGGTCCGGGCGTGGGGAGACCCAGGCGCGTCAGGTGGTGCGGTTGGAGTTCTGAGGATACGGTTTTGATACTTTCCAAAACCGAGAGGGAGGAGTGTGACATAATTCTTGGGGATTAAGTTTACCCCGAGTTTGACCTAGCGCCGTGGGTTTAGTGGGCCTCGGGTGTTCATCCCGAGGTTTGCTTGGCGCGGTGTTGACTCGGTTCGAGTTTCGGGACTGACCCGGGGTCCCGGTGTCTGAATTGACTCTAATTAGTGTCTATGCGATCGTAACGACACGACTAAGGCTGCCATCATGTTAGTTTAATTTGCCCGAGTAATTTATTTGATCTGTTCTATAGAAAAACTATCTAGAACACCGCGAACCTGCGTCGCGTTGAAATCCTATCGTCATTGGGTGTCTGTTGGGCACTTCTGCAACCACCAGTTCCAAATCTGTGTGTCTACACAAGCCCCCACTTTGACTGAGGCTTGGACAAGGCGAAAGTCAAAGTATAGCCGCCCAGGTCAATCGAAGATTACGATCTGGTATTTGTCCGGTCGGGTCGTTTTAAGTCCGTTAGACTGTGCGCTGGGGCTCGCCAGCCAAGGTTTAGAAGTCATACCTGATGTCTTCGCTTGTGGTTGTTTGCTTGGGCCCGGGCCGTTGCTTGTCATCTCGTTCTTGATTCTTTGTGTGCGCGCGCTTTGTCTTCTTCGATTTATTTAAGGTTTTGTTTAATTTTAAGCGCTTTTATGTGTTAGGTGTAAATGTATTTGCTTTTACTTGGGATGCTTATGAACCCTTGATGACATAAGACGTTCGAGGGCGTTAGTCTCCACTCGAGCGGTCGTCTTTGGGATGCTTATGACCCCTAGGACAAGGTAAAATGATATAAAACTATTCGAGGGCGTCAGTGTCCACTCGAACAGCCGTCTTTCGGGATGCCTCCGACCCCTAGGATAAAACTTGTTGTGCCTCTGGGATAAATTTGACCCTCGGGACAAAATTGCTGTTGCTGTGCCCCCGGGATCTTAGATCCCTCGGGCAAGTTGCTGTTGCTGTGCCTCTGAGACCTTAGATACCTTGGGCAAGTTTTATTATTATTATTATATATTATATATAAACGCGTATCATAGTCAAACGTGTACGAGACCGAGTTTTATTATTATTATATATAAACGGTATTAATTGTTAATGACGATAATAAACAATAATAAAATGTTAGTAAACGAAAATTAAAATGTTAGTGTTAAAGTTAATGTTAGTATACTAATACGATTATAATATAAAAATACAAAAATGTAAATAAAAGATTAAAGATAATAAAGGTTGAGACGGGGTTTATGACACCCTCAACATACATGCTTAGGAACGCCTCGGCAATGGACTCGTAATAGCGACGGGAACGCGGAAGTATCGAGGATGTATGTAAGTTATGGTGTGTGTGTGTGTGTATCGGTTTTACGAGGGATATTGACTCGGTTTTTTGACTAAGGTTGCTTAGGGTTTGTAGTATGGAAGTGATGAAGGTGGATTAGGGTAGAAATGTAGGGTAGAATTGCATTGATCAAAACTTCAAAAACTGAAAATGCAAAGGGTTTGAGGGGGTATTTATAGAGAATACCCCACGACCTAGGGTCACTCGATCGAGTGGCCCTAGTGCACTCGATCGAGTGCCTTTGAAAATGGGTATATTCCGGGTTTTGAGGCTCCACTCGACCGAGTGGGTCAATCCACTCGATCGAGTGGATCAAGTTGGACGAGCCATTTTAGGAAATGGTTGACTTTTGATTTTTTTGAATTTTGTATTTGGGCGCAAGTTTCTAGAAGCGAACTTGGCTGACTTATGTGACGGATTCGTCTTTGACCGGGTTTTGACCCGGTCGCCAAAAGATGGTTTTTATTTTTGGTGAAGGTTTTGGTCCAAATTAGTCTTATTTTACTCGGAACGATCCACTGGGCCTGAATTTGAGGTCGGTTTTGAGAGATTTGTACTCCACTAAATGTCCACGTCGGATATTATTGATTCCGAGCCCATGTTCGAGTACTAAGTCACGTTTGCGTCCGATCATCATCGGGTGTTTTATCGGGAACTGCTATAGACACTAGCAGGCAAAATGCGGGTGTCTACAGAGCCCCCACTCTGACTGAGGCTTGGACAAGGCGGAAGTCAGAGTAGCTACCAGGCCAATCGCAGATTACGACCTGGCAGCCTTCCGGTCGGGTCGTTTATAGTCCAGTAGACTTGCGTGAAGGGCTCGCCAGCCATAAGCAGAGGGTCATACCTGTCTTGTCTTGATGATGATAGCTCTGTGGGGAGTAAATGAGCTGCGCGGAGACTTGCTTCTGAAGTCTGGGGTGTACCTGTATGCTGACACATGACAACTTGCATGTAACACATAGGCGAAACACCAACTCACGCTGGGGAAAATAAAATATTGATTTTTCTTGAAAAAGCAGAAAAACATTTTGAAAGATTTTTTATCACAATTTTTTAGAAATTTTTAGCAAAGCTCGGGACGACTGATAAGTGTAGTTTGTAGTGCCTATTTGTTGTGTTTTGGTCCCTTTTTCCTTGTGGAATCGCTCCTTATGCTTCCTTTAGTTCGTTTCAGGTTCCCGAGGCCGAATTGGAAGAGTTGGAGCGATTCCGATTCAATACATACACATTTTGCAGCCAACGAGACAAAGGAACGATGACTCGAGACCTTAGAATCAACCCCGAGACCTTGGGGCCCATTCCCGAGCCTCCGAGACCCGATCCCGAGTCCCGAGAATCGGTGGGAAGCCCATAAGAGGCAAGGAAGGACCAAAGAGTGTTTAAGGAAGGCATACAAGACCCATCCCGTTCGGGATGGGGTGCTACATTAGGATGGCTGCTGTGAGCCCATCCCGGTCGGGACCAACTCGTCCCGATCGGGATGACAGAGCCATCCCGATCGGGATGATCCGTCCCGGTCGGGAAGCTACAGAGGCAGCACGGATCTCTTCTTTTCTTCTCCTTCATTCTTGTACCCATATATATATACTCCCTTCTTGTAATTTTAAGACATCTTATCTTACCCTACATTAGTTTAAGCCTCTACAACCCTAGATTTACTCTCACTCATTAGCTTTAATCTTCCCTTAATCTTAGTTAATCCTTAGTTAATCATTGTAATTAATCTTGTATTAAGAAGATTCTTGAAGATTATTCCAAGATTGACAACCTTGGGGTTCTATTTGGGTTTCTTATTTATACAAGTTCTCATCTTTTCCTCTTCTAGTATTGGTATAACCATCTCTACTCTTGTTCTTAGTTTATTTAATCTTGTTTGAATCCTTTCATATTGTTTTGTTATTACTCTTGTTGTTCATTATGGATGCTTGTTTAGTGGTATTGATTTCCTTTATGATTGTTAGTTTGTTCTTTATTATGAGTGAGTAGTTTCTTTGTGGGGTTAGTATGGGGATTAGGGGTAGAATATGGATGATTAGGGTTGATTAAGGGGAAAAAGTTGTATCTTTGTTGTTAGTCACATTGTGGGCACTCTATGTGTTTGTTGATATGCTTTTGTGAGTTGTAGTGGCCATGCTTCCCATGCTTGTGTTCATCTTCTCATTGATTGCTTATTTTGTGGAAATGTTGAGAATAGTCATAGTCACGAGAGTGCCGACTAGGGTCTAAGTTGCGAGAGCCCAGACTCACCTTGACATCGGTCTAAGTTGCGAGAGCCCGGACCGACTCTAGCGATTAGGAGACACCTTTACCCTTGATCACCCCAATTATTCTTCTACCTCTATGAACCCGACCTACCCCACTTCTCTTCCATATTTGAGTCCATCTTCTTAGTTAGACGTCGTTTACTTTAGCTTATTTGTTAGATCGATCATTAGCATTGTTTAGCATTGTTAGTCTAGTTCTTACTCCTCCTCCTCAATAGTTTTCCATTTATCGCTTCTTCGTGTTCGCTGGTAATCTAGTCTCGTTGTAGGTAGACTTAGTCTAAACTTTGATATACCGTCCTCGTGGATACGATCCCGACTTACCCTAGCTACTCACTAGGTTAGTCGGTGTTATATTGATCGGTTAGGGACGTGACAAATCCTTACCATCAATTTGGCGCCGTTGCCGGGGACGGTGCATTGTTTAGACTTAGTTTGCGTATTTCTAGACTTAGTTACCCTTCTTTGTGCTCTCCCATCTTCTCTTGTGAATATTTTCTAGTTTCTCTTCTTTCCTTAGCTTTCTTTTCTCTTTGTCTCTAGTTGTGTTTTTTATTGTTGTTACCTAGTGCCCATAAAGCACTAGGTGTTCTTACGTTTGTTCTAGTGTGTAGTGTATGCCTAGGAGGGGAGGCGACTTCTATCTCTTTAATCCAGAGCCGGAGAGACTCTTTCGAGCCTTTCGCCAACGGACGATTAATCGGGTTAGGATCTCTCAACCAAGTGCAAGCACCACTCATCAAGGGCAAGCCCAAGGAGCCGACTTGAGCAATTCACCTCGAGAGACGGCCGGAGGGACCTTCATCAATCCCTTCGGTGATTCTTCTCCTAGTTCCCCCTCTTCTTCTACATCAACACTCTCTACACCACCATCATCTCCCTTACATCCAAGAATGCCTAAGTTTTCCTCTCACTCCACATTCACCGAGGATGTCTTGCCGGGACCGAGTGCATTACCGGAAGCCTATACCGGGAATTTTGTGGCAAAGACCCAATTTATCCAACTTGTGGAGAGGAGCCCTTTTAGTGGTTTGCCCACCGAAGACCCGCACCAACACATGGAGACCTTCTCCGATTATTGTGACGCTATATCTCAAACCGGGGTTACTCAAGATCAAATTCGATGGGTACTCTTCCCGTTTTCTCTTATTGGAAAAGCGAAGCAATGGATCAAGAGTCTCGATAGGGAAACCATGGGGATCGATACTTGGAAAAAGCTTGCCTTGGCGTTCTACCAAAAGTTTTACCCTCCGGAAAAGACGAACTTGCTTAGGGCCTCCATCACCGGGTTCCAACAAAGGGATGAAGAGAACCTATATGAAGCTTGGGAGCGGTTCAAGTCTTTGGTAAGATCGTGCCCTCATCATGGACTCTCACAATGGTTCTTAGTACAACAATTTTGGAATGGACTTTATGAGGACTCGAGAGCCATTCTCAACATGGGCTCCAATGGTAGGTTTACCGAGGTCGATGACGACCAAACATGGGCGAGAATCGAAGAGATGGCGGTGCACAATTCGCAATATTCTAGGCCTAGGAAGGCACATCGAGGAGGCATGCATGAGGTCGATGCCATCACTAAGCTAAGCATTGACCTTGGAGCTCAACTTAAAACACACATGGAGACTATTGACAAGAAGCTCCAAAGCCACCTCAACCAAGTCCAAGGCTCTAGTTCATCCCACCATCAACCGATTCAAGATGTGAATGCTTTGGGGTTCGCACCTCCTACACCTTACTTTTGGATGTGCGACACTTGTGGAATCGTTGGACAAGATCCTATGTATTGCCATGGAAGTATCGAGCAAGTGAACGCCTTTCAAGTGTTCAAGCAAGGTACCTCTTACTCTAATCAATTCCAAGCTTCCCAACAAGTCCCCCAACAACAAGCCTTTCAACATCAACAACAACATCGTCCCTATGTTCCACATCCTTTACGGGACAACAATGAAAGTTACCAAGGTTATGTGGGTAACCAAAGACCCTTCAACAATTTCAAGCAAAATAACCAAGGCAACTTCAACAACAAGCAAGGGTTCCAACAAGGGAACTTCAATCAAGGTGGTTTCCAAGGAAACCAAAATTTTCAGGGATATCAAAACCGCAACCATGGCAACAATCAAGGCCATCAACAAGGTAATTTTCATGGGTTCCAAGGGAACCGTCAACAAGCAACTCAAAATCAACAACAACAAAGCAAGCCTAGGAGCCGGTCTCCTACTCATGATTATGGCATTCCTCTCGCCATCACCGACACTCCACATAATCCATCGTCCCCACCTCGGGATTTTGACATTCAAAAGACAATGACGGAAATACAAAGGAGTAATCAATATTTGCAACAAGGTCAAGTGGAAATGTCAAGGCATCATCATGAGCTCTTCACTTATATTCAAGGGGAAAACGCAATGAGAGATACCCGTATGAAGATACTTGAGAATCAAATATCTCAACTAGCTTCGGGGAGCTCCTCAAGACAAAAGGGGCAACTACCTCCTCAAGGCGAAACACCAAAATTTGAGCATGTAAATGCTATTACTACGAGGAGTGGCACGTCCTATGAACCCCCTTTTTCACCTAATGAGCAAGAGCCAATACAAGAACCGACAATGCAAATGACATCTCCAAATCAAGAAGAGTCAAGCTTTGACATTCCAATTGAGGAGCAAGTCTCAAGGGAGGTCGAGAAACCTCAAGAAGACAACCCTCCTCCTCTTCAAGAGAAAGACAAGGGAAAAAGGAAAGTGTCCTTTGAAGAGTCCACCCTTAATGATCAAAACAAGTACCAAATCAAGTTGCCTTACCCATCGAGGCAAATGAAGACTAAGGTGGACACTCAATTCGACAAGTTCCTTAATATCGTGAAGAAATTGGATGTTAGTGTCCCGTTTACCGAGTTACTTACCCAAATCCCGGCATATGGTAAATTCATGAAAGAAATCTTGGCTAGGAAGAGGTCCATCGACAAGGAAGAGACGGTAGCGTTCACTAGGGTGGCGAGCGAGCTTATTCAAGGTTCCACGCTTCCGAAGTTGAAGGACCTGGGTAGTTTCTCTATCCCATGCACCATCGACAACTACAAGATCGAGAGAGCTATGTGTGATTTGGGCGCAAGTGTGAGCATTATTCCCTACACCATTTGTGAGCGATTAGGGATGACGGAGTTGAAGTGTACGTCCATTACACTCCAAATGGCCGATAAGTCTCTTAACCGACCATTGGGAATGTTAGAGGATGTGCCGGTGCAAATAGGGAAGTTCTTCATTCCGGTCGACTTCATTGTGGTTGACATGCCGGAGGATGCTAACACTCCCATCATCCTTGCACGCCCATTTTTACACACCGCCGGTGCCGTGATCGATGTGAAGAAGGGTAGGATCACTTTTCAACTAGGCGACGAGGAGTTAGTGTTTGACCTCCAAGGCAACACTTCGCCTATGACCGAGACATGTAATATGATCCATGCCACGGAAGAAATCGATCTAGGGGAAGGATCGGGACAAAGCTTGAAGGAGTACTCTTATGTACTTGAGGATGACGACTCCGATATGGAGGAAGATGAGTGCCCGAATCATGGGCTTGACGACAAGTTGCTAAGCAAGGAAGAAGATGAGCCTCCCTTGGGGCCACATGATGACCGGTGGACGTTTGGGTATATCCCCAAGGACCAAAAGTACAAGTTCAAGCCGTTGAACTTGGAAGAGCGGGATGCCCCGGGAACGTCAAGGCAAGGCCATGAAGAGCCTTGGGATGTGGTCGGCTATATGACGTGTTTGATTGAAGACTTCTCAAGGGCCTTCGACTTGTTCTTACGTGCTCTTGATGGAGATGGAACCGGTTGGAGTATTGTTGAAAAAGAATGAAGATTGTACCACCTTGGTTTGACGGAGTTCCACAAGAACCGTTTCATTGTATATATCTCTTTCTTGTAGTTAGTGGATTTTTGTGAATTCTTGTTATTTGGATTATTGATGAGCGAGGCAAGGGAGAGAATTTGATGCTTGAATTGAGTTTGTTGAATAGGTGAAGTGAAGATATCCCTAGAAAGGATTGGCTATGGTATACCTTGGATTTTAGGCACGAGGATCGGGTTTTTGAAACTTGGAACAAGTTTTTTTGGGATCGTGGAGGTCGAAGAAGACCCATCCCGATCGAGATGAGGCGTCCCGACCGGGAAGGATAAGGCTTCCCGATCGGGAAGGGTGCCTTCCCGATCGGGAAGGGTGCGCTGGATTTCGAGCTTACTGTGGGCTCGTCCCGACCGGGACGGGTGTGGCATCCCGACCGGGAAGGACCCGACCCGATCGGGATGGGTGTGCCATGATTCGAGCTCACTGTGAGTCCGTCCCGACCGGGATGAGGTCGTCCCGACCGGGACGGGTGAGGTAATCCGATCAGGATCAGTCTTCCCGACCGGGATGGTCCTCTGCTCCCCCTTTGTGATTCTTCTTCGCAAGTCGAGTCCACCCAACCGTTTTATGCCCCCTCCCAACCTCCCTAACTACCCTAGCCTTACCATATGCCCCATGTACTTCATCATCATGCCCTCACTCCACTTCCTATTCACTTTACACCAACTCTCACATCAAATCCCACCCCCTACCATTACTACCTATACCGTGAGTTCTCTTCAAGTGTGAAGCGAGATGACAACCGAGAAAACAAGCGACGAGCCTCAAATGATCAACGAGACGATGGAGCAAGTGAGTTACTAGCCGCTCAGTTCGGGTAACTATCCTTACTTTTCCGTCTTTTTATCGCTTCTTTTTCATTGTTTGCCCCCTTCCCTTGAGTCTCGGTATCTAGGGGCCTTCAAGGCCATAGTTTGGTTGCTCCCGACTCCCGACGACGTGACTACGTCGCGAGTCAATCGATTAGTCCATTTACAAGATTTTCACCCCTTTTTAGGAGTTAGTCGGATTTGGACGGAATCCGGGCTAGGTGACTTGATTACACCTAGCCCTCCCCGCCCATTTCCTTTTATTTCCTTCTTTTTATTTTTCTTCCCCCTTCCATATCTTTTTCTTGTCTCGGCCCATGGTGACTTGACTACACCCCGGCCGGACACCTTCTACCTTTTCTCCACTTTATTTTTGATTTTTAGCTTTATTTTCGTAGTTTATTTTCTTTTCTTTTGTCTCTCCGCACACTACGATTGAGCATATGAGGACATTGCTCGATTTAAGTGTGGGGGAGCGATATTCTATCGTAGTTAGTTTTATTTTCTATTTTTTTTCGAAAAAACCTTTAAAAATCCCTAAAAATTTGAAAATTTTTCAGAAAAAAAAATCAAAAAGATTTTTCTTTTGTGTGTTTTCCTTTTATGTCATTGTGTCGTATATTTGTTTTGTTGTGCGTGTTTTGCCCCCCTCTTTCTTTATAGGTTGCTTAATTCACCAAATGCTTTGGAGAGCTTTCAAGACCTCCAGTAACATCTCTTCACCCCTTTTCTTCTTTATTCCTTGTGGAGTTTGGAGGAGATTGTGATGATGTGTGCTCGGGAGGAGCTTTGTAAAGATTGTGGTGGATTTGGAGACTTGTTTGAAGATCGGGGTGGTGTTTGTTTTGTTTTTGTGTTGTTTCTCTTTCTTTTGTTTTGTTTTCTTTCGTCTCTTTTTCTTTCCCTTTCGTTGTGTCTTTGTTTTGTGTTTTGTTGTGTGTCTTGTGTGTAAACGTTTTCGAAAACCCGGTTTAGAGGCTAGTGTGTGAGTGTCTATTTTTCCCTTTCTAGTTGTATAAATCGAGTTTTGGACTTTAGTCTAGTAGAATGACCTTAAATAAATGATTTCGTTGGTCCTTTACCTTGAGTCCACCTAGCTTACTAGGGATTTACTACGGGATTTGCGCTTTTGACCATTATGACCACCCACTGTGTGAAAAGGCCTTGGTTACCGAGTCTCGTCCCCTAGGTGACCGTGTTTAGGATTGTTTGATTAGTCCAAGTTCTCCACTTTTTGTGGGTTAGAAGGGAAGGCGCCGTCCCGACTTACCCATTTCCCTACCTTCTACACATATACGCACAATAAAATGCAATTTGTTGATTCTCTCTTTCTTGAGTGTCGAGAAATGCCAAAAATGCCAAATCTTACCAAAAGGGCAAAGAAAAGAAAAGAAAAGAAAGAAAAAAATGAAAGAAAGAAAAGAAATGAAGAAAAAGAAAAGGCACAAAAGCCAAAAAGAAAATAGAAAAGAAGAAAAAGAAACCCATCTCACAACGTCGAAAAGAAAGAAAATCCCAAAAGAAAACCCATCTCACAAAAACAAATCCCCACAAAAATAAGACTTTTTCCGACTTTTGCCGTGAAGAGCCTACCAAAGGACCGAGTCCCTAGGAAGGATGATAGCGGCATTAGTCGGTCTTCCCTCATTTTGCATATTTTCCACCTTTTTACTTGGACTAGTTAGGCGGTTTTGGGCATGGGACGACCCTCTTGGCTCACGCTAAAGGGGGCGGGGTCTCACTTACCTACAGTGTCGACTAACACCGTGGATCATCACTTCCCACTCCGCTGATCGTCCCGTAGTTCGTTTTTAGAAAGTTAGGAGGACCTAGGTAAGTTACCAACGTTTTTATTGCTTTATCGTCATACTATTAGGGTTTAGTCCACCTTGATTTGTATTGATAGCTTGGGAACGTTGTCGCTTACCTCGAGTCCTAAACCGGTGTTTCATTCACCGCTTTTAGAGGGAAGCGGTATTTCTTTTGTTTTGGGTGCAACCGATCATGTGTTGTTTGTGTATGTGCTTTGTGTCCGGTTGCATCCACAGTTTTGTCGCAAGACCCAACTTGCCTTGCGGAGTGCACTTGTCCTCTAAGTGAACTCACGTGAGTTGAAGGGGCGTAGGGTGCGCTAATACCCATTCGGCTAGTGTAGTAGTTAGTATGTGCTTACTCGAGGGCGAGTAAGGGTTAAGTGTGGGGGAGTTGATAAGTGTAGTTTGTAGTGCCTATTTGTTGTGTTTTGGTCCCTTTTTCCTTGTGGAATCGCTCCTTTGGAGCGATTCATGGGCTTCTTATGCTTCCTTTAGTTCGTTTCAGGTACCCGAGGCCGAATTGGAAGAGTTGGAGCGATTCCGATTCAATACACACACATTTTGGAGCCAACGAGACAAAGGAGCGATGACTCGAGACCTTGGAATCAACCCCGAGACCTTGGGGCCCATTCCCGAGCCTTCGAGACCCGATCCCGAGTCCCGATAATCGGTGGGAAGCCCATGAGAGGCAAGGAAGGACCAAAGAGTGTTTAAGGAAGGCATACAAGACCCATCCCGTTCGGGATGGGGTGCTACATTAGGATGGCTGCTGTGAGCCCATCCCGGTCGGGACCAACTCGTCCCGATCGGGATGACAGAGCCGTCCCGATCGGGATGATCCGTCCCGGTTGGGAAGCTACAGAGGCAGCACGGATCTCTTCTTTTCTTCTCCTTCATTCTTGTACCCATATATATACTCCCTTCTTGTAATTTTAAGACATCTTATCTTACCCTACATTAGTTTAAGCCTCTAAAACCCTAGATTTACTCTCACTCATTAGCTTTAATCTTCCCTTAATCTTAGTTAATCCTTAGTTAATCATTGTAATTAATCTTGTATTAAGAAGATTCTTGAAGATTATTCCAAGATTGACAACCTTGGGGTTCTATTTGGGTTTCTTATTTATACAAGTTCTCATCTTTTCCTCTTCTAGTATTGGTATAACCATCTCTACTCTTGTTCTTAGTTTATTTAATCTTGTTTGAATCCTTTCATATTGTTTTGTTATTACTCTTGTTGTTCATTATGGATGCTTGTTTAGTGGTATTGATTTCCTTTATGATTGTTAGTTTGTTCTTTATTATGAGTGAGTAGTTTCTTTGTGGGGTTAGTAGGGGGATTAGGGGTAGAATATGGATGATTAGGGTTGATTAAGGGAAAAAGGTTGTATCTTTGTTGTTAGTCACATTGTGGGCACTCTATGTGTTTGTTGATATGCTTTTGTGAGTTGTAGTGGCCATGCTTCCCATGCTTGTGTTCATCTTCTCATTGATTGCTTATTTTGTGGAAATGTTGAGAATAGTCATAGTCACGAGAGTGCCGACTAGGGTCTAAGTTGCGAGAGCCCGGACTCACCTTGACATCGGTCTAAGTTGCGAGAGCCCGGACCGACTCTAGCGATTAGGAGACACCTTTACCCTTGATCACCCCAATTATTCTTCTACCTCTATGAACCCGACCTACCCCACTTCTCTTCCATATTTGAGTCCATCTTCTTAGTTAGACATCGTTTACTTTAGCTTATTTGTTAGATCGATCATTAGCATTGTTTAGCATTGTTAGTCTAGTTCTTACTCCTCCTCCTCAATGGTTTTCCATTTATCGCTTCTTCGTGTTCGCTGGTAATCTAGTCTCGTTGTAGGTAGACTTAGTCTAAACATTGATATACCGTCCTCGTGGATACGATCCCGACTTACCCTAGCTACTCACTAGGTTAGTCGGTGTTATATTGATCGGTTAGGGACGTGACAAATCCTTACCATCAACGACTTGATTCCTATTCTAGGTTCTGAACTGTAATCAGACCTGCGCGCGCATAGGGCCCATGTTCGCTGAGGAGGCGTGTCAGTTAGGGTTCAGTTAGGTTTTCCTATTATAAATATAGGAATCCCTGCTTCAACTTACTGCATCCCAAATCATAAACTCCTCCCTCTTCTCAAAATCTCTTAGACTTTCAAGAAGATTCAAACTTCTGCCATGGGTATCGATCATTTGACAGCGATGCTTTTTTCTTGGTCCCAATACTTTCGGGACGAGGACAAAGTTCAACTGACCTAGATGGGAATTGTCAGTCTATTCCCTCTCCAACGTCTGAAAATTGACTCGCACTTTTTGGACGCCTGCCTGACGTTTTGGGATACTACCCATCACGTCTTCGCGTTCCCGCGAGGAGAAATATGCCCTCTACCTGAGGAGATCGCAGCTATAGGTGGTTGGAGCCATATTGCCCGTCCTGCTATCCCTCCGTTCTACCCGGATCCAAGAAGGAGGCTGAGGGATTTCTTGGGTCTGTCTCATGCTGAGACAGATCGAATGGTGCGGGGAAATACTGTTTCCCTTTTCAACCTGGCTGATAAGTTTATGAACCTCCAAGATGTGAGGATTATTGCTGCTCATAGGTGTAGGGCCTTCGCCTTTTGCATGCTGCACCGCTACGTTTTTGAGGGGATGATGGATGTTGACTCGTGATTGGGTCAAATCAGGCTGATTGGTGTGGTTGACCAGATGGAGACTGGTCATAGCCCTGCTTGGCTAGCCACCGGGGAGATTATATATCATGGGTCTCAATGCTAAGCGACTCGACCCAGACCGACAGCTGACAGGGAGTACTCGCCTCCTGCAGGTATACATCTCACGTTATTTTCATTTTTTTTCGCGCGAATTTCTGATGTACGTAGGTCACTCGATCGAGTGGACCTGTTACTCGATCGAGTGACGTCTTCAACGAGCTACTGCTTGTTTTTGGAGGGCTTACTCGATCGAGTCAGCTGATGTACTCGATCGAGCGGGCTCTGGCGAACCCACTCCGTTGCTTATGAAATTTGTGTATCGCTTTTCAGATTTGGTTGTCGGAACGTCTGTCGGTCATAGAGTCCCCTCCGAGTGTTCCCAACTACCGACGAATAAGCTCGAGTCACCATATAAACCGAGCTTACTGGGATGAGGAGCTGGTGTTTCACGGTGGCCCCTTAATTAGGTGGGCCGTCGCCTGGTGGTTCCTCTCCAAATTGACGGGATTGGCCAAGAGAGATCAAGCCCGCTACCTGGTGATTCTGTCCCTTGACTGGACAGTTCACATTTACCCGGACCGCCTCCTAAGGCAGTTCGGTTCGTCTCAGCGCATTCCTGAGACTGAGGCTATCATTAGCGTCTCGCTCCAATTGACGGACACTATGTGCGACACATGGTTGCAGAGGTGGTTCACCCGTCCCATGTGGACTATACCCAGCCCTTGCCAATCCGCTTGGGTTTCACAGGCTTACCAGAAATGGACTTCTGAGGAGTCCGAGGAGGCTCGTAAAGCTTTGAAGGTTGATGAGGCCTTCGAACAAGTTCGCCGGGAGACGGCGAAGGACAACAGGGGTTTCTTCGACGAGGGAGACACTCCTGCTACTTTAGTCCGATTAGAATCGGGTCTTAAGTCACATACTAAGAATCGAGAACACTCCCCTCCACGTCGTCGTCAGTGGACGGCCAAGGAGGCCAAGGACAAGGGGAAGGGCAAGATGCTCTGAGTACCGAGTCCTTAGTTTTATTATTATTTGATTATTATTATTATTTTTGTTGTGTCGTGTGCTTTTTTATTGCATTTTTTTTGAATTCCTGCATTTTGTAATTTCCCGAGTTTATCGGGGTTTTAGTAATTAATAAAAGAAGTTTATTATTAAACCGTTCCTGTTTTTTCTCGATTGCACTGGTTGTGTCCTTTTGAGGGGCTGCCTACGTATCCACAAATAGTGGAATCAAACCAAACGTAGTTCAAGCTCAGTAGATTTGCAATCTCGAATTACACCAAGACTATTGGTTCAAGATGCTTGCGACAGTAGAATAAATAATTCTAGCTCATTGACTTGCTTTTTGTAAAAAAATGATTTTGATAAATTTTGATAATGACATTGAGAAAAGGCTAAGGGTAGTAGCGCTTCAGCTGGTCCAGGTTGGTCGGGTTGACGAACTCATTCCCGTCCAGGTCCGTCAGCATCACTGCTCCTCCCGATAGGATCTTCTTTACCAAATAAAGCCCAGCCCAATTAGGTTTGAATTTTCCCCTTGGGTCAACTGGTAATAAGGCTCGAACCGATTTAAGGACCAGATCCCCTTCCTTAATGTTCCTGGGCTTTACTCTTTTGTTGAAGGCCTGTTGGATCCTTTTCTGATAGATTTGAATATTGTTGAAGGCACGAGATCGACGTTCGTCTAGTAGAACCAACGAGTCATACCGTGCTCGAACCCAATCAGCTTCGGGTACTTGACTTTCTAACAGAATTCTGAGGGACGGTACCTCCAATTCAACTGGTAGGACTACCTCCATCCCATAAGTTAGGTAATACGGCGTCGCTCCGGTTGCGGTGCGAATTGACGTCCGGTATCCCCATAGGGCAAAAGGTATTTTGTCGGGCCAGTCCCGGTAATTATCAGCCATCTTTTTTAGTATGGTGACAATTGTTTTATTGGCCGCCTCTACTGCTCCGTTCGTTTGGGGACGATAGGGCGAGGACGTATGCCTTTGAATTTTATACTTGGTCAACAGGGCCACGGTCTCGGCTTGGAAATGGGTCCCGTGATCACTGATAAATTCATGCGGGATGCCATACCGACATATTATCTTGTTTTGGATAAACTTGGCGACATGCTTAGCATTGAGAATGCGATATGATTCATCTTTGACCCATTTGGTGAAATAGTCGATAGCTACTAAAATGAAACAGTGTCCGCCGGTACCAGAGGGATTTATTTTCCCGATTATGTCGATACCCCATGTCGAAAATGGCCAAGGCGATGTCATGGTATACAGCAAGGATGACGACAAGTGCTGCACATTGGTGAAGATTTGAGAGTTATGACAATGTTTGACATATAACTGACAGTCGGCTTCCATAGTATTCCAGTAATACCCGAGCCTCATGATCTTCCGGACTAGCATGTGAGCATTCATGTGTGGGCCGTTTTCACCATGTACTTCGGCCATAACCTTTTCGGCCTTATACTTATCAACACAAAGGAGAAGAGCCCCCTGTGCCGTCTTTTTGTACAGTTGCCCGTCATCGGTACGGAGGAACTGGGTAGCTAGCCTTCGCAGGGCTTTCTTGGCTCGTCCTTCAGTCCCGGGAGGATATTCTCCGTTCGTCAGGTACGTTAATACAGCATGATACCATGGTTCGGGGTCAGTTATCTCAATATCTTCAATGTCGTGAATGTATGCCGGCTCGGACCGTCTTTCGATGCAAATTGGCATGCTGGTCACGTGGTCGGGAATGTTCAGTAAAGATGCCAATTTTGAAAGTGCATCTGCAAACTGATTTTCTTCTCGGGGCAGGTATATGTACTCTACCCTTTGGAATTTTTTCTCGAGATCCCTTACTCGTGCCTGGTAGGCCACGAGATTAGCATTCCGAGTCTTCCATTTTTGAAGTGCTTGGTTAATGACCAAGGATGAGTCACTGTGTACCCGGAGATTTGTGATCCCCAGATTGGCGGCGGCTTGTAGCCCGTAAATGTACGCCTCGTACTCGGCTGCATTATTAGTAACATCAAAGTCCAGTTTGATGGACACGGGAGTATGCTCTCCTTTTGGCGAGATTAGGAGGATCCCGACTCCGAACCCTCGAAAATTGGATGCTCCATCGAAGTATAAATCCCATGTTTCGGTATCGGTATGGAAGATATGTTCATCTGGGAAGGACCAGGTGTCGGTGTGTCTTTCTTCGGTTACCGGGCTATCGGCAAGAAATTCAGCTACTACTTTCCCTTTAATGGCCTTTAACGGCACAAATTTTATGTCGAACTCTGCCAGCATTAGAGTCCATCTAGAAATTCGGCCGTTGAGAACGGGCTTTTCGAAGAGGTATTTGATTGGGTCCATCTTGGATAGCACATGGACCTCGTAGTTGAGCATATAGTGTCGTAGCTTCTTAGTGGCCCAAACCAGAGCCAAACACGTCTTTTCGAGCATGGTATATTTGCATTCATACTCTAAAAACTTTTTGCTAATGTTGTAAATAGCTCGCTCTTCGGAGTCAACTGTCTGAGCCAGCATAGCCCCCATGGCTGTCTCGGTCGTCGTTAGGTATAACGACAGAGGCAAACCGGGTAGAGGTGGCATTAAGACTGACGGAGCAGACAGGATTTCCTTGATCTTGTCGAAAGCAGCTTGGCACTTGTCATCCCATAGTACCCGTTCCCCTACTTTAAGTTTCTTGAAAATTGGTTCATACATCATGGTTAGTTTGGAAATGAACCGACTGATGTACTGGACTTTCCCGAGAAATCCCCTTATTTATTTTTCGGCTTTAGGAGGTTGCATCTCGGTAATGGCTTTAATTTTAGCTGGGTCGACCTCGATACCTCGTTGGCTAACGATATGACCCAGTAATTTGCCTGATGTTACTCCAAAACTGCACTTTTGAGGGTTTAGCCTCATGTTGTACTTGCGCAATCGGGTGAAGAATTTCCTTAGGGCGGTGATGTGACCGTCCCGTTCTTTGGATTTGACGATGACGTCGTCTACATAAACTTCTACTTCTTTATGCATCATGTCGTGCAATAAGGTCGTAGCAGTCCGTTGGTATGTGGCCCCGGCATTAATGAGACCGAATGGCATGACGGTGTAACAGTAAGTACCCCAAGGTGTAGTGAAGGTAGTCTTACTCATATCTTCTTCCGCCATCTTAATCTGATTATACCCGGCATACCCATCCATGAAATGATAGAAGGGCATGATCGGCCGTGTTATCCACCAGTATGTCGATGTGTGGCAACGGAAAATCATCTTTCGGGCTTGCCTTGTTAAGATCCCGAAAATCCACGCATACCCGCACCTTACCATCCTTTTTAGGAACCGGCACGATGTTTGCGACCCAGTCCGGATATTCAGACACTTGTATGAAGCCGGCTTTGAACTGTTTGTCGACTTCTTCTTTTACTTTAGAGACCACTCGGGCCTCATTCGGCGGAGCTTTTGCTTAACCGGTTTACACCCGTCTTTAATTGGTATGCGGTGCTCGGCTATTTCTCGGTCTATCCCCTTCATGTCCTTGTAGGACCACGCGAAGACATCTTTGAACTCTTGGAGGAGGTTTGTGAATTGTTGTTTCTCCTCGGGATCTAAAGATAACCCTATCTTAAGTATCTGAGGCTCTAAGGTTGTTCCCACATTAATGGTCTCGGTTTCTTCGATTACCGGATTCCGGGATTCTCTTTGTTCTAGTTGCTCGATCAGATGTGGAGGTAAGGGCACCTGTTCGTCGGGTTTCTCAATGTCATTGCATAAAACATTTTTGAAAGCAGAATTTAAAAGAGACAAGTCGTAAGCAGAACGGTTGTTATTACTGATTGAAAACTTTGAAAACAGCTCGAAAAGAGCAGCCATCTGATCATTAGTCAGTGGCGGAATCGGTAATGCACTCGGGACAGACCCCGAAGTGCCAGCAGCAGGAATGACAAAAGGGAGAGGGGTTACAGGAGCGACTCTAGCACCGACTTCCCTAGACTCGACCTCTCCGACTCAGACTCGGACTCAGACTCAGGCATGTCTCCCTCTCCGGTGACCAGCTTGTAGATCCTTCCTTGACTGTCAGTCCACTTGACAGTCTTCCTCCAGGCCCTGTTTCCCGTCTCGGAACCAACATCCGAGATCAGCTTGGTCGGGTCAAACCTGTTGCTGCGGAGAATCAGGTTGACCAAGTCTTCCTTTGGAGTCGGGGCTATGGCGTCTTCCCCGAAGATTAGCCCCAGCGCGGGCTCAGCATTTTCAGCTCTATCGGACTGGATGAGGGCGAACACATCATCCGGGATGTAGTTGCTGTCCCGGGCCAATTGGGTCCCGAGGTGCACAGCGTTGGGTTGGTATAGACCAACCTGGATAGCCCCAAACACCAGCGTGACAAAGTAGTCAGTCAACCGTGGGTTGTAAGGGCTCAAGTGGATACCCTTAATGATGTTGCAGGCCTTTTCGATTCCTACTCGGACAACGTTGCCCGGAGTGGTGGCGTAACCAAGGCCGAAGTGAGAGTCTTCGTTCTTGAGGACCTCGATAATCTTCGCAGCTGGAAGATCGGGTCGAGAGGTAGCCCCCCGGAAAGTACCCAAGGTTTTAGAGCATCGTGTCGATACTCGTAGTGAAGTAGGGCCTAAAAAGGTACTCTTCCTCGATCATCCCCACAAAATCGAACCCCCAGAGGTCCGTGCGGCCCGTGGCGTTACAGCTAGCCACAGTCATTGGGGTTGCCTCCAAAGTAATGACATTGTCGAGCAAAGGCATCTTGATCATTCGGTGGAGGGTGGAGGACACCGCTTTGACCGCGTGAATCCATGGCCTCCCTAGGAGCAGGTTGAAGGATGAGGTGACATCGATCACCTGGAATTCAAGCTCCTTTTCTATCGGGCCCGTTATGATGGTCAGTTTTATGACCCCAGCTACCGACTTTAGACTCCCATCAAAGGCTTGGATAGTCTGAGCAGTCGGAATATAATCGGCCTCGGTAATGCCGAGGGCTTTGGCGGTCCTTAAGGGAAGGACATTCACAGCAGACCCGTCATCAACTAGGGTCATCGGAAGGTATTTCCCTCGGCAGATCACCATAATGTAGAGGGCCAGATTATGGGAGGCCCCGAACGGCGGTAGGTCGGCTTCTGAGAAAGTGATCATTGGGCCTCCTTCCTTAGCTTTGCCCTTTAAGTGGGGCAGGACCGTGGCTAGCATTTCAGCAGGGGTAACCAAAGAGTCGATCTTGATTTGATCGAGAGCCTTAGTGAGTGCTTCTCGATGTTTTTGTGAGCTAACTAGGAGTTGCCATATGGTGAGGTCAACTCGGGTCTTCTTCACTTGCTTCATGAGAGCCGTTTCAGCAGTCGGGTCTTCAGGGGCGACTTCCGTCCCGAGTGGCTCGATGACGGTTGTCGGGATAGGGGTGTCCCTAGAGCTAGTGGCTTGATAGGGACGACTAAGGTGGTTACTGGCTAAGACTCGGGATTTAGTCTTGCGAATCTCCTCGGGGGTGATGGGGACAGCTTCCCCTTTAGCGAGGTAGACGTCGTCCTCGTCGTCGAACCAGATCCCGTTCACTTGCGGGATAAATGGAGAGATTAGATGAGAGCAATCAATCACCTCCCCGGCAAAGATGGCATGAGAGCTGAAAGGATTCTCCTTGTTGCTTGGCTTATCTCCAGGTAGCGGGATTTTACCGCTCTCAATCAGGTCCTGGATCAAGTGATTAAGCTTCCAGCACTTTTCGGTGTCATGCCCATTGCCTCGGTGGTATTGGCAATAGGCCTAGGCATTGTAGTTCTTGGAGCGTCGCTCGACCGGAACTTCAGGAGTTGGGCCTATCGGTTGGATTAGGTCTTTTGAGGATAGCCTTTGTAAGGCATAAGTATAGGTGGTACCTATATCCGTGAAAACCCGAGGTGAGGTGTTTTTCTTAGACGGGGCATCCATTAGATTAACCGCGTCAAAAATGCTGCGGGTTGCAGCCTGGGGCTTAGTAGTAGAAGAGGAAGCCCCTTGGTATCCTTTGCTAGAGGCCTTAGTGAGGCCCTCTAGTCTCAGGTCGTCTTCGATCCTCATACCCATTTCAGTAAGGGTGGTGAAATTGGGTATGACAGCGTACCGGAAATGAACCCGGTATGAGGGGAGGAGATTCTTGACGAAAGCCTCCATCAAATTTTTTTCACTGGGCTTATCTACCAGTTTCACGCTCTCGGCCCTCCAGCGTTGAAGGTACTTAGTAAAACCTTCCTTTGGCTCTTGGGCCATAACCTCCAGAGATCGCATTGTGGTTTGGATCTCGGTGTTGTCAGCATAGTTCCGAGCAAACTCGGTGGCCACATCATCCCAAGTAGGGTATTTCTTCGGGTCTAGCCTGTAGTACCAGGCCCGTGGGTGCTTTTCTAGGGACGCAGCAAAAAGATTCTTGAACATTGTAGAATCTACTCCCTTGATGGCCATGAATTCTTTGAAGGCCCGTACATGTAGTAACGGGTCTTCGGTTCCCTCAAACAAGGGTAAGCCGGTGAGGTTCAGGTTTGGGGGTAGCTTGTCGTTCACCGGGGTATACTCACGGCTATTTTCCCGATGGATGTTGATACTCCCAGCTAGGTGCACTTGTTCCTCTAGTCGGTGCACCGCACTAAGTAGTTCAGCTAGAGACCCATTGGTCTCGATATTAGGAGTCCTTTGCTCCACTGCAGCCATACGAGCAACGATGGCCACTTGACCAGCCCTCATTTCTGTCAGTTGGGCCTCAATGTCGGTCTGTTTGACGATCATGGCGTCCACAGAGGTGTTCAGGTTGTTCAAAGCTGCTTCCATTTTGCGGCTGTGTCTGGTTGACGGTGGCCTGTCTGTAAGAACACCGCGTAATCAAAAACTGAACCCAGATCTCGGAATCATAAAAAGTACATCCCGAGCGACGAAAAAGAAAAGACCAAGTGAAAAAGACTCAAGAAAGACACCTAGACGGATGACTCGTAGGTGGCATGACTTCCTTAGGACTCGGCTTTGTGGGCCTAGTCCTGTTCGAAGGAAGGTCCATGTGAGACTTTTCCCCAGACTTTTGACTCGAGTGTATAGACGGACTTTCCCTTGTAAGGGTATGCCGTACGTGGGTCAGTCGTGCCTTGACAAATAAGGCGGACTCGTGAAAGGGAGGAAACTCGTGATCTAAGATCGACGGAGTTTCGACGCTATAAAACCTTCGACATACTATGCAAAGACCTGACACACGAATAGACGGTAGGTCCTATAATAAGGAATATTTATTTTAGGAAAGTTGGATGTTTTGAAATTTGAATATAAAAATGAGCGAATTTCCGAAAGTTTGAAGGTCGAAAACGAAATTTCGAAAACCGAGATTAGAATTTTGAAAATTCAGGAAATCGGGGTGGTTTCGGAAATTCGAGAGTCAAAATGGGCAGTATGCCGACTAAAGAAAAGGATATTTTGAGTCAAATCATTGATCCTAAATTTCAACGGCATTCCGAATTTTGAAAATTGGATATTTTGAAAAGACGGGTCCCGAAACGGGCAGCATTTCGGGTTTTTTTCAAAATTTGGTATTTTTGGAAAGATGCATTTTTGAAATGACGGTTTTTGAAAAATGACACGGAAACCAAGTAGCACGTAGTCAAACAAGCATTATAACGACGCTCATGTATGCATTACGCTAAGTCTCGGTCGGTCAAATAGGGTCTATACCAACAACGATGGCTCTCTCATAAATCAGAACGGACTCCCTAAGACGAGTTGGTCTTAGGACATGCCGTAAAACCCATACGAGTTTGGCCATAGAAGTCTTTAGCGCACCCATTTTGGAATGCACCGCGGTATATTGGGACGTCGGTCACAAGTAATCGGCCGGGCAATTTGGGTTATGCATGAATCATTAAACTAATGCGCGCACACTAATATACGAACGATTTCTCTTCGAGTCTCACCCTAGGAACCCCGATGACATGTGGTACATCAGGTATCCCCAGCGGAGTCGCCAAATTGTGGACATGACGTAGGTCCACCCCGACGCGGCCACGCGCGGGTTTGGGTAGGCGAATGAATCTCATGGTAAGATTGTTCTCGAGTTCGAAATTTAAGTCAAAGTTGGAGTCGCCACCGAATTTATGGTAATTCGGAACCATTCGAGCCCACTTTATGTCGTCATGGGTCGTACACAAAGTACGGCCCATTTCGATTTCAGAGTTTATGGGGCTCGTCCCTTTGCATTACGATACCGATACCATCTACACCGGTTATCGTGTAAAGAATGACTCTCGTGCGCCAACGGTTTCGGACATCCGGAAAACGAGGTTCTGAGTAAGGGGTGAGGGTACGTGTTGGGAAGCCCACTAAGGACACCCAACCTCGCCCGCACATGGCGGCCTCTACTAAGACAGCGTTCGTGTTCGTGTACGCGCGCTAGTAAAACGACTAAATGATATGTAAACAGCTTTTTTTGCTAAACATGTGAGTTATTGGTTAACTACGTCATTTAATGCATCTAACTATGGTCGAAGTTGTTTAGCATGCGAGGTTCATTTATAAAGCGATAAACATCAAAATAAATAAAGCTCGTAAATACGTACAAAATACACGGGCGGAAATACAACCCGGACAATACAAAAATTACAAACGATAAAATAAAATAAACAGACAATATAAGGAAAGCGATATATAATGACTCGAAATGGACCCGTATAATAAATACACACTAGACCGTAAGTTGTGTACGTGGACGAACTTCGATTAGATACACATTATATTGTGTACTAATCAAAGGACGGAGATATGGGACCTAGGTGTGGTGCTAGCCCGATCCCGAATCTCGATGCCTTGTCCCGACCTATCACCTCGAAATGTTGGCGTCCAAATTAATCACGTGTCGGATACGACTAAATAGTCGTCGACACAAGACTAATAGTTAAGGACGATCGATCAAAGTCGTTTTAAGTGTAATGATATGCATGAGTTTTGAAAAATAGAATTACGTGATTGACTTTGCACGCTACGACTAAGTCGTAAAAAAAGACGAATCTCAAATGATGCATAAAAGTCCTCGGATTTTTGGGCTACAGGACCCACTCGATCAAGTCATGGCGTGGACTCGGTCGAGTGTGCCTTTAAGGTGGCTACTGCCCGGTTTTTGGGGTGCTACTCGATCGAGTGGCTCATGGCACTCGGTCGAGTGCCCCCTGTACGAGTTATAACTCGTTTCGTTTTTTATTAAAAATTGATGGTTGGTCGAGTTAAATAAAAATATCGCATGATTTTAATTTAACTCGGGCTTCCGGTGCTATAATCGTGTATTTATACGATTATAATACCATTGTCGGAATTTTATGGAAAATGCTATTATGGGATTGAAAAATTTTGGCGACGAAATTGTATCCCTCCGTGTCACAACATCGATAATAATCCTAACGGATTATGTGATGCCAATTTTCACGTCAACGGGTTTCGCGCTAACCTTAGAAATGGAGTCATACACGTTTAACTATGAGTAACCACGATCACGTTACGCCCTTGAGTACATTGGGGCGGCGCTCCTCGAAAAGGTGCCACCTCCGTCGTGGCTCGTAAAGGGATTAAACGGACTTGAGATGGTCATCATAGTCAAACGCGTACGAGCCGAGTTTTATTATTATTATATACAAACGGTATTAATTGTTAATGACGATAATAAACAATAATAAAATGTTAGTAAACGAAAATTAAAATGTTAGTGTTAAAGTTAATGTTAATGTTAGTATACTAATACGATTGTAATATAAAAATACGAAAATGTAAATAAAAGATTAAAGATAATAAAGGTTGAGACGGGGTTTATGACACCCTCAACATACATGCTTAGGAAGGCCTCGGCAATGGACTCGTAATAGCGACGGGAACGCGGGAGTATCGAGGATGTATGCAAGTTATGGTGTGTGTGTGTGTATCGGTTTTACGAGGGATATTGACTCGGTTTTTTGACTAAGGTTGCTTAGGGTTTGTAGTATGGAAGTGATGAAGGTGGATTAGGGTAGAAATGTAGGGTAGAATTGCATTGATCAAAACATCAAAAACTGAAAATGCAAAAAGGGTTTGAGGGGGTACTTACAGAGAATACCCCACGACCTAGGGTCACTCAATCGAGTGGTCCTAGTGCACTCGATCGAGTGCCTTTGAAAATGGGTATGTTCCGGGTTTTGAGGCTCCACTCGACCGAATGGGTCAATCCACTCGATCGCGTGGATCAAGTTGGACGAGTAATTTTAGGAAATGGTTGACTTTTGATTTTTTTGAATTTTGTATTTGGGCGCAAGTTTCTAGAAGTGAACTTGGCTGACTTATGTGACGGATTCGTCTTTGACCGGGTTTTGACCCGGTCGCCAAAAGACGGTTTTTATTTTTGGTGTCAGTTTTGGCCCAAATTAGTCTTATTTTACTCAGAACGACCCACTGAGCCTGAATTTGAGGTTGGTTTTGAGAGATTTGTACTCCGCTAAATGTCCACGTCGGATATTATTGATTCCGAGCCCATATTCGATTATACTAAGTCACGTTTGCGTCCGATCATCATCGGGTGTTTTGTCGGGAACTGCTATAGACACTAGCAGGCAAAATGCAGGTGTCTACAATACTTACTTTCAGTGTGACAACGTTACACTTTAATCCTCAAGTGTCACCCGAAACATCATATCCCAATTATGGTATAACTTCTTTTAAAATAATAAATCTTTAAATGAAGTTTTATATAAAAAATAAAATTTAAGGTATAATAAAATATTATTTTGAAATTTATAATTTCTGAATAATATAAAAGTTTCTGAAAAATATAAATTAAGTCGTACTTAATCGATTTACAAAATTTTGACGTAAAATCAATTTTTTTAATATTTATAAATGTTGTGTAAAAATTTCGGAATAAAAGAAATTAATTAATTTTAGAAAAAAATGAAATTTACAAAATATTTTGTAGGTTACTAATTTACTCTATTATTACAATATACTAGTTTTGACCCCGTGCAAATTGCACGGTAGCATAAAAAATCATGTTAGAAAGTGATTGACAAAATAGCGTATGGTTTAAATGGATCCAAACAGTAATCGTCGAGATCAAAATAAGTAACAAAAAAATTCGACTGATTTTCAAAATTGAGAATGACATGTAGTTGAAAATGAAAAACTAAAGTAAGAAATGACAAAGGTATATACTTAAACAAATGCTGAGCATACAAAAATGAAATCACAAATGTTGGTAGCCAATGACCAACTTAAATTACACTTTACAAAGTTGAAAAATATAGGTAAGATATATTGACCAAATATCACCACTATTAAACTAAAAAGAGTTGAATGTTTCGAAAAAATTCAACCGATTAATTTCTTAAAATTGACCTTAATCTAATCAAATATTCCATAAGCCGTATAACCTCGATTATCGCAAATGAATATCACAAAAAAATCTGATGAAGTTGAAACTCTTGCAAAACTGACTGCTTTCGGGGAAATCTCCTGCAAAATATTTAAAGAAAACATAAGTGAAGTACTTTAGTGTCAAAGTAAATCGCCTACGAAAAATTTAGTGAAAACATAAGTGAACTACTGTGTCAGAGTAATCCAACTACCACTTAACCCTAAAAATAAGCCCAATTAAACTACACAATGCAACAAATTGACAAAAATTCAACTGAAATAAAGAAAATTACCTGAAATTTACAGTTCGGAAGCATAATCATCGAATTCGTATGTTCTGAATAGCAGAAGTGGAATAGCTCCAAAGTGCCGGGATTTGAAGTGTACCAAAAGTGGATTGTAACTGAAATAATTCCAAATTGACAACTCTTCAGAACCGTACGTGAGATTTTCACCTCATTCAACTGAAATAGCATAAGGTGTTCAATATTAACACTTATTAAGAAATTAATTATCAAAAACAACTTCAAAAAAAAATTAAGCTTATTAAAAATAGTATAATTGAAATTAAAAAAAAACAATCATATAAAAATAAATAAATGACAAATACTTCAATATTTTTTTTTGGTGCTAAAATACTTCAATATTTTTTGTGATTCATATTTTACCCAACTAAGGTGATTTCACCACAAATAGAGCTACCTAGCCATTAACTTTCCCGATACAGTTATGTTGTAACAAAATTGTTCTATGATTGTATATTTCTTAAATTCAATTCAACCTTAAATCGAAAAAGGCCTGAATTTGTATAATCACATAGAAAAAATATTAATGATATGCATAAACTTAAGAGAATCGATAGAAAAATCTAACAACAATCGTAGTAAAACAACAAAAGCGATAATAATTACAGATACCGAATACATAAAATACGATCCATAAACTTACTTTTGGACGCTATAAATTTTTTCGAGCTCTCGAGAAATATGCAGTTGCAGATGATATTATGAAAGTAATTGATAAGTGATGGGAGTTTCGATTGAAGAAGAAATAAGGAATAACAGAGGAAGGATGACGGTTTCCAATTGTATTTCGAATAAGCAATGGGAAATCTGAAGATACGCAATGAAAAGACGCAAAATCAATAGGCAAGATTATTTAGGCGGTCAAGTAAGATTACTCCTTGCTCATTTTTCATAGTTTCCCCAAGGATTTTTCAAAGTTTGCCTCATAATTTTCATTCAATAAAATGTAAGCTAGTTTTTATCATGACAGTCATTCATATTATAAAAACATCCAACGGAGATCTTTGCCAAAGACCTTGCATTGATTGATCAGTTGAAGAAATCAATTTCATAAGATAAAATTACCTTAGATGTTAACGCAAATTCCAAGAGTTGCTGCATAGAAATAGAACTCGAGAAGCAATGCCATAATCTATCGAACAAGCTTGATCCCGTTGAAGGATCCATATTTTTCTCCAAAAGTAATTTTTTTTCCTTTCTTCTGTAAATAGAAATGCACAGGTAAGAGGATTTAAAGATACCAAAAACGCATGAACAAAGTAGGCAGAAATCTACGTGCACCAAGTTGATACAAAAACTTAATTAAAGCACTCGTTTGAACAAACAAAGCAACAAATCGACCAAAATTGTCAAGAAAAGAATCAAAATTACATGAGAATTCCAATTCCGAAGTACAATCATCGAATTCGTCAGTTACCACATGTTGAATTCAACGTAATATACATAAACTGAAATCGTTCTACTATTCATCCTCTTCTTACCATTACCATTCCCAAAACCGATCTTCTTCAGCAGGAGAAGACCGTGTCTTCACTATTTTGGCAAGCTGATGTTGTTGTTACTCCTCCTCCTCATACCTTCACCTTGTTCTGCAATGGCCCTGTACTTGATTCAATTCACACTTCTATTTGATCCCTTCAAGCATAGTTCATTGACATAAGTCAATGACCCACACATGGGACGATCTATTATCAGCTAAAAATTCAAATAAGCTGACACGTATCAAACATATAAGCATGCACCCATTTCGTATATATGAAACTGATGGTGACAAAGGCCTAAACTACACCAAGCAAAAACACCGGATACAGTAACTAAAAAATCGGCCGATATGTCTTCTTCCTTCTTCAAAAGCCCAATTTTTTTCGTAAAACCTAAACTCTCATTAAGATGGTGTGTGGATTTAATAACCAACGCATGTCTTTATTATAGCCAGATACCCACAAACCTCACCCTCTCAATGTCTATCATCAACCTATCTCAAAACCTCAACTTTGTGAACCTTATTCCCAAACAAATTTATTCATCCAATTAATACACATGCCCTATATGAAAAGTATCATGATATGCTTTTACTTTCGTATGTGACATCAGATTAGATTTGGTCTACTTTCACTTTGAAATCAATCAATTTAATAAATAAATCACATACCAAAATAAAAGTATAAATGATTGAATGAGCGGCGAACAAAATAATCATACCTCCTGGTAAAACAATACTCCGTATATATCAGTCAGATGTACTCCGATGGAACTGCAAGTCTGCAATGCATAAGAATTATAGAAAAGGCGATCACATTTGATTCACACAATTTGCATGAATCAAACTTCTATCAACTCTAGAACACTAAATCCAATCTAATCTAATCTACCTAATAGAATCTATAACCCCATTCATATCCTAATCAATAGCATCAAAATCGAATGATAAACACACGAACTACAATGAATGTATAAGGATTATCATACGCTCGACTACTTAATTAATACACATTATTTGAATTCGAGCTTCTCTCAAAAGCTAACCCTAAATCCAATCAAATCTACCTACAATACAGTATAAGAATTATCATATAAAACGATTCACATAACTCGAACTTTCCTCAATCTCAACATACTAAATCAAAACAATTCCAATATACTACCTGATAGGATCATGCCCAAAACTCGAATTCATCCCACATTCCGTCGTGGTATTTCGTCGTTCTTTGTATTTCGTCGTGGTAGTCGGTTTTGGGGTTCGTCTTTCTACCTGATAAGAATTAGAATTCACTTAACTCGAACTTTCCTCAATCTCATAATACTAAATCCAAACAATTCCTATATACTACCTGATAGAATTAGAATGAAGAGAATTAATAGAGGGGAGATTAATGGACGAAAAAAAATTATAGTGGCATTATCAAGGAGGCATGAAGAAAGGTAATTTTAAGGAGAGAGAGTGAAGGATGAAGAAAGGCAGTTGAAAGAGATGTACGTGCTTTACTGGTTTCATAGTTAACTGCTCATATTCCATATGTTGCGGTTACATCCATGTCAGCGCCAAATCAGATACACATCAGAGCCATGTCATATGCTGACGTGGGTGAATGTGGGAAGCAGAAATGTTTCTGCTTTAAAAGATAAAGATAAACAAATGTAAAAGTACTAAAGAAAATTAAATATGACCAATTATGTAAAATACATACTTTGGAGTAATTTTTGGAGTAATTATATAAATATGACCAAATGTAAAAGTACTAAAAAATATATTTTGGAGTAATTTTTGAACTTTTGATAGATTTTGGGAGTTATTTTTAACAAAAATTTCAAAAGGGAGTAAATTTTAAAATTGGTATTTTAAAAGGGAGTAATTTTTAATTTACTCTAAATTTTATTTTAATAAAGTTCTTTTATTTATTTTCTCATTTTTCATATAAACAGAAATGTAGAGGTGATAAATAAATATATAACACAAATAAAATATCACGTAACATTTTTATATATAAGTAATTTAATTATACAAATAAGCCTAAATATTTAAGTAAGCAATTTATTAAGTTAGTAACACAATATACTTATATATATAAAATGTTGTTAGAAGAAAAGTATGGTTACCTTAATAGCTATTACGGATTATTTATTAACGTTATTAAGAATTAAAAGTCGTCTGGGTTGTAGGCACTAAAAATTTATTAAAGTGCCGAATAAATTAAATTAATTAATTATTTTGAGTTAATACGAAATTTTAACTCAATTTAATTATTTTGTCCCGAGTAAATGAAATATGGGTCGATCCGAATTACAAATTGGATTATTTGGATCATTAAATCTGAAAAGAAGACAAAGTGGACCAATCACTCATAAGCCCATAAACGGGCCTGTGACTACAATGTCCACCAAGGAGAACCAAAACTCTATAAATAGAGCCCTTTTCA
Organism: Agrostemma githago; assembly: GCA_958450325.1. Lineage (NCBI taxonomy): Eukaryota > Viridiplantae > Streptophyta > Magnoliopsida > Caryophyllales > Caryophyllaceae > Agrostemma > Agrostemma githago. Next base: position 46,209,096 of record OY288255.1, read on the forward strand.
TTCATTCGAAGAAAAAATTGGAAAACTTCTGAAGCAAAGGATCCAGAGAGCAAAAAGACACAGGTCGCTACAAGTCTCTCCATCAAATTTGTCTCAAGCAGTCAACAAGCACGATAAAGCGCGCCGCCTGCTCAGAAGATCCAACAATAAATTTAAACATTCAAGGGAGATTCAAGTCATCGCGACCCTCTCAAAACATCAAGTTACAACGCGCGCAAGGCAGTACAAGTCAGCTACGCGCGCAAGATGCGTCGGTTCGGTATTAATAGTGATGCGTCGAACCTAATAAGGCGAGCACCGGGACTAATACGGAACCCGACCATCACTTTGTTCAGTTTTAGATGTTTTATATTTTGAATTCCGTGTTAGGTGATTTAGCAGGCGATTATAAGGTCATAAAAGCAATAAACCATACGAAAAACTATAAAATAAGAATGTAAGTAAATCACATAGTGAGGAGTTGCACCCTCGGAGTGTACACTAAACGGGATACGATGCATAGATAGTTTTGAGAACGGATCTCAGAATTACTCGGGTCTATTTAGTGTGTTTTAGTGTTTGCGGTTGAAGTTGGGACGTTACATATTTTAGTAGATGTCAATGGGCCTAGTGCCCATATCCAGTGTTTTCGTAGTGCATAATAAGAGAAAATACGAATATGGAAAGTTTTGTTTAGATGGCAACCTAGTGCCGATACGACTTCGACAGGCGGATCCTCCTAGCTTGACCAGTTATTCCGGAAGAGTTCCGTTACCGTTTGACCTTGCCGTGGCTATTCCGGCAGAACTTCGTTACTATTTGACTAGTTCTGCGGCTAATCCGACAGAACCTGGGTACTGGTTTTGAGCTAGTCGATCACAGGCACCTCGGTATCGAGTGGAGTGCTCGAAGGTGAGGAGTAGCGTCGATGTCGCTATTATTATCGGAACTACGATCGAGTGGGTCGTTTGCCTCGGGTCTCGAAGTGCGAGCCCATAGCGAGAGTTTAGAGGGGAAAGAGAATTGAATGATTTTTTTGAATTGAGGGCGTGAAGGGGGGTATTTATAGGTGTTTTCGGCCCTCGTCGCCCATATAGACGCCTGAGCTGGGGCATACTAAGACTCAGGCGCCTGGGTCCGGGCGTGGGGAGACCCAGGCGCGTCAGGTGGTGCGGTTGGAGTTCTGAGGATATAGTTTTGATACTTTCCAAAACCGAGAGGGAGGAGTGTGACATAATTCTTGGGGATTAAGTTTACCCCGAGTTTGACCTAGCGCCGTGGGTTTACTGGGCCTCGGGTGTTCATCCCGAGGTTTGCTTGGCGCTGTGTTGACTCGGTTCGAGTTTCAGGACCGACTCGGGGTCCCGATGTCTGAATTGACTCTAATTAGTGTCTATGCGATCGTAACGACACGACTAAGGCTGCCATCATGTTAGTTTAATTTGCCCGAGTAATTTATTTGATCCGTTCTATAGAAAAACTATCTAGAACACCATGAACCCGCGTCGCGTTGCAATCCTATCGTCATCGGGTGTCTGTTGGGCACCTCTGCAGCCACCAGGCCCAAATCTGGGTGTCTACAGAAGCCGCCACTTTGACTGAGGCTTGGACAAGGCGAAAGTCAAAGTATAGCCGCCCAGGTCAATCGAAGATTATGACCTGGTAGCTGTCCGGTTGGGTCGTTTTATGTTCGTTAGACTGTGCGCTGGGGCTCGCCAGCCAAGGTTTAGAAGTCATACCTGACGTCTTCGCTTGTGGTTGTTTGCTTGGGCCCGGGTCGTTGCTTGTCATCTCGTTCTTGGTTCTTTGTGTGCGCGCGCTTTGTCTTCTTCGATTTATTTAAGGTTTTGTTTAACTTTAAGCGCTTCTATGTGTTAGGTGTAAATGTATTTGCTTTTACTTGGGATGCTTATGAACCCTTGATGACATAAGACGTTCGAGGGCGTTAGTCTCCACTCGAGCGGTCGTCTTTGGGATGCTTATGACCCCTAGGACAAGGTAAAATGATATAAAACTATTCGAGGGCGTCAATCTCCACTCGAACAGCCGTCTTTCGGGATGCCTCTGACCCCTAGGACAAAACTTGTTGTGCCTCTGGGATAACTTTGACCCTCGGGTAAAATTGCTGTTCCTGTGCCCCCGGGATCTTAGATCCCTCGGGCAAGTTGCTGTTGCTGTGCCTCTGGGACCTTAGATCCCTCGGGCAAGTTGTTGTTGCTGTGCCTCCGGGACCTTAGATCCCTCGGGCAAAATTGTTGTGCCTCCGGGATAACTCAGACCCCTCGGGCAAAATTGCTGTGCCTCCGGGATAACTCAGACCCCTCGGGCAAAATTGCTGTGCCTTCGGGATAACTCAGACCCCTCGGGCAAAATTGATGTGCCTTCGGGATAACTCTGACCCCTCGGGCAAATTGGTTGTTTGTTTATTTGTTTTAGTAAAATGCTGGTGTTGTGAGTTTGTCCTAGTTAGTTTTATTTTGCAGGCTTGTCTTATTTTCTTCGGGTTTGTTCATGCTTTTGTTTCGATCTTGGATTTGTTGAGTCTGCTCAGAGTTTGCTTATGTTAGTCTTGATTATTTTGTTACGCGTCCGAGTGTAGCGTTAAGTGCTTGTTTTATTAGTCGAGAGTGTATTATCGATGTTAATTAGTAGTTGTCCCATTATTGATATTTGGCTTGTCTTAGTAGGTGCATGTGTATTGTCTTTGAGTCGCGTTTGTTTTGCTTTGTTTTAGTCTGGGTTGGGTCGCTTAGGCGCGCATCCTTCAGCGCTCGAAGACTCAGGCGCCCAGCCCCCTGCGCGCTAGAACTCGAGCGCGTCCGCTGGGGCGGTCGGGTTTTTGTGGTCCGGGTCTGTTTAAGTAAACGAAAATTGGGGCGATCGTTTTATTTCTCAAAAACCCAATGCGTCGCCCCTTTCGCCTCTAGATCGCCTTTTCGACTTTTCTCGCCAAATTTTGTCTCGATTTCCGTTATTTATGACAATGTCGACTTCGGGTAAGTGTTCCTTACTTGTTTATTTGTCGGTTTTGCTTGATTAGATTGATTATGTGTTTGTTTGTTGAAAACCCTACAAAAACGATTTGGGTGTTTTTTATTTGTCAAGTTTCGATGCTTGTGCTTGATTTCATTGTTAAATTAAGGTCGATTAGAGCTTTGTTGAAGCAGTTGTAAGCTGGATAAGGATGTTCGAGGTGCGACAATGGCTCTTTATGGAAATGTGTTAGGAAAGCTAGGGTTAAGGACAATTTCCCGATTATTCCCGTATTTATTTTACGTACTTTTGTTCAAATAACGTTTGTGAGGATATGGGTAGCTCTATTGTCGATTGTTAGGGCTAGGATGACCTTTAGGACCCTCCGTGAGATTTTGTGTGTCTTAAGACGGACCAAAGGTGTCGTAACGATGACGGATTTTCCCGAAACCACTTCCATTGTGACGGGATCGAAAATGCGTGCTAGCGGCCCTTTCGGAATTTTGATATCCCCATCCGAAATTTTGACCCTATTTTGACCTGATTAAGCTGATTTAGCCTGACTAGGGTTATGTTTTGTTGTATATTTTGTTTTGTTTTGCAGCTAGAGATGATACCGAGCGTCCCGAGGGAACTTCCTTGGTTGGTGCTAGTGTTGGTGCTAGTGAGGAGGTTGCCAGGGCTAGTTCACAGACTCCTTGAGGGATTCGCAGGAGGAGACGGAGCGTCTCATCTCAGCGGCGTGACCCTGAGACTATTAATGAGACCGAGTTCGATAGAGTGAAGAAGCGCAAGCTTCCGGAGACGGTGGCTAGGAGGGCTCATGCTTCGGCTTCGGTACCGGAGAATGAGGAGATCGTTTACGAGGATCCTGAGTGGGCTCGGGACTGGGATGGTCAGCAGCTGATGTTTCATCTTGACCGTCATATCTCCAGCCGCATTGTGCGGGGCTTGGTGAGTGTCCTATTCGTGCTCATTAGTTATGACTCGGATTTTGCTATTGTTATTATTTTTGCTCGGGTTAGGCTAGATTTGTTTTATTCATCCTAGCATTGTTTCGGTTTGCAGCCCCCAGGTCCGATGAGGACTTTCTCGGGCTTTACTACGTGCCTCGATATCTACTTTCAGAAGCTGACCCCTACGGTAAAGGAGATTATCTCGAGGACCGCTCTAGGTCCCGTGGTTGGATAGTGGGTTAGGTTGGTGGGTTGCCAGACTAAATGCAACCTTATGGTGATCAGGGCGATGATAAATCGCTTTCATGATACTACCTCGACCTTCCACATGACTTTTGGGGAGGTCGGGATGACCCTAGAGGACTTTGGGATGATTAGCGGTATGCCGTAGGGTCCGGATAGGATTAGGTGGGCCGCCGAGGGTCCTAGTCTAGATAGTGATGAGGTGCGGGGCCTCATCGGGGATTGTTTACCACGTGAGGCATACAATATGCCTCATGTAATAGTGAGTTCGTACATCACCGACCACTTCGAGCGAGTAGCGGTGTTAGAGCGTCGGGAGGCTAACACGGCGGAGCAGGATGCTCGGCTGTGGCTGTGGTATTTCCTAGGGTCGACTCACTTCTCGGATAAGGGCGAGAGGTTTAGTACTAGGATTTTGCCCTTCCTAGCCGACTTGACTTAGCTAGGGCGCTACGATTTGGTGACCGCGGCTTTCGCGGAGATGACTCGCTGTCTGCAAGTCATGGTGAGGCCGCTGGTGATAGGGTCGGCCTAAGCTGTGCCCATTGTGGGTCCGGGCCTTATACTGGAGGTTAGTTTTTTTCTCGCTCTTGTGTTTTGAGTTCTACTTAGTTTTTGGCTTGATTTTGCTAAAGTCGTTTTGGGGTTTTATAGGCTTGTATCTACTCCTATTTCCCATGTTTGGCACCTAAGACGGTACGGGCACACCCGAAGAGATTCCCAGCGGGAATCGAGTGGAGGTTGGCTCAGCCTAATAGCACGATCAGCCCCATTACCCGGTGGAGAATGCGCTGGTTAACAAGCTAGGCCTTGACGATGTAAGTTTCCTTCTATAGTTTATTTGCTCAATAGTCCCCAAGGCTTGGGACTTCATTAGGATGTCGATTTTATTTGTGTAGTTTATGGCCCGCCCTTGGGCTAATTACGAGGGCGTGCCGGAGTATGTGGCAGCGGAGCTGAGGCTGCGGAGTTATAGGAGGATGCTTCTTCCTGCGAGCGGTTGGTGCGTCAGTGCCTATACGATTATTTCAGGATGCCAATTGATCCTCCTCGGACCATGTTTAGACCGCCGACCGCCGCGGAGATCCTTGAGGACAAGGACGGAGAAGGAGGCGATACTGTAACACCCTCATTTGTTCAGGATACTTAACAAGGCATCCCGAACAAATACGGGTGTTACCATCTCGGTAACCCGAGGTAGCAGACATCATTACTCACAATAATAGGGTGTCAAACGTTACAATTTAATAAAAGATTAAAAAAAAAATCCAATCTTCAAACCAAAAGATAAAGAGTATCTGTGATGGTCTAGTAAATAAAATGAAATACAAACGGTCAAGGTCTAAACTATTCTGATGATTTCGCACTCTGCCCATCCCGCGAATAGCATCCCAAATCAAATCACATCCCATCAAGCACCTGAATACATCCCTGCTCCCCAAATGACCATAACCGTCAAGTGGATCATCACAGACACATCAGACATACACACACAAGGTCAGATTACAATAGCATCAAACAACATTAATACAATCCACTTCATAAGCATCATCATCAACATCATCATTATTCATATCATCACTATCGCGACAGCAGTCACGCCCCGTCGGTCCGAGTGTGCACACCCCTCCTAGGCTCTTCTAGGAGGAAACATTAGGGAAGGTCCCGAGATCAACCGGGCCTAGCTAGTCCTAGCTAGCTTCTCTCAATAGGCACACAGCCTCAATCTCAATAGGCACACAGCCTCAATCTCAATATCACCATTATATCATTTCATATCATACAACATGCAGACATACAACGTAAACTGAGTAAGGATAACCTTAGCTAATTAGCAGGTCACGATCATGTCGTTAGTACAATTCACCACGGAATTTCTACGAAGTCCGAACCTAATAAAATATTATACACATAAATTAATATCGATAGTAACGTACACGAACCGATACCATTCTAATTAAATTCAACTACTACAACTTACCTATCAAATCGCTATTCTGATTATAATAAGATACTCTTACATATTATATTAATATGTAGTGTAAATCAAAATATTATTATTCTGTATCATAGTACTACGTACAATACTAATGTGCATGACCATTATTCTAGTTAATAAAACTAAGATACTGCTGCACATCACCATTATAATCATTACTATTATTATATTATTACTATTACTACACAACAATATAACCTCACCAATCCTGACATAGCAAGCCCTCCGCAATAACGACCACACGCTGCAACCCAAACCGCCAACCCGACTACACTACTCCGACAACCGTTATCCCACGACATAGCATAACCCCGACAAAGGTATCACACGGACATCACTAACACCATCCTACGCGACAACCCCAAATCCTACTGAAATGGTAACAACACTAAGGCAGCAATCACGACGATAGTAATAACAATACGACTATAGTGAAGTGGGAATAGAACGATCCGGCATAACAGCAACTACTACGAAGACCACTCTTATAATACAATTCCGACCGCTACTAATTTGACATTAAAGTTGAATTAACAATCGCTAGAACGGGGAGAACGATGTACACATACCTATCAATGGTGCGACTCGACTTAACCCTGCTTCCTCTTGCTTGGATTACGAGGGTGGAGATCCTAATTGACGGTGTGCGGCGTTGTAGCAATGATGTGTACGTGCGGAGTATGTTTAGGTTAATATAAGGAGGGTATAGTATATATTATTTATATATACGAGGTGTGCAGGGTTAATTGATATAATATGTGCATGGACTGGTGAGATATAATTTTAGGGAGTAGGAAATGAAAGTGTTTTAAGTATGTGAGGTCCACTCTATGGGTCAGGTCAATTCGATTATTCGGGTTAGGACGGGTTAATATTCATTCGATCGGTTTGACCTTCTATATATATAAAAAAAATACGGGTATTACAATCTACCCTCCTTATAAGGAATTTCGTCCCAAAATTCTCTACCCAATACAACTTTCAAAACTTCGATGAAACTCTAAGAACTACCTTCCTATTAACGAAACAAGAACACCAGAAATCTATACGATACTAGTTTAGATAGCATAAATCAAGATGTTACATTCTACCCTCCTTAAAGACAAGGTTACGTCCCCGTAACCGAAATAATTACCTGATCGAAAAGATGAGGGAAACATTTCTGCATCGATGCTTCTGTTTCCCATGTGGCCTCCTCAACATTGTGATTAGACCACAAAACCTTGACAAGAGCTGTTTCTCCTCCCCTGGTTTTCCGAACTTTTCGGTCTAAAATTTCCTTGGGAACCTCCTCATAAGTAAGAGAATCATCTAACTGGATCGTCTCGGGTTCAATAATGTGAGACGAGTCACTCAAGTATTTCCTCAACTGGGAAACATGAAACACATTATGGACTTTATCGAGAGCTAGGGGAAGTGCTAACCGATACGCCACCTCCCCTATCCTATCCAAAATTTCATACGGCCCAATAAACTTTTGGCTCAACTTGCCTTTCTTCCCGAACCTCATAACCCCTCTCATAGGCGACACTTTCAGCAAGACCTTGTCACCCACAGCGAACTCAACCTCTCGGCGGTGGAGATCAGCATAGCTCTTCTGACGATCTTGTGCCGCTCGCATCTTCTGTTGGATTACATGTACCTGCTCGATCATTTCTTGAATCATGTGGGGCCCCAGCACTACTGCGTCGGCCTTCTCGTCCCAACACACCGGGCTTCTACACTTCCTCCCATACAAAGCTTCAAACGGTGCCATCTGGATGCTAGCATGGTAGCTGTTGTTGTAGGAGAACTCAATCAAATCCAGTCGATCCTCCCACGAACCCCGAAATTCCAAGGCACAAGCCCGCAACATGTCTTCCAAAGTCTGTATGGTTCGTTCTGTCTGACCGTCTGTCGCAGGGTGAAAGGCTGTACTCATCTTCAATTGTGTACCCAAGGATTCATGTAGTTCCTGCCAAAATTTCGATATGAACCTCGAATCCCGATCTGACACAATGTCCTTAGGTACTCCATGTAATTTCAGAACATGTCTCCTATAAGCCATTGCTAGCTCAGCCTTACTTCATGTATCCTTCATTGGCACGAAGTGAGCCGACTTGGTGAGTCAATCTACTATCACCCAAATCATATTATTCCCCTTTGGGGTTCTCGGCAAACCGACAATGAAATCCATGGAAATGGAGTCCCACTTCCACTCAGGTACCTCTAAGGGTTGCAGCTTACCCTGTGGTCGTTTGTGTTCACTCTTGACCTTCTGACAAGTCAGGCATCTGGACACAAACTCGGCCACCTCTCTCTTCATGTTCTCCCACCAAAATGTCTTCTTCATATCCTTATACAACTTGTCCCCACCTGGATGTACCGAGTAAGGACTACAATGCGCCTCGGTCATGATTTTCCTCCTTAATTATCCTCCTTCCGGTACCCACCACCTGCCATTGAACCTGAGGCTCCCGTCTGGGTGAATGGTGAGATTCGAGGGTTCACCTCTCTCAATACGGGCTCGCCACATTAGATACTTCTAATCCAAAAACTGCTCTTCTCGTATTTCGGCGTACAACTCGGGTTGAATAGCCAAGTCCGACATTGTTTCCCCTTTCCTTATCACATGAATCCCCATCTGTTGCACTTCATTCCTTAAACTCAATCTGGACATATCCAAACTCAGAGAATGCATCGATTTCCTGCTTAGAGCATCGGCCACCACGTTTGCCTTTCCCTCGTAGTATAAAATCTCCATATCATAATCTCCGATTAACTCGATCCATCGCCTCTGCCGCATATTCAACTCTTTCTGCGTGTAGATGTACTTCAAACTCTTATGGCCTGAAAATACCTTGAATGTTGCCCCATACAGATAATGTCTCCATATTTTCAGAGTAAACACCACTGCCCCAAGTTCTAGGTCATGAGTTGGGTAGTTCTCTTCGTAAGTCTTCAACTGACGTGAAGCATACGCAATGACTTTCCCATTCTGCATCAGTACACAACCCAACCCATTTTTCGATGCATCAGTGTACACCTCAAAATTTTCGCTCCCTTCGGGTAAGGCTAGGATTGGTGCTGTAGTCAGACGCTCTTTTAAGGTTCGAAACGCCCTCTCACAGCTGTCATCCCACTTGTACCGAATCTCCTTTCTCATAAGGTTAGTCAATGGTCTTGCTATCTTTGAGAAGTCCTTTACGAACCTTCGATAGTACCCGGCTAACCCCAAGAAACTCCGAATCTCTGCCACATTCTTTGGCGCCTGCCACTTTGAGACAGCTTCGATCTTGCTCGGGTCTACAGATACACCCTCTTTCGAAATCACGTGTCCCAAAAATGCGACTTTCTCCAACCAGAACTAACACTTTGATAACTTTGCGTACAACTGGTTGTCTCGGAGTAGTTGTAATACGGTCCTCAGATGCTCTGCATGCTCTTCTCGGTTCCTTGAATAAACCAGGATATCCTCGATAAACACCACCACGAACTTGTCCAAGTAGGGTCGAAAAACTCGGTTCATCAGATCCATGAAAACAGCAGGAGCATTTGTTAGACCAAATGGCATCACCACAAATTCATAGTGGCCATACCGAGTTCTGAATGCGGTCTTAGGAATATCTTCGTTCTTGACCCTCAACTGGTGATAACCGGACCTCAAATCAATCTTTGAAAAGATACCAGCCCCACTCAGTTGATCAAATAAATCATCAATACGTGGCAGGGTACCGATTCTTCACAGTGACATTGTTCAGCTCCCTATAATCGATGCACAGCCTCATGCTCCCATCCTTCTTCTGCACAAACAAAACAGGAGCACCCCACGGGGATACACTTGGTCTGATATACCCCTTATCCATCATTTCCTCCAACTGCTTCTTTAGCTCGGTCAACTCCTTAGGCCCCATACGGTATGGTGCTTTAGAGATCGGCCCCGTCCCTGGCTTCAATTCGACACCGAAATCAACTTCTCGCCTTGGTGGTAATCCCGGGATCTCCTCCGGAAATACGTCTTCAAACTCGTTCACCACAGGTATTGAGTCAGAAGATAACTCCTTGGCTCGAGTGTCCCGTACATGGCACAAGTATAACGGGCTCCCCTTCTTCAGGTGGGTCTTCAGGGTAATGGCTGCTATGATCTTCACAGGTGGTTTTACCACAAATCCTCTATAAAACACTCTAATGCCCTTCGGACCTCTTAATGACACTTTCTTGAGGTTACAATCAATCTGGGCTCTAAACCGTCCCAACCAATCCATTCCCAGGATAATGTCAAAGTCATCTAAGGGAAACTCTATTAAATTAACTGGCAGGTCAACTCCCCCAACTATTAAAGACACATTTCGAAAGACCCTTGTACACCTAACCGACTTTCCCGAGGGTGTGATTATATTATCAGCTATGTTTTCAAAATCTACTAATCTCAGACTCGGTACATGATGACAAGCTACAAAAGAATGGGTTGCCCCAGAATCAAATAGAACAAAAGAAGGTTTCGAGTTAAAGAGAAAGGTACCCGTGATAACTTGGGTGTCCTCCTTAGCAGCTTGTTTACCCATAGCAAAGAGCTTCCCAGTATTCTTACTACCTTCAGGTACCCCATTAACAGAGGTGGTTGGCCCAGCGGCTGCAGCTGACTGGGTAGTGCTTCCCGACCCCTGATAGTAACTCCCCTGTTGCCGATTCCAGTTCCCCTGTGATCGGTTCCAGTTTCTCTGTTGTCGGTTCCCATTACCATGGTATCGATTCCCCTGGTTAACATTGCCTTAAGTTGCTGAAGGAGCGGAGTAAAAACCCCCTTGACTCGAACCCCCATTCTGCTTTGGTGCAAAACACTCATAGGCACGGTGTCCCGCTTTCCCACAATTGTAGCACGTGACGGGTTTTCCATTACAATCCTTACCGGGATGGTTGCGGTCACAGTTCTTACATTCATATACTCGAGGTTCGTTCCTTCGTCCCTGACCTGACCCTGTTCCTCCATAGTTGTTTCCCCCGAAGTATTGAGGTCGCACCATTCCTCGGTTCTGGTTTCCCCTCTTAGGTTCATTCTGGAGTGTGCCTTCAGATTCAGCTTTTCTCTTCTCCCTCTTTTGCTCTCCCAACTCCTTGATTCGGTCAGCCAATCGTTCTGCGTGTCCGGCCCTCAAATATACCTCTTTCACATCAGTATTAAGTCCCATGGGTAGCCTTTCCAGAATTCTGACAGACAAGCCCCTCTCGAAGCGGAAAGCCAATAGTTCAGAACTCAAATTGAGGTCAGCAGAATAAGTGGCCAGCTCCATAAACTTATCGTAGTAGTCCTCGACAGTCATGTCTTCTGTCATGGTGAAACGATCAAATTCTGCTCTTTTTGCACTACGGATATGTTCTGGAAAGAATTCCACCCTCAGCGCTTCTACGAGACTCTTCCACTCAAAGGCATACTACCCATAATCCCCTTCCTCATGCTCTGCAATAAGCTTGTCATAGTTAAGGTGCCACCATAAGTCGGCCTTGCCACTCAAATAGAATGCAGCTTGACCCAGCTCCATATTCTCCGGGCAATTCACGATTTGGAACTCCTTCTTCATTTCTCTCACCCAGTTCTCTAGCCGCGACGGCCCACCAGTCCCGTCATATTTATTGGGACGAAGACGTGCTATCGCAGCGCTGATGGTGGCCGCGTCTGTCACTGGTGGTTTCGGGACGTGGATGTTTCTCAAAGCTTCCAAAAGCGCATCGTTGGTTGCCTTTAAGCGCGCCATTTCTTCGGCACTCAAAGCGGCTGGGGTAGAACTGGTAGCTGCTCCCTTTGACATGGTTACTTCAAAACAACAATAACATACACATGAGCCTTAAATGCTCATACATCATAACAATACATTACTATTAACATTGTAATTACTCGTATCATTGTAAACATCACACTTGTAACTACTTGTCATATTATGCAATTCAAAGAAATTTATATCATCATCGCGGACCCATCCTATTCTACCCTCTCTCAGTCTCACACGTGGTTACCGGGTCTAAACCAAAAGGGTCGGGGGTTGGTATAAGGACGTCTCCTCAACCAGAGATTTTAAATGGGCTCATAATGACTTATTACCGGGTTCATTTTTAATCTTCCTAAGTTCATTTATTCAGGCTCCAAAATCGATCGCTCTGATACCACTTTGTAACACCCTCATTTGTTCAGGAGACTTAACAAGGCATCCCGAACAAATACGGGTGTTACCATCTCGGTAACCCGAGGTAGCAGACATCATTACTCACAATAATAGGGTGCCAAACGTTACAACTTAATAAAAGATTATAAAAAAAAATCCAATCTTCAAACCAAAAGATAAAGAGTATATGTGATGGTCTAGTAAATAAAATGAAATACAAACGGTCAAGGTCTAAACTATTCTGATGATTTCGCACTCTGCCCATCCCGCGAATAGCATCCCGAATCAAATCACATCCCATCAAGCACCTGAATACATCCCTGCTCCCCAAATGACCATAACCGTCAAGTGGATCATCACAGACACATCAGACATACACACACAAGGTCAGATTACAATAGCATTAAACAACATTAATACAATCCACTTCACAAGCATCATCATCAACATCATCATTATTCATATCATCACTATCGCGACCGCAATCACGCCCCGTCAGTACGAGTGTGCACACCCCTCCTAGGCTCTCCTAGGAGGAAACATTAGGGAAGGTCCCGAGATCAACCGGGCCTAGCTAGTCCTAGCTAGCTTCTCTCAATAGGCACACAGCCTCAATCTCAATAGGCACACAGCCTCAATCTCAATATCACCATTATATCATTTCATATCATACAACATGCAGACATACAACGTAAACTGAGTAAGGATAACCTTACCTAATTAGCAGGTCACGATCACGTCGTTAGTACAATTCACCACGGAATTTCTACGAAGTCCGAACCTAATAAAATATTATACACATAAATTAATATCGATAGTAACGTACACGAACCGATACCATTCTAATTAAATTCAACTACTACAACTTACCTATCAAATCGCTATTCTGATTATAATAAGATACTCCCACATATTATATGAATATGTAGTGTAAATCAAAATATTATTATTCTGTATCATAGTACTACGTACAATACTAATGTGCATGACCATTATTCTAGTTAATAAAACTAAGATACTGCTGCACATCACCATTATAATCATTACTATTATTATATTATTACTATTACTACACAACAATATAACCTCACCAATCCTGACATAGCAAGCCCTCCGTAATAACGACCACACGCTGCAACCCGAACCGCCAACCCGACTACACTACTCCGACAACCGTTATCCCACGACATAGCATAACCCCAACAAAGGTATCACACGGACATCACTAACACCATCCTATGCGACAACCCCAAATCCTACTGAAATGGTAACAACACTAAGGCAGCAATCACGACGATAGTAATAACAATACGACTATAGTGAAGTGGGAATAGAACGATCCGGCATAACAGAAACTACTACGAAGACCACTCTTATAATACAATTCCGACCGCTACTAATTTGACATTAAAGTTGAATTAACAATCGCTAGAACGGGGAGAACGATGTACACATACCTATCAATGGTGCGACTCGACTTAACCCTGCTTCCTCTTGCTTGGATTACGAGGGTGGGGATCCTAATTGACGGTGTGCGGCGTTGTAGCAATGATGTGTACGTGCGGAGTATGTTTAGGTTAATATAAGGAGGGTATAGTATATATTATTTATATATACGAGGTGTGCAGGGTTAATTGATATAATATGTGCATGGACTGGTGAGATATAATTTTAGGGAGTAGGAAATTAAAGTGTTTTAAGTATGTGAGGTCCACTCTATGGGTCAGGTCAATTCGATTATTCGGGTTAGGACGGGTTAATATTCATTCGATCGGTTTGACCTTCTGTATATATAAAAAAATACGGGTATTACAGATACACTCTTGATGCCTGGTGCCTCCTACCTATCTCACGTCACTTGGCGGTTAGCTTGGTATCGCCTCGTGGTAATGTTCTAATTTTGGTTCTAAGATTCGTGTTGTGGCTTGTTGTTTCTTTGACCTTCGATTGACCAATCTGTTGTCTTTTCAGCTGGCCGACCCGGCTGACAAAATCCAGCCCTCGGATTTTCCTTTGACTCTTCTTAGGGTGGATGCGGCCGAGATACCCTTTACCGAGCCTCTCCCTCCGTGTTCTGTAGAGGAGATGGATGCCGGGATAGAGTGGCGAGACCGGGTATACCGGGTGAGTTTCGAGTATTTTTCTTTGTTTGGACTCTAAGGATTAGGGTCAGTTTGCCTAACTTTCGAGGTCTTACTCTCAGGTTTCGTCGGCTTGCCATCAGCGGTTGTGGCAGGCTGCCAACTGCTTCCGGGCCTATGCCTCGAGGGTTTTCCGTGACACTTCGGGGCCTCGCTCGGTGAGTTTGTGTGACTAAGGTGGTTTTCTAGGCTGCTTGTGTGTTTTCCTGATGTTTGAGTGTACTCGCAGGATGTCTCGGATATGTTGGGACAGCTGGAGACTCGGGTGATCGAGCTCGAGGCGAAAGATGTCGAGCGCAACGGCTCCTGCAATCTCGGGCTGACGAGAACGCCTTCCTAAAGGAGCAACTGGCTCGGTCTCGGGGGGAGTCCTCCTTACAGGGTGATGCCAGGCATCGGATCGAGAGGGAGGCTGAGGCTGAGACTACGGGTGCTAACGAGGAGGTTGGAGGAGTCCCCGAGACGGCTACCCTAGATATGCTGTCGGGGATGGATGGTAGTGAGTCTCCCCTTATAGACTTAGAGGATCTTGGTTTGGATGACAACCTTTGCGAGGTGTGATAGCTGTCGGTGCGACTTCTAGGGGTCCTTCCTAGCCTCAGTCTGTATAAGGATTTGTATATTTTGTATATTCGTTTTAGACTTTTAGTATTTGAATTAGCTGGATTAGTCTTGCGCTTTTTGTTTGGTTAATCGTGCAGTTAGATTGGCAAGTAATCACTTTTGTGTTCATTTGCTTGCGATTCGACCTAGTTAAGGGCGTATTATCATTGCATGAGAGTATGAAAACCGTTTGTTTCAGATGTTTTTTTGAAATGCGTTAGTTTGAGCCGGGAATCGAATCAGGTAGCACGTCGATTAAAATTCTTTGACTCGAGATGTAAAATATGCTTTGACCGAGTGCGTTAAGAGATGCGCGCGATTGTTTTGGACATTCAGAAAGAGGTCGAAGTTTAAAATTCGAGCGACTTTTGAAAAAAAAAAGTTAGACCACTTTTTATACATTCATAAAATCGCCTTGTCAGGCTACAGACGCGACTTGACGATAACCGTTAAAAGGCTACGACACGCCTAGGTGGGGTAGCTTATCCCCCTAAAAAAAGAATAAAAAAACGTCTAAGTCTCGCGCGTCCGACGAGTGAACTCGCGCTCCTGTAGCTTCTGCATGGATATCTCGGTTTTCGGGGTGGGCTCTGGTGACTTTGTGAGGTCGTTCTCAGTGTCCGAGGTATAGGATGATAGCTATGGTGATCCCGGGGGTTCAAATTTCTACCCTTGGGTTACTCGGGTTGAGTCATGCCTGGCTTCAGGCGCTCGGACTGATGCAATTGGGTCCCGGACCGCTTGGGCTAGGGCGGCCGGAGACTCGGGCACGTGGGCCGGTGCGGTTTGAACCCCGGGTTATGGAAATTTTCGTTGTTTCCTAATTCTTGTGGGGTTAGGGCTATATATACGGGTTGTGGGTGCATGTTCTAGACATACTAGGATATTCGTAAGGTATAGAACCATATCTAGGGTCATGTCGGGTTTCGGGAATGTCCTGACCGAGTGGGCGGGTTTGTTTAAGAAATGCCATCCCGAGGTTAGTTCAAACGATGGTTTGTCGATGGTTGTTGCACTGAGTCGAGTCAAGGTACAAGATGATTTCCTACGGGCGTGCCATAGATTTTGGTACCCGAAATATCATGTTTTTTCTTACCTCGGGGGTAAAGTTTGCCCTTTGCCCGAAGAGATAGATGTTATAGGTGGGTGGAGCTCGGTTCGACCTTGTGTGCCTTGTGGGGATGATGCTTACGTGGAGCGACTTTACCACTTTTTGGACCTTTCTTCATCGGAGGAGGCTAAAGGCTATTTTGGTGTGGATGGTCTTAACTTAGAGTTGCTTTCTAGGACCTTCTCGCAGGTTGGTTCTCGTCATGTTTCGGCCTTAGCATGTTGGCGTGCTTTTAACATTGTTATTGCTTGCTATTATCTTTTTGAGGGTGCGCGGTCGCGTTAAGGTTGGGGTAATCCTCGAGTGTTGGATGTGGTAGCGACTATGGAACATGGACGATCACCCTCTTTGCTCATTTTAGGTGAACTTGTCCTGGGTCTTGACGCTAGTGTTCTGGTATAGGGGACACCTTTTCGGGGTTCTAGGATCATTTTACAGGTGTGTTTTTTTTTGTTATGTTTTTGTAGCTTGGTTTTATTTGTTTTGTGGCTGCTTTGACTTTGGAGGTGCGATGCTTCGTCGTGTTTTGTGCAGGTTTGGTTGCAAGAGCAGATCGGTTTAATCGACCCTCTCCGGTGCTTCAAAGATTACAACTACCGCGGTTTCACGGGCCGGAAGATGGTGTTGGTGTGGAATAAAAGTCCCGAAGAGGAGGATTGGTTTTCCTACTTGGTTAGGGGAAAGGTCGTCATCAGGTGGTCCATCCCGTGGTGGAATATTAGTGGGCGTGTCGGGTTTCCATTTTCGTCTTCGACCTGGGCTTTGTTACTATTATCCATGAGGGATCAAGTTTATATTTACCCGAGCATGTTGTCAAATCAAATGGGTGTCCGACCTCCTATTCTAGATGATGCTAAGTTCGTTTCTAGTTCTAATCCATGGACCGAGGATTTGCTTAGGGGGTTCAGGGTGTCTTGGGAGCAAAAGTTTTTGCATCCCGTTGCTCGACCGACCGAAAATGTTTCCATCCGGAAGAGGGTTTGTGAACACCCGTCAGGACAGACCGACTCAAAAGTTAGGAAGACAGCGCCACTAAGAGGCGAAAAGGAGACTCGAGAGACTAAGTGCCTAACCAAAGACAGTGAGACCGATCCTAGTTTAGTCAGTTCATCTGAACGGGCCAAGACTGACAAGACCCATATTAGAGCTGCGAAAGAGCAAAGAAAGTGGGATTTGCTGGACTCATGTTTGGATAGGGCGTTAGAAGCTTGCTTTCGAAAAATCGAAGACGAGGAACGCAAGCAGTGACACCCGAATGGTAAGGGTAAGGAAAAGTTGGACCGGTAGAGCCCAGCCGTTTAGTACTATGTTTTATTAATTGATATTACGTGGCGTATTTGTACTAGTTTTTGTGGAGTTTAGACACATTGTTAATTTTTCGGGACGTCCATATTTTGGATGCTTGATGTTGATGCCTCGACAAAGGCTCGATTTAACCAGTTTTGTTTTTAATGAGAAGCACATTTTTTTTTGTGGTGGCTCGCAACTCGATTCTTCATTTTACCCGGAGCGCCCTTTCGGGTTTTCACTCCGTCCTCGGCTCACCCTTTTTTGTTTTGTTTTTTTTTTTTTCTTCTTCTTTTTTTTGTCCCTTTTTTTTACGGCTCGCAACTCGTTTCTTCATTTTCCCTGGGGCGCCCTTTCGGGTTTTCACCCCGTCCTCGGCTCGTCAATTTTTTTTGGACGACGGCTCGCAACTCGTTTCTTCATTTTGCCCGGGGCGCCCTTTCGGGTTTTCACCCCGTCCTCGGCTCGTCGTTTGTGCTTCGTCATTTTAACTCACTCATTGACCGGGTCGTGGGAGGAATCCCGGTTTATTCATGAATCGATTAATCGATTTTGTTTTGTTTAGTTGTGTGGCTGTACCCGGAGAAGGGTTGCCTACGTATCCGCCTTTGGACGGAATCAAACCATTTTTGTAGTTCTTTTATAGATGTGAGTGATTTTGCTTTAGACTCGTTATGCCAATCATCGATGTGAGATGTTTAGAGTGTATTCTCCCTAGTTAAATAACTGAGGCGGAGTGATTGGGTGTGACCTCTTGAAAGTGACAATTACCGAGATACCGTGTTTGGGTCAGAGTGATTGGCTTGGATGGTTTTGAAATGTGGAGCTAGGTAGTAAGCGGTTTCGATAGATCAAAATCTGGAGCTTGATTTTTGCGGAGTTAGGGCTATGGGCTAAGGTTTCGTAATGTGGTAGGAAAGGGGAAGCTGAGTAAAAATGACTCAGACTTCAATCGGGTGGGATGTAAATTACGTGGGGATCTAATTTTCATGTCTGGCCCTAACGGTTGGGATCATCTTATTGAGCTTGGATCCTCAAAACTCCGGAC
This sequence comes from Agrostemma githago, assembly GCA_958450325.1. Classification (NCBI taxonomy): domain Eukaryota; kingdom Viridiplantae; phylum Streptophyta; class Magnoliopsida; order Caryophyllales; family Caryophyllaceae; genus Agrostemma; species Agrostemma githago. The sequence goes on from OY288255.1 coordinate 46,227,573, forward strand.
TGTCTCCTAACAAGTGTCTCGGGAAGGTCTTAAGGGGTTGTAACGTAGGGAGGCTAATATTTGGTGCTAGCTGACCGGTCTGTTCATTTTACTCCTTATTTGAACTTGTATTTGAAATCGAATTGGATGATAGGGATTTGATTTTGACATTTGAGTTCGGTCGTGATCATTGAATTGGGCCGGCTTGGCTTGGCCTCGGTTTCACTTATTATTTCTTCTTTGGCCCCTTTTGGCCATTTCAGACTTTTGGTTTTGCTAGCGCCTATGATGAATTGGTCGGTCATTGTTGGAGGGATGTTCATTGTGGAAAATGGGCTTGCCTTCCGTCCTTGATTACTAACTAAGGGACTATCTAGATTCTTCATAGGATTCGGGAGTGCTCGTTCTAAGGGATGGTTATGTGGCTTTCTACACCGGACATGGGATAGGTAAAAAGAAAACACGGGATCACGGTTCTTGTAATTCCTCGTTGTTTTGAGGTTTGTTTGATTGTTATCGATAAATGGCATAGTATCGAGTCCTAAGCGAGAAAGTGCGTTATTAAATCAAGCGATTGTCGAAGCGCATTATAAAGGAAGAAAATCTTGTTTCTTTTTATTGATAGTAATACGCGGGCTACATGCCCGAGACATTGTTTCTGGGGAGGTGGAGGACAGGATCCTGATCGTCTCCCAATTGGATCGGTCGTTAACAAAGGACGGGGGATCAAACGATATTTATAAACTCGGAATAACACAAAAACTACTAGAGTAATCGTGGTAAGTCGAGGTCGGTCCACAGGGAACGGAGTGTGACATTAAGTTTAAAGCGATGTGTTTGATGTCTAGATGGGGGTTTTCTAAGGGTCGAGTCTATACTAGAGAAATGACTAGAGAAATACCTAGGGGTGATCAATCTAGGAAAAGGTGTTAGGGGGAAGTCGGGATTCGGTACTTGGAGTCTAAGAAGGTCGGAATCGAGTTTTTGTTGCAACATTGATGAAGGAGAATGCCACCTTTCGGTTTCTTCACCTAACTCACCTAAAAACCCGCTTTCGCGGCGAATAAGGGTATGTCACTAGCTATGGTAATTTCTACCCCGAGTTTCCCCATATTGATAGAAACTAGTCAAGGTCGGTCTAGTTGGCCGGACTAAAACAGCAATGACATAACAACCATAAACAAGATAAACCAACAAGCAAGCAACCCACCAACATCCCTATATTCAAATAATCGAAGTCCTCATCCCTAAACCCCCCAACAAGAAATCTATTCACTAATCATGATGGAAAACAATAAAACATTAACTAAAGAGAAAATCACTACAACATGCATATTAACTAGATCTAAGGAAACTAACAACACTAATATGATCTAAACAAGACAATGATGAGAAACTAACATAAAAACTAAACTAGAGATTAGAGAGTGGAAGAGAAATATACCAACTATGAAGATTTATAAGAAATAATAAGATTGCATAAATAAAGATTGAAGCTTTGATGAATAAAGTGAAGAACTTGTCACTAATTTTCAATAAACCCAACAAATCTTCAATAAAACTTGAAATAATCTTCTACAAACTTGTAATCTAGAGAATTGTTGATGGAAACTATGTAGATCTACTACTAATTACTATGTAAACTACTAGAATTATGGAGGATTTCTACTAGAATACTACTACTATTACTCTACTAATGGATGGTGTAATAAGATGGTGAAATGGTGCAACTACACTAATGATGGGATGCCTTGGGCAACAAACTAGGGTAGACATATACTCCCTCCGTTTCTATGATTTCTTCCACCTTAAAAGTGGCACATTTCTTACGAAAAACAATAAAATAAGTAAAAGTAGAGAGAGATTAAAGTAAGTGGGCCACCTAGATAAGAGAGAAGTGTGATAGAAAAAAGGAAAGTGGAAGAAATCAAAGAAATGGTTGAAAAAGGAAATGTGGAAGATATTAATGAAACAGAGGGAGTATATAGTAAAGCCTTAATGGGTATTTAACCTAAAGCCCAAATCAAACTTTTTGCTCCATTAGTGAGACAATCACCCTTAGCATCTTCATAGGGTGAAACTTCGCCCTGCGGACTTAACGATAAATCCCATCGGGTGAAATTTTCGCCCGGTGAGATTTTCTTCTTTTTTCGCGGTTTCCGACTCCTCTCTCCATCGGGCGAAATTTCGCCCGGTCAGTTTCGCCCGGTGGGGAAGCTCGGAAAATCTTCGGGAGACATTTTTACCGTCGGGTGAAATTTCGCCCGGTGGTGTCTCACCGGGTGAAATTTCGCCCAGTCATTTTTCTGGCCTCTTTCTTGTCTCATTCTTCGTCGATTGATTGGATGGCTTTAAACTTTAAGTTGTGTGCTTTGCTCTTTGGACGGTATTCCCTTCTCTTGTGCTCGTGGAAGCTCAATCGTGATTTCGGTGCCAAATCCTATCAAAATGATAGAAAAACAACCAAAAACACGTAAAATGCACAAGAAGGACGCTAATGAGAGAAATACGCAAAATATGGTGATAGTCGCACTCAAGACTCGCAAAACGAGGGAAAAACGGGTCTAAATGGGAGGAAAAACGGTCTAAATTTAGCACACAACAATTCCCCCACACTAAACCGTTGCTCGTCCTCGAGCAAAGACCCAAAAAGAAATTACAAACTACTACTACTAGTTAGACTATGCTAAGCCGATACGGGGCAATTAACGGGCCCGCTCCGTCCCTTCAATTCACATCGAAATACTTATTAGGTAAAGTACTCCCATGCAAGGCAAGTTGGGGCTTGCTCAAAATGGTGGATGCGACTAGACACACAAACACACATAACACGAAAGAATAAACGCATCCAAAGCAAAAATAAAACACCGAATCCCTCATCGAGACGGCGAGGAAGACACCGATTACTTACCTAGGACAACAATAAAATTCCAAGATAAATTACCCACGTAAACAAGGACCAAAGCCTAATACTATGACAATTAAGCAATATAGATGTTGATAACTTAGCCTAGGTCCGCCTAATCTTCTAAAGGGGTACTACGGGGCGTATAACGGAGTGGAAAAAGTGAACCATGGATTCGTTCGACACTGTAGGTAGGTGCAGTCCCGCTCTTTTTGGCTAAGCCAAGAGGGTCGTTCCAAACTTGAATTTCCTAAATTAGCCCAAATAAAAAGGTGGAGTGTTTACAATTATTGGGGTGGATCGACTCATCACCGCTATCTTCCTACCTCGACCGATCAAAGGGTTTTTTTTGATGGAGACGTTTTTGACAATTTGATTTTCATTTGAAGCTCCTTTTCTTCTCCTTTGTTTTTCTTTGTTTTTCATATTTTTTTTGTGCCCTTTTTCTCTTGCTTTGATGCCCTTTTTTGGCTTTTTGATGTGGTTTATAACAAAGCTTGAAGGTTATTTTGGTGTAAACTTATTGTGATGATGTATAGGTGGAGGAAAAACAGGTAATCGAGAACGCGCGCCATTCCCGGATAACCCACAAAAGGCGGAAGAAATTTGGAACTAAAGGTGCAATGGTCATTAGAGCAAGGTCACCTAGAAAACGGGATGCGGGAACCAAGGCCTAACTCCTCCATGGGTGGTCAAGGTGGTCAAATGCAAACCCCGAAGTAAACCTCTAGTAAAAAAGGTGGACTCAAAGCTAAATGATCAACAAATTCATTGCCTAAGAGTCATTCTACTAAATTAAGGTCCAAAATCTACAATGGGTTATCTACAATGGAATGTAAACTCTTGTAAAAGATTTGTAATTGGGTTTTCGAAAAAGTGTTAATCTTAGACACACTATACAAAAGCAAAACAAAACGGAACACACGAAAATAAAAAGGCAAAATAAAAGAAAACACAAGTAAGGTCATGTACTCCATACCCCGTCATCATTCAAGCACACAAAATCAACCACAACACCCAAATGCTCAACTTCGAGAGCCTCCAAATAGCAACAACCTAACTCCTCTACAAAAATAAGAAGAAAGAAGGAAGGAAGTTACCAAGCGGGTGCTTTCATAATCTCTTCAAATCGCGCTATTAAGGTGGTGGTTACCTGTAAGGGTAGAGAACAAGACCATACACGGGACACTAAATATAACGAGAAACAAGAAAAGAAAAAAAAGGAAAAGGAAAATATTTTTGATTTTTCAAATTTTTCAAATTATTATGGATTTTGAAAAGATTTTTGAGAAATAAAAGGTAGTAGACTCCTCCCCCACACTAGAACTGTACATTATTCTCAATGGACAAGTAGGGGAAGAACGAGAAAATGGAAAAGAAAAATAAGAAAAATCTTTTTGGATTTTTATGATTTTTCAAATGTTTATGGATTTTTGTAAGTTTTTTTTAAATGTTTTTGGATTTTTCAAAAATTTTTAGAAAAAAAAGGAAAAAAAAATAAAATAAGCGGTAAAATAGTGGCGGGTCTAGGTGCAATCACATCATTATATCCTTCTTCGGCCGTAACACATCGTCGGTAAATTCCATCTACACAACGGCGAAATAAATAGGGCTCGTCTCAATAATAGCGTCGGGCTTCATAACGTAGTTTCTTCCTCTCTTGCTTGGAATAATCGTCCGGAATATAATGAGACACTAAGAAATTGACGATATCGGCATACCAAGGTGTAATAGTTTCAACGGCCATCAAGGCCTCATCTCTCATAGCTTCATTGATGAGAATACCATCATCTTCATTGCTTTCTTTACTAACCGTTAGTCTACTAAGATGATCCGCTACCAAGTTCTCCGATCCGGCTTTGTCTTTAATCTCAATATCAAATTCTTGTAAAAGGAGGACCCACCGAAAGAGTCGGGACTTCGTCTCCTTTTTGGACATGATGTAACGAATGACCGCATGATCGGTGTGAATAATGACTTTGGAACCGGTAACATAATTTCGGAATTTCTCCATGGCATAGACAACGGCAAGCATTTCTTTTTCGGTTGTGGTGTACCTCGATTGCGCTTCATCCATGGTCTTGCTTGCATAATATATCACATGTAGCTTCTTATCTACCCGTTGTCCTAGAACGGCACCAACGACAAAATCGGATGCATCACACATGATCTCAATTGGAAGATTCCAATCGGGAGCTTTGACAATTGGTGTGGTAGTGAGAGCGGTCTTTATCCTGCAAAAGGCCTCAGACACGAGTCATCAAAAACAAAAGGTGCATCTTTCATAAGCAAAGAAGTCAAAGGCTTAGCAATCTTAGAAAAGTCTTTAATAAATCGTCTATAAAAACCGGCGTGACCTAGAAAACTCCTCACCCCTTTGACATTTGTAGGTGGTGGCAAGTTCTCAATCACGGAGACTTTCGCCTTATCGACTTCAACTCCTCTATTAGAAACAATATGACCTAGGACAACACCTTGTTCAACCATAAAATGACACTTTTCCCAATTTAAAACAAGTCTATACTCTTCACATCGAGCTAACACTTGATCAAGATTATCAAGACAAGAATCAAAAGATGTACCATGGACACTGAAACCATCCATAAAAACTTCCATGGATTTTTCAATAAAATCGGAGAAAATAGCCATCATTCATCTTTGAAACGTTCCCGGCGCATTACACAATCCAAATGGCATCCTTCTATAAGCATAGGTGCCATAGGGACAAGTAAAAGTGGTCTTCTCTTGGTCATCGGGGTGAATGGGAATTTGAAGAAATCTGGAATGACCATCGAGGAAACAAAAATAAGAATGATGCGCCAATCTTTCAAGCATTTGATCAATAAAGGGAAGGGGGATATGGTCTTTTATGGTGGCCGTGTTCAATTTACGATAATCTATACACATGCGCCAACCGGTAATAGTCCTAGTGGAAACTGACTCACCCTTTTCTCCTTTAACAACCGTCATTCCTCCTTTTTTCGGCACAACTTGTACGGGGCTAATCCATTTACTTCCGGTTATTGGGTATATAATGTTAGCCTCATACAACTTGAGGACTTCCTTCATGACAACCTCTTTCATGGTGGGTTCAACCTACGTTGACCCTCAACCGAAGGACGATGGTCATCATCAAGGATGATCCTATGCATGCAAACATTTGGGCTTATGCCTTGGAGGTCGGCAATACTATACCCGATGGACTTTTTGGGTTTTCTCAAAACAATTAAAAGTTTTTCCAATTGAGGTCCATCAAGGGTAGCATTAACGATAACGGGATAATTAGTTCCTTCAAGAAAAGCATATTTGAGCGAAGAGGGGAGTGGTTTAAGTTCAAGATTAGGAGGAGAAGATACCATACTCTTACCCACCGGTAGTGGTTCTACCTTTCTTTCTCAAGAGGTGGAGAGTCAAATGGTTCCTCTTCTTGCTTATCATCATCTATCAAGCTATACTCAACCAAACTATCAGAAACTTCAATGGAATGCATTTGTTCAATCATTGGTTGTTTAAGAGCTTGAGAAAGGGAAAACTCTACCGACTCGTTCCCTATGTTAAATGACAACTTTCCATTCTTAACATCAACTATAGTACCGCCGGTAGCCATAAAAAGTCGACCTAAGATAATGGGGGTAATAGTGTCTTCGGGCATATACATGACAACAAAGTCGGAGGGGATGAAGAACTTACCAACTTGAACGGGTACATCCTCAAGTATCCCAAGTGGGTACATGCTAGTGGGTGTCATCTCCCCCACACTAAGTCTCTTGGCAATAGAATAAGGTAACAAACTAACACTAGCCCCTAGGTTGCATAAAGCTTGATTAACAACAACATTTCCTACCCGACAAGGGATGGAAAAACTACCGAGATCCTCTAGTTTCTTTGGCATTTGGTTCATAAGAATTGCACTACATTGACCCGTGAGAGGGATATATTCTTTATCCTCTATTGTTCTCTTTTTAGTCAAGACATCTTTCAAAAACTTAGAATAGAGGGGCATTTGAGAAATTACCTCGGTGAAGGGTAAAGCTACCTCTACTTTCTTCAACATATCCACGAAACGGCTAAATTAAGCATTCTCCTTATGTGGCTTAGCTCGCTCGGGAAAAGGCAATGGAGGAACAAAAACGGGAGGCGGTGGAACATTAGATTCTTCTTCTTCTTCGGCTAATCGCTCCGCCTCTTTTCTTTTGGCTTCTTCGGCTTCCATTTGCTCTTTCTTCTTTCTTTGTTCTCTTAGTTCATTCTCCGCATTTTGGAGGATATTAAACTCCGCTTGTATTTCCCGATTTTTTTTGGGGGAAATGGGAGATGATTCTTGTGGTGCACTTGGTTGATTCACTTTGGATGGGGTGGTTTTGGCATTCAAGTTCAAATTCTTGTATGGGTCCTCAAGTTCTTTGCCACCTCTCAAAATGACGGCATTTGCTTGGTGTGAAGGGTCTCTTGGGTTTTGGGGTTGACCGGGAAAACCATGGGGTGGATGAATTGGTGCGGCTAAGGCTTTTGTTGCTTCTTGTGATTCCCAAACCTTTAGCCTTGCCTTGGTATCTTGATGTTCATTCCATAGTTGCCCAACGGTTCTTTGCAAATCATTATAGTTTTCCCATAGGACTTCTCCTTGACCAAATTGAGAATTGTTTGGTTGGCCATAAGATTGAGATGGTTGATTAAATGGTTGGTTATTGTAACCTTGATTTCCTTGAAAGTTACCTTGGAACCCTTGATTGTATCCATGATTGAAATGATTACCATGTTGATTTTGGTAATTGTTGTAATTGTTAGGAACACGAAAGTTGCTACCTTGTTGATTGAAGTTGCTTCTTGATGAGGAGGCATATATGGGGGCATCTTTGGAGGACCTTGGTTAAAGGGCCTTTGTTGACTTTGATTGAATGACCTCATTTGACTCCCTTGGGCGCGCGGCATCGGATTTTGAACATTTTTATTTTCATAAGAGAAATTGGGATGAAATCTTGTGCCGGCATTTTGTAAGTATTAGAAAAAGGATCAAATTGAGGTCTTTGCCCATATGCTTGTATAGCTTCAACTTCATTTGGCTCTTCAATATAAATTTCTTCATTAGGAATACAAGAGCTAGAATCATGGCCATAATTGCCACAATGATCACATTGAACTTCCCATGTTAATTGCTTTAGAGGTGATGGTTGCCTTGGTGGAACACTCCCTTGAATTCGGTACATACCTCTAGGAGTAGGCTTCGAACTCATGGCATCCATTCTCCTTTTCAATTCTTCAAGTTTCGTTTGAAATTTCAGTTCGTTAGAACTCATAGATGAGTTCACTTCAACTTTTTTTCTAGAATCCCTCGATTGACCCATTCCAGAATCACTCCTTGCCATCTTCTCAATAAGATTCTTAAATGCCTCATCGGTGTGAGAAGAGAAGTCTCCTCTGGCGGTCGAATTGAGGTTTTCCTTGGTTCTCAATGAAAGGGTGTTATAAAACGTTTGGGTGGTTAGCCAATCGGGTATTCCATGGTGTGGACATTTGCGCAACAAATCTCTAAATCTTTCCCAAGCCTCGCTTAGGCTTTCAAATTCATCTTGTTTGAAGGTTTGTATCTCCATGCGATATTGGTTGGTCTTTGACGGCGGAAAATATTTCTCCAAGAAGGCATTAGATAGTTGAGCCCATGTTGTGAATGTATTAGCGGGATGGCCTTGAAGCCATCTACGAGCTCCATCTCTCAAGGTCTTCGGAAATAATAAACGATGCAATTGGCATGAAGTTAATCCATTGAGACGGGCTCCTACTAATTTTTCCTTATATGAAGCGATGTGCTCTTGAGCATCTTCTTGAGAAAAACCGTGAAAAGTATCTTGTTGGACCGCGGTTATCAAAGAGGATTTCAATTCATAGTCCTCGAGAATCTCTCCGAAATCAACGGGAGAAGGTGTTTCTTCGTGGGTTAATTGGGAATGAGAGGCTAAGGTCGCCATTTGTTGGATTGGTGGTGATGGTGGATTTGAATTTGGTGAATTCAGAGAATTTGGAGGGGATGGATTTGGTGGTGGTGTTTTCGGTGATGGTGGTGAATTTTGTGAAGTGGAAGGTATGGAAGGATTATTTGGAGTGGAATTAGGTGATGTAGAAGGTGTAAAAGGTAGGATGGGATTAAGGTTAGGAGGTGATAATGAAGGATGTGAAATGATGGTGGTTGAGTTATTTCCTCGAAAACGCAATGCTCTAAAAGTTTTTTCCGGCTCCGGATCGAACCACAAGGGCGATGACGTGTTCCTGGGCATAAAACTCAATTAAACGGTGAAACTCCTAGCACCTCGCGGTACTAGGGAAAAAAGAGAAGGGAAAAGAATCAAACACAACAACTAAAAACACAATAGCTACTCGTCGTTCCCCAGCAACGGCGCCATTTTGATCGCCTCCCAATCGGATCGGTCGTTAACGAAGGACGCGGGATCAAACGATATTTATAAACTCGGAATAACACAAAAACTACTAGAGTAATCGTGGTAAGTCGAGGTCGGTCCACAGGGAACGGAGTGTGACGTTAAGTTTAAAGCGGTGTGTTTGATGTCTAGATGGGGGTTTTCTAAGGGTCGGGTCTATACTAGAGAAATGACTAGAGAAATAGCTAGGGGTGATCAATCTAGGAAAAGGTGTTAGGGGGAAGTCGGGATTCGGTACTTGGAGTGTAAGAAGGTCGGAATCGAGTTTTTGTTGCAACATTGATGAAGGAGAATAAGGGTAAGTCTCTAGCTATGGTAATTTCTACCCCAAGTTTCCTCATATTGATAGAAACTAGTCAAGGTCGGTCTAGTTGGCCGGACTATAACAACAATGACATAACAACCATAAACAAGATAAACCAACAAGCAAGCAAGCCACCAACATCCCTATATTCAAATAATCCAAGTCCTCATCCCTAACATAAAAACTAACATAAAAACTAAAGTAGAGATTAGAGAGTGGAAGAGAAATATACCAACTATAAAGATTTATAAGAAATAATAAGATTGCATAAATAAAGATTGAATCTTTGATGAATTAAGTTAAGAACTTGTCACTAATTCTTCAATAATCCCAACAAATCTTCAATAAAACATGAAATAATCTTCTACAAACTTGTAATCTAGAGAATTGTTGATGGAAACTATGTAGATCTACTACTAATTACTATGTAAACTACTAGAATTATGGAGGATTTCTACTAGAATACTACTACTATTACTCTACTAATGGATGGTGTAATAAGATGGTGGAATGGTGTAACTACACTAATGATGGGATGCCTTGGGCAACAAACTAGGGTAGACATATATATAGTAAAGCCTTAATGGATATTTAACCTAAAGCCCAAATCCAACTTTTTGCTCAATTAGTGAGAGAATCACTCTTAGCATCTTCATAGGGTGAAACTTTGCCCTGCGGACTTGACGATAAATCCCACCGGGTGAAATTTTCACCCGGTGAGATTTTCTTCTTTTTTCGCGGTTTCCGGCTCCTCTCTCCATCGAGCGAAATTTCGCCCGGTCAGTTTCGCCCGGTGGGGAAGCTCGGAAAATCTTCGGGAGGCATTTTTACCGTCGGGTGAAATTTCGCCCGATGGTGTCTCACCGGGTGAAATTTCGCTCGGTCCTTTTTCTGGCATCTTTTTTGTCTCATTCTTCGTCGATTGATTGGATGGCTTTAAACTTTAAGTTGTGTGCTCTTCTCTTGGGACGGTATTCCCTTCTCTTGTGCTCGTGGAAGCTCAATCGTGATTTCGGTGCAAAATCCTATCAAAATGATAGAAAAACTACCAAAAACACGTAAAACGCACAAGAAGGACGCTAATGCGAGAAATACGAAAAATATGGCGATAATCGCACTCAAGACTCGCAAATAAAACGAGGGAAAAACGGGTCTAAATGGGAGGAAAAACGGTCTAAATTTAGCACACAACAGTCCCCTCACACATCCTGAGTCGATGAAAAAACAAAAGATATTTGTTATACTATTAGGTCTAGGCCCTAAGACGAACTAGACTCTGATTCGGACACAGATTTACTCGTCTCGGCGGATGCCCTTGAGTTGTCAGGATCTTCCTTAATATTCCTGACATTCTCCTCTATAGGGTCAAGGTGGGAGAAATCAATGGCGTCGCCGAAGACTACGTGAATGCTAAAAGGGTTTGTGATGTTGTTTGGTTTCTTGGGTGGAGGGAGGAGGGATGGTCCTATTTTCGATCATATCTTGTATGGCATGTTTGAGTCGATAGCAGGACTGGGTATCGTGCCCGTTACCTTGGTGATATAGGCAATAAGCATTAGGGGTCCAACTTTTGCTTCGTCTGCCGACTGGTGGGTCCGGAGTGGGACCCAAAGGTGAGAGTAACCCTTGATTGACTAGGCAGTTAAGAACTTCGGCGTAAGCCGGTTTGATTGGGGTAAACTTTCTCGGTGACCTTCCTATTTTCTGGGATGTGGTCTCGTTAGGTCTTGGTGTTCTTTCCGTATCGACTTTAGGAAGCTTTGATCGGGTGGAGAATTGGGATAATCTATCCTGGGTAGGCTTTTGGGCATGGTAATCACTCGGGTTAGCGTTTGTCTCGCTTTCTGTGTCTCTACTCTCAAGGAAATTGAGGCGGCTATCGATGTAGCGGACGGGTAAAGTCAAACGAGTTACTGAAGTATGGATGTTGTGAACCAACTTGGTTAGGGCACTGACATCGTGGCGGATACTTTCGATGGCGCTTGAATCTACCAACATGTTGGGGAGTAATTCTAGTGGGAAAGGATTAAAAGGTCAGATCGGATCCACCGGACGACTTAGAGACTCGAGGAATGCTCTTAACTGAGCGACGTGGAAATGAGGCCATTGACTTGCATGTGTGTGCAGTCATTGGCTTAGGGACTCAGGTATTTTAGACTCTTGGTGTGTTCAGCGAAACGCCTAATGAATTCTTAGATCTCTGTAACGAGACGATTTGACGCAAGCCTCGAAAGTGAAGCTTAAACAGGACTTCTCAAAATAAGACGACTCGAACTGTAAGACCTCGAGTAGAGGTGATCCTAGTAGCTAACACAGACAGTTAAACACACGGTTGTACGACGTAAAAAGTTGATCGCGATCCCAGCTCAGGATCAAAGAATTTTGATGTTTTTTTTTCGAAAACGACCGATACTCGCAGAGGGAAGTCTTTTTCTTCGAAAGATGATTTTGTAAAATTAGGGTGACAATGGCGTGGTAACATCGTATCGTTGGTGATGTGAAATGTGCGTTGTTATGTGTGTGTCGAGAATCCGATGATATCAAAAAGTGTAAATGTTTTCTCTTTCCTTTTTTTTCTTGAAATGAACACGGTCCTTAGGGGGACCGGTTTTGAAAATAATGAAGCGACGTTTTTATCGAGGCTGCTATTAATTAGCTAGTTCGATAGTGGATGTGTGCGGTGCTTTAGAGGTGTGACTAAGTCCTTGTCAAGGGTTTAGGTAGTGAATAGTTTTTTTTTAGAAAAGTTGTTTTTTCTTTAAAACGAGTGATCCACGTTTGTCGGTTGCAATAGATAGCATTTGACAACGGATGGTGGTGCGTTGTGATAAGTGTGGTTTGTAGTGCCTATTTCGTAGTGTTTTGGTCCCATTTTCCTTGTGGAATCGCTCCTTGGGAGCGGTTTATGGGCTTCTTATGCTTCCTTTAGTTCGTTTCAGGTTCCCGAGACCGATTTGGAAGAGTTGGAGCGATTCCGACTCGATACACACCCATTTTGGAGCCAACGAAGTAAAGGAACGATGACTCGATGCCTTGGAATCGACCCCGAGACCTTGGGACCCAATCCCGAGCCTCCGAGACTCGAGCCCGAGTCCCGAGCCTCCGAGACCCGATCCCGAGTCCCGAGAATCGATGAGAAACCCATGAGAAGCAAGGAGGGACCGAAAGAAGCTTAAAGGAGGCCTACAAGGCTCAACCGGAACCGGTTGAGCTCAACCGGAACCGGTTGAGCTCAACCGGAACCGGTTGAGGTGCACAAAAGAGAGGTGTTCTGCGAAGGGTCCATCCTGAACGGGACAAACTCATCCCGAACGGGATGAGCCCAGTTCAGGCCGCACTTCTTTCTTTCTTCTCCTTTCCACTTGTAACACTATATATACTCTTCCCTTGTTTTGTTAATATTATGAACTTCATATTAGACTAAACCCTAGATAGTTTTAGCATAGATTAGCATAGATTAGTGTAGATTAGTTATTAGATTATCGTTAATCCTAGATTAATGCTTGTAATTTGGGAATTCTTCAAGATCTCCACCAAGATTGACAACCTTGGTTGATTGTTTTGGGTTCTTCCATTTATGCAAGTTTCATTCTTCCGTTCATCTCTAGTTTGGTATAATCTTCTTTTCTCTTCTCTTAATCTTTGTTTTATCATTAAAGTTTGATTCTTTGTTCTTGTTATTGTTCATTGTTCATTGTTTGACTAGTTTCATTATGTTAGTTTTGTTGTTTGAATTGATTTCTCTTCTTAGTGTTAGTTTTAGTATAGATATGTTAGAGTAGTATCTTGCTAGGGTTAGTAAGGTGATAAGGGTGTTAATTGGATGATTAAGGGATTGTTGGAGATATTGGTGGAAGATTTGGGTTTCCCCTTGGTTTGATGCATATCACATGTTTGTTGAAATGCTTGAATGACTAGTATGTGCATATGCTTGTTTTTTCTTGCTTTTCTCTTGTGGGTGTTAGTTTGTTTGTGTGTTTGGTTCCCTCATTAAGTTGCGAGAGCCCGGTGAGGACGACCCCTAGGTCGGTCTAAGTTGCGAGAGCCCGGATGCGACCTAGGCCTATAGCATGCTAGTACTCCGTTTGTCGTTTGTGTCGCCAAGGTGGGTTTTAGGATGAACCTCTAGGTGAGTCTAAGTTGCGAGAGCTCGAGCATTACCTAGATTACCCTACTACCTCCTTCACTCTAGTTCTCCTTCGACCATTCCATTACCCCTTTGACCCCGACCTAACCCTAGTATTCCTTCTTAGTGTTATCCTAGTTTCCCTTAGTCCTAGTTTTAGACCTTAGACTAGTCCTAGTCTCCCCCTTAGAATAGCTCGTCTCGAACCTAGTCTAGAACCGTAGCATACCTTAGTCCGACCTCCCGTCCCTGTGGATTCGACCCGACTTACCCTAGCTACCCTAGTTAGGTTAGCCGGTTATTATTTGACGGTTGGGATTCACGACAAATCCTTCCCATCAAATTGGCGCCGTTGCCGGGGACGGCGCATTTTAGACTTTTGTTTGCTTAGTTTTGAACTTTGTTCTTGATTTTTGTGTTCTCTTCTCCTTGTGTATCTCCGCTTTTCTTCTTGTGTGTTACTCTCCCTTCCTAGTGCCTCAAAAGCACTAGGATACTAACGTTTGCTCAACTGCTTCTAGCTCATCCTAGGTACCAAAGCAACGTTATGGACATGGCGCGTCCAAGCTACCATCAATCATCACGGGACAACTATGGGGCGAATTACCAAAACCCACAACTTTACCAACCATATCAACCTCATCAACAATCTTATGAACCCTCTTCTTATGGTTACCAAGAAAGTTTTCAAGGATCGTTCCCACATCCTAACAACTACCAAACACCCTCACATAACCCACAACCAAATATCCCTAACTTTGAGACTTGTCAAATGTTGGTCCAAACACAAGGGAGCCAACATGAGATGATGATGTTATTGCAAAAGGGTCAAAAATTGATGTTGACTCAAATACAAGGGGTTAGGGAGGAGTTCAAGGCCCAAATAGAGGTGCAAGATGCTCGCATCAATGCACTCATGGCTCATATCACGATGTTGGCCACTCGAGCTCCACTACATGTTGAGGAAGGTTCATTTGGGCAAGAGGGTCGGGTGTCTCCACAAGAAATACAACCCGATCGTGATGCTACAAATGAGGAAGAGGGGGTAGATCAAGAGACCATTGTTGAGTGTTGCTTGGGCGGCGAAGATAGGGGAAGAGTAGAGGAAGTTGAAGCTTCAAGGGTCGAGAATGAGGAGGGAGTTGAACATGATTATCAAGATAACTCTTGGGGAGCCAATGTATTGGCTATCAAGTTGGATTTGTTTGATTTCCTTCGTGAAGAGCCGGATGTTGACAATCCAAATCCGAGTGAAGAGATGACCCCTCTAGGCCAACTAGACAAGGTGAGTGAAAAGGAGCGCAATACTTGGGAAAAAGAAGTAGATGCCTTGGAACTTTCCTTGTACGAGAAATTGGAGGATCCTAAAGCCTCCAATGAAGAGAACTTGATGCTTTCTTCTCCTCTATCGCACTCGATGTCTAGTCCCTTGTCTTGTGAGACGGTTGATGAAGAGAATCCTTTTCGGGCGGTGGAAAAGAGTTCCACTCTCGACCCCGTAGAAGAAGCGAAACCCCTAGGGTGTGATCTCCCACATCATGACACCGAGCACGACTCTAGACCACTATACCTACCGGATGGTCATAAGAGTCGTAGCTATGTTGGTTCCGAAGATCCGGAAGATCACGGGAACCCCGAGCATAATGAAGATGATCGCTTCTTCCCGCCGACTTGGAAGCTCTTGGGAGTGGCTAGGCTCGGCCATGTGAGCTTAATTGAAGATGTTGCTAGAGCATTTGACTTAGTCCTTCGAGCTCTTGATGGCTATGGAGGTGTAGTTGGAGAGAGTATTTTAGTGTAAATATCTTTTCCCTTTCTTTTGTGCTTGTATTTGTGTTTATGTTTGGTTAGTTTGGTTTCAAGTATTTGTTAGCTTTTGTGGAGCTCTTGAAATTGATTTGGTATTTTGATGAGCGATGTGAGGGTGGGATTTTGATGTTTGTTTGAGCTTTGTTTGATAGGTGAAGTGAAGGCGATTCCTAGGGAGGACTGGTTAATGATTGAGCTTGGATTTGGGCATGGGAGTCGGTTTTTGAAGCTTGGAGTAAGCTTTTGGGTTTGTGGAAGGTCAAGAAGACCCATCCCGACCGGGAAGGAGCCGTCCCGATCGGGATGGAGGTGCATATTTTCGAGCATACTGGAGTGTCTTCCCGATCGGAATGAGTGTTTCCCGATCGGGACGGGCGTGTCATCCCGACCGGGACCATCCATCCCGACCGGGATGGTCCTCTACTCCCCATTGTGCCTCTCCTTTGACATTTGAGTCCACCCAACCATGATATACCCCCACCCAACCTCCCTACCTATCCTCTCTCATATCATACCACCCATATACTTCATTTTCATACCCTCACTTCATCTTCTATCCACTTGGCACCGACATTCACATCAATTTCCACCCCTCACACCATTACTACCTTAACCATGCGTACTTTTCAAGTTCGAAGCGGGATAGCAATGATGAAGACAAGCTTTGTGCCTATAATGATCATTGAGACGATGGAGCGAGTGAGTTACTAGCCGATTGGTTTGGGTAACTATCCTTACTTTTCCGTCTCTTATTGCTTGTTTTCCTTTGTTTATTCCCTTCCCCTTGTACACTTTTGTGTCTTGATGGCATGGTGGCCTTCGAGGCCTCGGTAGTTGTTGCTCCCGACTCTCGATGATGTGACTACATCGAGAGTCATTTCAAAATCCAAATTTTACAAGTTTTTCACTTTTTCTTTTTGAGGATTTAGTCGGATTTAGGCGGAATCCGGGCTAGGTGACTTGATTACACCTAGCCCTCCCCTCCCATTTCCTTTTACTTCCTTCTTTTTATTTTCTTCCCCCATCCATATCTTTCCTAGTCTCGGCCCATGGTGACTTGACTACACCCCGGCCGGACACCTTCTACCTTTTCTTCACTTTATTTTTGATTTTTAGTTTTATTTTCGTAGTTTCTTTTTCTTTCTTTTGTCTCTCCGCACCCTACGATCGAGCATGAGGACATGGCTCGATTTAAGTGTGGGGGAGCGATATTCTAGTATAGTTTAGTTTATTTTCTTAGTTTTTTCGAAAAATCTTTAAAAACCATAAAAATTTGGAAAATTTTCAAAAAAATTCAAAAAGATTTTCTTTTGTGTCTTTTCCTTTTGCGTGTCATTGTTTCGTGCATTTGTTTTGTTGTGTGTGTTTTGTCCCCCTTTTCCTTTTAGGTTGCTTAACCACCGTTAATTTTGGAAAGCTTTGAAGACATCCGGTAACATCTTCTATCCCTTTTTCCCCTCTTTATTTCTTGTAAAGTTTGGAGAAAGTTGTGTTGAGGTGTGCTCGGGTGGAGCTTGTACATACTTGCGGTTGATTTGGTGATGTGTTTGGAAGATAGGGGTGGTGTTTGTGTTGTTTATATGTTCGTTTTGTTTTGTTTTTGTTTTGTTGCTTTTGCCTCTTTTTCTTTCGTTCGTTTTCGTCGTGTCTTTGTTTTGTGTTGTGTTGTGTGTCTTGTGCGTAAACTATTTTCGAAAACCTGGTTTAGAGGCTAGTGTGCGAGCGTTTACTTTTCTTTCCTAATTGTATAAATCAAGTCTTGGGCTTTAGTCTAGTAGAATGACCCTAAACCAATGAATTCATTGGTCCTTTACCTTGAGTCCACCTAACTTACTAGGGATTTACTACGGGATTTGCATTTTGACCATTATGACCACCCACGGTGTGAAAAGGCCTTGGTTACCGAGTCTCGTCCCTTAGGTAACCATGTTTAGGATTGCTCGACTAGTCCAAGTTTCCCCCTTTTTTGTGGGTTTGAAGAGGGATCGCGACCCCCGACTTACCCATTTACCTACCTCCCACACATATCCACACAATAAGTTGCCATTTGTTGAATTCTCCCTTTCTTGTCATACTAAGAAATGCCAAAAAGCCAAATCAAGCCAAAAGGGTAAAGAAAAGAAAAGAAAGAAAAAAATGAAAGAAAGAAAAGAAATGAAGAAAAAGAAAAGGCACAAAAGCCAAAAAGAAAATAGAAAAGAAGAAAAAAAATGGCATGGCAACAAACAAATCAAAACGTCGAAAAGAAAGAAAATGCCAAAAGAAAACCCGATTCACAAAAATAACCCCTACCTCTCAAAATAAGCCTTTTTCCGACTTTTGCCGTGAAGAGCCTACCAAAGAACCGAGTCCCTAGGAAGGATGATAGCGGCATTAGTCGGTCTTCCCTCATTTTGCATGTTTTCCACCTTTTTACTTGGACTAGTTAGGCGGTTTTGGACACGGGATGACCCTCTTGGCTCACGCTAAAGGGGGCGGGGTCTCACTTACCTACAGTGTCGACTAACACCGTGGTTCTTCACTTTTCCACTCCGCCGATCGTCCCGTAGTACGTTTTTAGAAAGTTAGAAGGACCTAGGTAAGTTACCAACGTTTTTGTTGCTTTATCGTCATACTATTAGGGTTTAGTTCACCTTGGTTTGTAGGTCTAGCTTGGGAACGTTGTCACTTGCCTCGAGTCCTAAACCGGTGCTTCTTTCACCGCTTGTTTGAGGGAAGCGGTATTTGTTTTCTTTTGGGTGCAACCGATTATGTGTTTCTTTGTGTGTTTGTTTGTTTGTGTGTTTTGTGTCCGGTTGCATCCACAGTTTTGTCGCAAGAACCGACTTGCCTTGCGGAGTGCACTTTTCCTCTAAGTGTACTCGCGTGAGTTGAAAGGGCGTAGGGTGCGCTAATACCCATTCGGCTAGTTTAGTAGTTAGTATGTGCTTACTCGAGGGCGAGTAAGGGTTAAGTGTGAGGGAGTTGATAAGTGTGGTTTGTAGTGCCTATTTCGTAGTGTTTTGGTCCCATTTTCCTTGTGGAATCGCTCCTTGGAAGCGGTTTATGGGCTTCTTATGCTTCCTTTAGTTCGTTTCAGGTTCCCGAGACCGATTTGGAAGAGTTGGAGCGATTCCGACTCGATACATACACATTTTGGAGCCAACGGAGTAAAGGAACGATGACTCGATGCCTTGGAATCGACCCCGAGACCTTGGGACCCAATCCCGAGCCTCCGAGACCCGATCCCGAGTCCCAGAGCCTCCGAGACCCAAACCCGAGTCCCGAGAATCGATGAGAAACCCATGAGAAGCACAAAAGAGAGGATGGACTCAAGTGAAACGGTCAATTCAAAAATTATCAAAACCCATACCATCAAATAGGGGAAAAACAATCAAGTTGGTCAGCTAACACCACATTTTGCCTTCCCACATTACAACCCTCAAGATCTTCTCGAGACCCAGGCCAGAGACAGCCCGGAATTTTGAGGATTCAAGCTCCATAGGATATCCCTAACCATTAGGGCCAGACATGGAAACCAGATCCCGCATTATCAAAACCTATCCCAATCAAAGTTCGAGCCATTTTACTCGACTTCCCCTTTACATAACAAAATTAACAATCACCATACAAAGACCCGAGAGCAAAACTCGTTAAAATCCCCGAGAGCAAAACTCGTTAAAATCCCTGAGAGCAAAACTCGTTAAAATCCCTGAGAGCAAAACTTGTTAAAATCCCTGAGAGCAAAATTCGTTATAATCCCCGAGAGCAAAACTCGTTAAAATCCCCGAGAGCAAAACTCGTTAAAATCCCCGAGAGCAGAACTCGTTAAACTCCCATCCCAATTCTTCTCATTCAAACCAGTTACCAACCCCAAACACGGGAATTCAACTTGTAGTCGGCATAGAACTTGCCTAAATAGTTCACACCACCTCTGGGGGCTACCCCGGAGAATGCTCACAGTCACATGATCAACATCCTGACTATTCTAGCCCTTTGATCAAGACATCATTGGGAATGCACCTAGCCTACACCATCGCTATGGCTAGTTACACACAAAGCCTTAATAAACTAGGCACCATAATATATCTTTCAACACTGAACTACGGCTTGGTTTGATTTCACGACACGTGAATACGTAGGCAGCCTTTCAACAGAGGCACAACCACCCACACTAACACAAATTCAAAAAAGCGCCATCGTTCCGGTCACGACACCATCATGTTCTCAACAGCTACCTTTGTCGTCCTGGGGGATTCTCTTAGGCAGAAAACATCCATCCACTCACAAAATCCAGATAAAATTCAAAAAATCTAGCCTCCTTTCTATAGTGTGTCCTAGTGCTCGGCTCAGTCGGAGACAAGAATCTGTCAGAGACTCGAAGCGACACCTACTTTGGGAATATACCCCGAAACTGAAAAAATCCAAAAGAACACAAGTCTACTACTAAGTTCTGTCGTACAAGGACAGTCTCATTATAGACTACTGCAACCCCGTATAGCATATCTATCCCATTTCGACGTTCGACCATGTTGCCACTCGCCTAGGCTACGGAATAGCGCAACTTAAGAGTCTTGTCATCTTAGGTGGCCCATCCCCTACCGAGTCACGGTCCAACCCTTAGAGAGTCTAGTCGTGTCTGTCAACTCGTCCTCTCGCGTCCAGAGTCGAGTCTGTCGGTATATCTCTCTCTTCAAATTCTCATTTTAAAATTTGCAAAACTTAGCCATTTGAGAAAATCTCTTTCCTAGTCACTACGGGAATAGGAATTTTTATCATACTTCATCTAGGCATACAAGCCTAACCAGAGGATTTTAGGAGTCCGTGTCGGAATCTCATCAAGGATCAAGTCATCCCAAGCATTCTTATTTCCAAAAATTTTTCAAAAAAAATATTCAGCATTTTCTTTTTTTCAAAAAATCAAAAAATCATTTCCTTCCCCAGCATGAGTCGGTATTTTATCTGAATATTACATGCAATTTACAGACAGATATCCCAGCTCTCGAAGAATTCTCCAGTGGAAAAGTACAAGCGACAATTTTTTTGGATGTATCTGTAAACAGGTACACCCGTAGCCTCCAATGCAGGCTCCCGCGTAATTCTAAGATGGGATGTGTTTGTAAACAGACACACCCATAGCTTCCAAGGCAAACTCCCGCGCAATTCCGAAATGGGATGTGTCTGTAAACAGACACACCCAAGACTTTTTTTTTAAGGAAAAGTCCCCGCGATATTATTAACATCTATCCAGGTATGATTTCTATCTTATGGCTGGCGGGCCCTTCACGCAGGTCTAATGGACCCTAAACGACCCTATCGGAAGTCTGCCAGGTCTTAAATCCTCGATTGGCCTGGTTGCTACTCTGACTTTCGCCTTGTCCAAGCCTCAGTCAGAGTGGGGGCTCTGTAAACACCCACATTTTGACCGCCAGGTGTCTATAGTAGGTCCCGCCAAACACCCGATGATGATAGGACGCGAACATGCTTTAATGGACTCGGATATGGGCTCGAAATCATGGACATTTGGTTTAGGCTTATTACGGAGTACATATCTTACAAAACCAACCTCAAATCCAGGCCCAGTGGGTCGTTTCGAGTCAAATAAGACTAATTTGGGTCGATTCCGACACCAGGGGTAAAACCGTCTTTTAGCGACCGAGTCAATACCCGGTCAAAAATATTCTCGAAACACGTGAGTCAGCCGTGACACCTCACGTGGCTGATTCGGTCACCAACACTACAAAAAATCAGCTTCGAAAATATTAAACAAATCCACTTAAGGATAGAATTCGATCTCAAGTAGGAATTCTATCCGAAAACCAAAATAATTCACCGACCGAGCTCAAACACTCGACCGAGATGTCCAAAAAAGCCGAAACACTCCACCAACCAGCCGAGATTCATTGCTTCTTCACCAAGCAACGGAATTTACGTTCCTCTCGACTTCTTACGTTTTCTATCCTAATCGGTATTTCTTGTCGTACAAGCAAGGCTACCTCCACTCCTATAAATAGGACCCTCGCGACACACATTCAACATTCATTATCTACCCATTACCAATCATCAAAAATTCAGAATTAATCTACAATTATTCATCAATCCCGACACACATCCGAAGAAGTACCGAAATATTGTCAAAATACCGACGAATCCGACCCCGAGAATCCGGCCGAAACCCGTCACCTCACACATAAAAAACCGCACCATCCTAAACTCATCCACATCATCTCGACGCTCTCGTGCCTAAGCCATCGTCCGACGAGCCTTATACCGAGAAAACAAAGCATGTAGGTTGAGGGTGCAAAATCAAACCCAACTCTTGTCTTTTCTCTCCCTCTTTCTCGTTTCTCTCGTCCTTTTGCGTCGTGTCGTCTGTCGTATTTTAATATGGGTCGTTCGTCGCATATTTTTCATAATTCCTAATAATCGATACTATAAAACTATTTTTACGTATAACGTTCTTAAAATACGATATCGATTCTCTAATCAAATATCGTATCTAACAAGAACTAAATTAATTAATTCTCGTTGATGCTAATAAAATCGTGATACCTTTTTTAAACAAAATTCGACGATTTTATACGCGGAGAGAATTAACATCTTTTTCGTTCAATTCTTTTTTTTTACTTTTTCGTTCAAAACGAACTTTTTTTCAAAACTTTTTCTAAAATCATTCCGACTATTCGATATCGATTTCATAATCGAATATCGAATACGACGAATATCGAAAATATAAATCGACTATAAATTAATCCATATTTGTACGCGATTTATCAAAATTAATAATTTTCGAAAAGCAAATCCGAGATAGCCACCCGCGCGAGTCGCGCTTCTCCCGGGCGAGTCGCGCGGGCTGCTGTAAGCCGCCGCCTTTTTTTTTCGTTTTTTCGCGATTTTTCCAGCATTGTCTTCTCACATAAAACAGCGGTTTACTCGATATATTTTCAGATTTCGACAAGTATTTTTCATGTGTCATTAAATCTTTTCTAAAATCATGCATATTATTTATTTACGTCTTTATTCAATTTATTCAATCGTTACTAACTCGTTTTCTCGTGTTTGTAGCAATTTATTTCCGTCTTTTGTTTTATTAGACTAAAACGAACTTCACATGCTAAAACAACTTTGACGTTATTAGTTTAGTATGCATTAAACGACTTAGCAACCCATTTATTTTTTTCTCTCACATGTTTAGGGAAATTAATCTTTGCATATCATTCAACCGTCGAACTAACATGTGTACACCAAAAACGAACGATATCTTAGTAAAGGCCGCTAAGTGCGGGCGGGGTTGGGTGTTCTTAGTTAACTTCCCAACACGTACCCTCACCCCTTACTCAGAACCATGGTTTCCAGATGTCCGAATCCATTGGCAACGAGAGTCATTCAATACACGGTATCCGATAATGTCGGTATCGGTATCGTAATGCAAAGGGACGAACCCAATAAGCTCTGACTTCGGAAATGGGCCGTATTTTGTATACGGCCCACTACGACAAAGAGTGGGTTCAAACGGGCCCGAACTCCCACAAAGTTCGGTGGCGACTCCTACTTTGATTTAAATTTCAATTTGACCATCTCATATGGAGATTCATTCGCCTCCAAACCCGCGCGTGGCCGCGTCGGGGTGGACCTATGTCATGTCCACAATTTGGCGACTCCGCTGGGGATCAACTGATGAGTCACTTACCATCGGCATCCCTAGGGTGAGACTCGAAAAGAAATCGTTCGAATAGTAATGTACACGTTTTAGTTCAATGGTTCATGCATAACCCCAATGTTTCCCGGGCCGGTTACTTGTGACCGACGTCCCACTATACCACGGTGCATTCCTAAATAGGTGCACTAAAGACTTCGATGGCAGAACTCGCATGGGTTTTACGGCAGGTTCTAAGACCAACTCGGCTCAGGAAGACCGTCCTGATTTGCGAGAAAGCTATCGTCGTTGGTATAGACCCTATTCGACCGACCGAGACTTAGACTAGGAGCATACATGGTGTCATTACACTGTTTCCATGACTATGTGCTACTTGATTTCTTTGGTCGTCTTTTCAAAAACCGTCGTTTTCAGAAATTTGCATCTTTTCAAAACTATACATTTTTCAAAACCCGGAAAGCTACCGAATTTAGGACTTATGATTTTGACTCAAAATAGCCTATTTTTAGCCGGCATGCTGTCCAAACCTTTTCAAAAATCCGAAATCTCGGCCCGATAACTTTTTTTCGATTTTCAAAAAAACGGGCCATCCTATCCGACTTTGTTCGGTTTTCAAATCCAAATCCTCTTTTCCAAACTTTCTTCTTCTTAGGACTTCCCGTATTTAGTAGTGTCGGGTCTTGTCATAAGAATCTCTAGCGTCGAAACTCCGTCGATCTTACATCACGAGTTTCTACCCCATCCCAGTCCGCTTTATTTGTCGAGGCACGGCCCACCTGCGTAGGACGAACTCCCACTAAGGGAAGCCCGTTTACACTTTCAAGTCCAAAGCCTAGGGATACTCACATGGATCTTCCTTCGAACGGGACTAGGCCCACTTTGCCAAATCCTAAGGAAAACCCACCGTCCACGAGTCACCCGTATAGGTGTCTTTTCCGAGTCATTTCCTTTTCAGGCTTTCCCGCACTCGGGGGCTATTCTTCAGCAGAGCGATCAGTCACGGTTGCTCTAAGGCCAGGGTCATGTCTTGCACGTGTTATCTCACTACCCCAGTTTTAAATCATTTAGATGTCGCACCATCCGAGTCCTACCAGAGTCTTTAGTCTCACTTGGGGGCTGTCCTTCACCCGAGCAGTCGACCACGGTCACCTTAAGGGGTACTTTACGTCCATCCTGTACCGGCGTCCTTATGATGCCTTCTTCGAGTCGAACCTATGCTACGAACACTCAAGTTACCTAGGTTTAGGTCACCACGGTTGGTCCGAGCACGTGACGCGGTCAAACACGGTCGCCCCCATTTTCGGATTCACCCTTATGTAGCTCAAGTCCAATTCGCGGTCGTTACTTTGTCTAGGTCAACGTTCGGGTTTCCCGATCCAAGAGTCTTTGTCATCATGTCACCCCGGGCCATGTTTAAGTTTGACACCTTCTCTTGCACTTGCGCAAGGCCGAGTTTAGGCGAGTTCTAACACCTGTCGCCTCTTCCGATCAGGGACCCTATGAGTGAGGCGCTACCAAACCACAACAAATCCCGCGCTATCGAGAAAGGGGATATCCAAGGAAGCATGCTTATGCTATCTTGCTCCATTAACAATATCTTCTCAAAAATCAATACCGCCTAGATAACCTAAATGCAAGGGTGACCACCATCTAAGAAGACCTTGTAAGAACCCGATCCCGTCTAACACAGCTAGAGCGGGTAAGGCAGCCAATCACCCAACTGGGCCATTTGAAGGGTGAACATTCTTACGAAACTGTCCGATACCCTCAAGATGGCAAGACCGAGAGAAGTAACCCTCAAGTCACCTCTCCGAAAATCAATAACCAGTCAGAAGTAAGGACATTTACCCACTTGGATATGTCCTACACTGTCGCTTTCCAAAGGTTGGTTTCGAAGGGCCTAATATCACCTATAGGCCCAACGGTCGACCCACCTTCAGAAAGGCGCTCCAAAGCATGGAACGCCGAGCATTACTGCAAATTCCATAGAGGGAGGGGACACGATACAAAGCTGTGCTGGAAACTGAAACATCTTATCCAAGATTCCCTCGATGCCGGGAGGACTCCCGTTTTGGAAACATTATCATTTGAAAAGCCCCTCATGGACTACACAGGGCCCGGTGACCAAAGCATTCAATCTACCTCCAATGCATCCAAGAGTCCGGATTTGATTTAAGTCCGAGTCTGAGTCCGAGTCTAGGATATATTATTTATTCCAAAGTCAGAGTCAGAGTCAATTGTATTCTGTCATCTTTCCAAAATTCAATAAAATCAGCTTTTCTATTTCTCATATATACTTTCCTTATGTGTTTCCGAGAACATGATGACACCGTCATACACTGTGAGCACATGCACGTGACTATAGGCACATCTATAACGACTGCAGGAAACCGAGCCCGTTGTTTTCCTTTTACCTATTCCATGTCTGGTATAGAAAAGCCACATGACTACCCGTAGCAGGAGCGGTATCGAATCCTATGACAAATCAAGGTAGTCTCCTAGTTTGGGTTCAAGACGGGAGGCAAGCCCATTTCCCACAATAAACACCCATCCAACAAGATCAAACAATCCATACCTCAGGTGTTAGTGTGACAAAAAAAAAAACTGGACGAAAAAAATCAAAAGTCCAAGAAATAAAAGAAAAACTGGACGAAAAGAAATCAAAAGTCCAGGAAAGAAGCAAAAGGCCAAAACAAAAAAAAAAACAGGCCGTTATCAAAAAAAAGAGAGGCACCCATGACCGAGGTTAAGCGGTCAATCCAAATGAAGAATCCCACGACCGGGGCTAAGAAGTCAACCCAAAGAATTCAAAAACCCATGACCGTAGCTAATGATCAACTCAAGTGAAACGGTCAATTCAAAAATTATCAAAACCCATACCATCAAATAGGGGAAAAACAATCAAGTTGGTCAGCTAACACCACATTTTGCCTTCCCACATTACAACCCTCAAGACCTTCTCAAGACCCAGGCTAGAGACAGCCCGAAATTTTGAGGATTCAAGCTCCATAGGATATCCCTAACCATTAGGGCCAGACATGGAAACCAGATCCCGCATTATCAAAACCTATCCCAATCAAAGTTCGAGCCATTTTACTCGACTTCCCCTTTACATAACAAAATTCACAATCACCATACAAAGACCCGAGAGCAAAACTCGTTAAAATCCCCGAGAGCAAAACTCGTTAAAATCCCTGAGAGCAAAACCGTCGAACTAACGCGTGTACACCAAAAACGAACGATATCTTAGTAAAGACCGCTAAGTGCGGGCGGGGTTGGGTGTTCTTAGTGAACTTCCAACACGTACCCTCACCCCTTACTCAGAACCATGGTTTCCGGATGTTCGAATCCATTGGCAACGAGAGTCATTCAATACACGGTATCCGATAATGTCGGTATCGGTATCGTAATGCAAAGAGACGAACCCAATAAGCTCTGACATCGGAAATGGGCCGTATTTTGTATACGGCCCACTACGACATAGAGTGGGTTCGAACGGGCCCGAACTCCCACAAAGTTCGGTGCGACTCCTACTTCGATTTAAATTTCAATTTGACCAACTCATATGGAGATTCATTCGCCTCCCCAAACCCGCGCGTGGCCGCGTCGGGGTGGACCTATGTCATGTCCACAGGTTGAAGTTGGGACGTTACGTATTTTAGTAGATGTCAGTGGGCCTAGTACCCATATCCAGTGTTATCGTAGTGCATAATAAGAGAAAATACGAATATGGAAAGTTTTGTTTAGATGGCAACCTAGTGACGATACGACTTCGACAGGCGGATCCTCCTAGCTTGACCAGTTATTCCGGCATAGTTCCGTTACCGTTTGACCTTCCCGTGGCTATTCCGGCAGAACTTCGTTACTATTTGACTAGTTCTGCAGCTAATCCGACAGAACCTGGGTACTGGTTTTGAGCTAGTCGATCACAGGCACCTTGGTATCGAGTGGAGTGCTCAAAGGTGAGGAGTAGCGTTGATGTCGCTTTTATTATCGGAACTACGATCGAGTAGATCGTTTGCCTCGTGTGTCGGAGTGCGAGCCCTTAGCGAGAGTTTAGAGGGGGGAAGAGAATTGAATGATGTTTTTGAAATGAGGGCGTGAAGGGGGGTATTTATAGGTGTTTTCGGCCCTCGTCGCCCATATAGGCCCTCGATCTGGGGCGTACTGAGACGGCGCCTGGGTCCGGGCGTAGGGAGACCCAGGCGCGTCAGGTGGTGCGGTTGCAGTTATGAGGATACGATTTTGATACTTTCCAAAACCGAGAGGGAGGAGTGTGATATGATTCTTGGGGATTAAGTTTACCCCGGGTTTGACCTAGCGCCGTGGGTTTAGTGGGCCTCGGGTGTTCATCCCGAGGTTCGCTTGGCGCGGTGTTGACTCGGTTCGAGTTTCCGGACCGACTCGGAGTCCCGGTTTCTGAATTGACTCTAATTCGTGTCTATGCGATCGTAACGACATGACTAAGGCTGCCATCATGTTAGTTTAATTTGCCCGATTAATTTATTTGATCCGTTCTATAGAAAAAATATCTAGAACACTGCGAACCCGCGTCGCGTTGCAGTCCTATCGTCATCGGGTGTCTGTTGGGCACTTCTGCAGCCACCAGGTTTAAATTTGGGTGTCTACACTACCAAACAAAGCAACACCTTCAATACCCCCAGAAAGGCCTACGCTGACATTCTCCAACAGTCTCCTAACGTCGTCACGCAATTCACAGGCATGGTCACCAGGGCGAAGGCAAAGAAGGCTACCCTCGACGCCGTTGCTGCCAGCCTACGCGCTGCCCACGTCCCTACTAGGTCGCGTAAGATCTCTGCTGCCTCAATTGCTGCTGCCGCCGAAGCCATAATTGCGGCCTCTTCTCCTTCTCGCAAGGATGAAGTCTCCAAGAGCAACACGCCTCCCTGCGTAAGCCTAAGGTGTCGCCAAGGAAGAAGGAAGGCGCCACTCCTATCAGCGCTTCGACAATGATGGCTAGTGGTTCCAGTATTGAAGACCAAGTCTTGAATCTGACCAAACTCGTTGAGAACATGCAAAAGGAGAATGAAGAAAAGAACAAGAAGATCGAGGATCTTCAAAAAGAAGTGAGCGAGCTCCGTGAGAAGAAAAACTCCAATGAGCAAAGTGACACCGACAAGGACAGCGTTCACGAAAGCGACATCGAAAAGGAGGATGAAGATGACGAGAAAAAGGATGGTGAGAAGCCTCCAAAGAACACGACCGGTACTTACTTCGCGGAGCATTAGCAGAGTCTGATAGTTGACACAATCAAGGTCCAAGTCGGTGAAGGCCCCTCCACTGGAAGATATATCAAGCCTTACACCAGAAGAATTGATGGCCTACGCATGCCTTCCGGATATAAACCCCCGAAGTTTCAACAATTCGATGGGAAGGGTAACCCGAAGCAACACGTCGCGCACTTCGTGGAGACATGCAATAGTGCTGGAACCGATGGCAATTACCTAGTCAAACAGTTCGTGCGCTCTCTCAAGGGAACCTCTTTTGACTGGTACACGGATTTGGAAGCCGAATCAATCGACAGCTGGGCTCGTATGGAAGACGAATTCCTGAACAGGTTCTACAGCACCAGGTGCATCGTTAGCATGAGCGAGCTGACAAACACTTCTCAGTGGGATGATGAGCCTGTCATTGACTACATCAACCGTTGGCGTGCCCTTAATCTTGAATGCAAGGAGCGTTTGAATGAAACTTCAGCGGTCGAAATGTACATCAACGGGATGAACTGGGATCTACTCTACATCTTGAAGGGGATCAAACCAAAAAGCTTCCAGGAGTTAGCAACGCGAGCTCATAACATGGAAATCACGATCAACAACCACAATCAAAATAAGGCAACACGTTCCCGGAGACAAGACCATAAGGAGCTCGGTGAAGGTACCAACACGATGTCTAAAGAGTCCATGGTCGTCAACGTCAGCAATATACCTACGAAGACATCAAGAAATCCTAGATCAAACAACAATAAGAATGGATTTACTTTAAAAGAGCTGCTAGGCAAAAGGTATCCGTTCGATGACTCTGACCTTTCAAATATGTTGGATGATCTACTCCAAAAGAACGTGATACAGCTACCAGATTCAAAAAGACCTGAAGAGGCTAACATGACAAACCATCATAATTACTGTCCCTATCACAGGTTGATCAGTTATCCTCTTGAGAAATGCATAACTTTTAAAGAAAAGATCATGCAGCTTGTTAAAGAAGAAAAAATCGTCTTGGATCTTGAAGAAGCAGTTGCAACAAATCAAATCACTGCGACTTGGGAGACAGTGATGCACAAGAAATCAAGGGGGCAAATGAAGTTCAAATCACGGCATGTCCATCATCAAAGAAAACAAGGAAGGAGAAACAAAATGTATCCTCCAAAAGAAAGAAAGAAAGTTCTTTTCTGTAAAGACTATCAACCACGTCAGTATACGACCTCCGTCTTGAGAAGTGAAGAGAATACAGATGAAAGTAAAGCACGTCCATCAAAACTCTCAGTCTTTGAAAGGATACGCCCACCCACGAAGAGATCACGTTCTTCGGTGTTCCATCGGTTGGGAAGAGCTGCAATTGAAGAAAGACATCAACTTCCTCTAAATAATTGTCTGTTCATCTTCAACAGGCTAGGCGCATGTGAAGGGGGCAATAATTTCATCGCCAATCCATCAGCTTCAAGTGGAGAAGCATCAATGCTCAAGCACCTAGATCCGCCTAAAAGTGGAGTCTTTAGTCGCTTAGGGGTACTCACAAGGACAAGTTATAATGTGCCTTCCTCAAGTGAAGATGTCAAGCAAATAAAAGTAAGCAGTAATATCAAAAGTCTTGTCTCTTCTAGCATGAAGCGTATGGAGATAGTAGACATCATTCAAGAGCAACCCCTGAAAGCAAAAAGATGGGTTATAGTTCTCACAAATCAACAAAAGCCTTCAAAATCTCATGAAAGTGAAATGGTTGAAAACATCTCATCTCCATCAAGTGTCAATGTGAGGGTGGACGATGGCGAAAAATCTTCTACCTTTTGAGAAGCAAGTATGCTCCTAAGCAAGAGGCTAAACTCCAAACTCTCCTAAGCAAGAGGATAAACTGCAAGGAACGCTCCTAAGCAAGAGGATAAACTGTAAGTACGCTCCTAAGCAAGAGGATAAATGGCAATGAAAGCTCCTAAGCAAGAGGTTAAACTGCACACACACACACACACACACACACACAAAACAAACAAAAAATCACAAAAAAAGAACCCACAAAAATATCCAATGAACTACGTTGGCTTGATCTTGTAAAACATCATCTGTGTTTTGCAAGTACGTAGGCAGCTCGAGTGAACATGTAGCTTGAGTGCAGCCACACCACCAAAGACACCATTCATTCCTCTATCGAACTACGTTCGCTTGATCTTGTAAAGCATTATTTTGTTTTGCAAGTACGTAGGCTACTCGAGTGATCAGGTAGCTTGAGTGCAGCCACCTCCTCCAAAATAACAAATAATTATTGCTCCTGGCCCGCAAGAGCGTAAACTGTGAACGGCTAAAGAAACAAACAAAACAAATCTTCATTGAGCGAAGCTTCACAAAAATCAACGACGAAGGAGCATCACAGAAAAAAATCATCGAGTGGAAGCTTCCCTCTCATAAGAAAGTCATGATGATCCAAACGGGTCCCTTCATGACAACTCAAGTAGGACGAAGTGATGCGACCCGGAATATCTTCAAAGCAATCCACGCTGCATCGGTATTGGCTTCCTCCGTAGAAACATCGTGACGACCGATTTGGGGATTGACTTTCTTTGTAGGAGCGTCGTGATGACCCAAATGGGTTCACCTTGTAACAACTCGGGTGCCTCCTCCATGTGAGCGTCGTGATGACCCGAACGGGTTCACCTCGTAACAACTTGGGTGCCTCCTCCATGCGAGTGTCGTGATGACCCGAACGGGTTCACCTCGTAACAACTCGGGTGCCTCCTCCATGCGAGCGTCGTGATGACCTGAACGGATTCACCTCGTAACAACTCGGGTGCTTCTTCCATTCGAGCGTCGTGACGACCCGAACGGGTTCACCTCGTAACAACTCGGTTGCTTCCTCCATGCCTCCTCCGTCAGAGCATCGTGATGACCCAAACGGGTTCACCTCATAAAAACTCGGGTGCTTCCTCCATGCCTCCTCCGTCGGAGCGACGTGATGACCCAAACGGGTTCACCTCATAACAACTCCGAGTGCTTCTTCCATAACTCCTCCGTCGGAGCGTCGTGATGTCCCAAACGGGTCCCCTCACGCCAACTCAGGTAAAGGCAATCTTCAGACGAGGCGTCCTCCGTCGAAGCGTCGTGATGACCCAAACGGGTTCACCTCATAACAATTCCGGGTGCTCCCTCGGTGGCTACTCCTCAACTCCGTGTGCTCCCTCCATGGCTCTTCAGAAAAAAGTCGCGATGACCCAAACAGATTCATCTCATGACAACTTAAGTGAGGACAAAGAAGTTGACGGGTGCTTCCTCTGTGGCTCCTACAAGTCGCGATGACCCAATAAATAGGTTCATCTCATGACAACTCAGTTGAAGATGGAAGATCAGCGGGTTGAATTTTTTCATAAGAGTCGGTGGAATAATAATAATAAGATCTTCAAGAATCGACGGACAAAGATGGAGATGCTTGTATGCTTGGAGAAATAAATAAAAGGAACTAGACCCGAGATAAGTCCTATGGTACCTGCAAATATGACCAACACATGCATACACCAATGGTCCAAAGGCATGAAAAGAAAATAGAAGTACTTACAATATGAGTACTACTTCGCGAGGACAATCAAACTTTCAATGGTACGAGTTAAAATACCAAGCAATTTGAAGATGTGAAGGTCACAACAGCAGCAATTAATAATCGTGTGGATCTTGCTGCGAAGAAGGAGGTTGACCAGGTCTTCCTTTCGAGTTAGGGCTATTGTGTCTTCCCCGAAAAGTAGCCCTAGCGCGGGGTCAGCATTGTTGGCTCCATCGGACTGGATGACGGTGAACACATCATCCAGAATATAATTGTAGTCCCGGGCCAATTGGGTCCCGGGGTGCACAGCATTGGGTTGGTATAGACCAACCTGGATGGCCTCAAATACCGGCATGACAAAGTATTCAGTCAGCCGTGGGCTATAAGGGCTCAAATGAATACCCTTAATGATATTGCAGACCTTTTCAATTCCTGCTCGGACAATGTTACCCGGAGTTGTAGCATAACCGAGGCCGAAGTGAGAGTCTTCATCTTTAAGGACCTCGATAATCTTCCCAGCTGGAAGATAGGGTCGGGAGGTAGCCCCCGGAAAGTACCCCAAATTTTGTAGCATCGTGTCGATGCTAGTGGTGAAGTAAGGCCTGAAGAGGTATATTCCTCCTCGATCATCCCCACGAAATCGAACCCCCAAAGGTCCGAGCGACCTGTGGCGTTGCAGCTAGCCACGGTCATAAGGGTTGCCTCCAAGGTAATAACTCTATCATGCAAGGGCAACTTGATTTTCTGGTGGAGGGTAGAGGATACCGCTTTGACGGCGTGGATCCATGGCCTCCCAAGGAGCAAGTTGAAGGAAGAGATGACATCGATCACCTGAAATTTCAGCTCCTTTTCTACTGGGCCCGTTATGATTGTCAGCTTTATGGCCCCAGCTACCGACTTTGGGCTCCCATCAAAATCCTGGATGGTCTGAGCAGTCGGAATGTAATCAGCCTCGGTAATGCCGAGGGCTTTGGCGGTCCTTAAGGGAAGGACGTTGACCGCATACCCGTCGTAAATTAAGGTCATCGGGAGGTACTTCCCGCGGTAAATCACCATAATACAGAGGGCTAAATTGTGGGAAGCCCCAAACGGTGGCAGATCGGCTTCAGGGAAAGTAATCAATGGGCCTCTTTCCTTAGCTTTGCCCTTCAAGTGTGGCAGGACCGTGGCTACCATTTCAGCAAGGGTAACCAGGGAGTCGATCTTATTCTAATCGAGAGCCTTAGTAAGTGCCTCTCGATGTTCTTGTGAGCTAACCAAGAGTTGCCATATAGTAAGGTCAACTCGGGTCTTCTTCAGTTGCTTTACAAGAGTCGTTTCGACGGTCGGCTCTTCAGGGCCGACTTCCGTTCTGACTGGCTCAGTGACGGTTGTCGGGATAGGGGTGTCCCTAGAGCTAGTAGCTTGATAGGGACGACTGAGGTGGTTACTGGCAAAGATTCTGGACTTAGCTTTTCAGATCTCCTCGGGGGTAATGGGGACAACTTCCCCTTTGAGGAGGTACACATCGTCTTCGTCGTCGAACCAGATCCCATTCACTTGCGGGATAAACGGAGAGATAAGATGGGAACAGTCAATCACCTCCCCGGCAAATATGGCATGGGAGCTGAAGGGTTTGTCCCTGTTGCTCGGTTTGTCCCCGGGCAACGGGATCTTACCACTCTCAATCAGGTCTTGGATCAGATGCTTTAGCTTCCAATATTTTTCAGTGTCATGCCCATTGCCTCGGTGGTATTGGCAATAGGCCTGGGCGTTATAGCTTTTGGAGCGTCGTTCGACCGAAACTTCAGGAGTTGGACCTATCGATTGGATTAGGCCCTTGGAGGATAACCTTTTGTAAGGCATATGTATAGGTAGTACCTATATCGGTGAATACCCGAGGTGGGGTATTCTTCTTAGACGAGGCATCTAGTAGATTGACTGCGTCAAAAATGTTGCGGGTTGCAGCTTGGGGCTTAGCAGAGAAAGAGGAAACCCATTGGTATCCCTTTCTAGAGGCCTTAGTTAGGCCCTCTAGCCTCAAATCCTCTTCAATTCTCAAACCCATTTCAGTTAGAGTGGTGAAATTGGGTATGACAACGTACCGGAGATGGACCCGGTAGGAGGGGAGGAGGTTCTTGACAAAGGCCTCCACTATGGTTTTCTCACTCGCTTGTCGACCAGTTTCACGCTTTCGGCTCTCCAGCGTTGAAGGTATTTAGTAAAACCTTCTTTGGGCTCCTGGGCCATAACCTCCAGGAAGCGCATTGTGGTCTGGATCTCGGTGTTATCAGCATAGTTCCGAGCAAATTCCGTTGCCACATCTTCCCAAGTAGGGTATTTTTTTGGGTCTAGCCTATAGTACCAGGCCCGTGGGTGCTTCTCAATGTATGCAGCAAGAAGATTCTTAAACATTGAAGAATCCACCCCCTTAATAGCCATGAAGTCCTTGTAGGCCCGTACATGTAGTAACGGATCTTCTGTCCCCTCAAACATCGGTAAACCCGTGAGATTCAGGATCGCAGGTAGCTTGTCGTTCACCGGGGAATAGTCACGGGAATTTTCCCGATGAATGTTGTTACCCCCAGATAGGTGGACTTGTTTCTCTATTCGGCGCACCGCGCTAACTAGCTCAGCTAAAGGCCCAGTGACTTCGGCATTAGGAGTCCCTTGCTCCACCACAGTCAAACGAGCAGCGACAACCGCTTGATCAGCCCTCATTGCTTCCAATTGGGCCTCGATCTCATTCTGCTTGAAGACAATAGTGTCCATTGAGGCTTTCAGGTTGTTCAAAGCTTGCTCCATAGTGGTCTGTCTGTAAGAATACCACGTAATCAGAAACCGAACCCGGACCTTGGAATCAAAACACTACATCCCGAGCAAGGAAAAAAAGTTACTCAAGAAAGACACCTAGACGGGTGACTCGTGGGTGGTGTGACTTCCTTAGGATTCGGCTATGTGGGCCGAGTCCCGTTCGAAGGAAGGACCACGTAAGACTTTCCCCAGACTTTTGAATCGAGTGTCGAAACGGACTTTCCTTTGTAGGGGTATACCCTACGCGGGTTGGCCATGCCTTTAGGACAAGACGGACTCGAGAAAGGAAGGAAACCCGTGATGTAAGATCGACGGATTTTCGACGCTACGAACCTTCGACATACTATGAAAAGACCCGACACACGGATAACGGTAGGCCCTATAATAAGGAAGGTTTTTGAAAAGTTGAATGTTTAAAATCTTGAAAATTTGAATTATCGAAAATGAATTTCCAAAAATTTGAAGATCGAGAGGACAAAAAATGGCGTCTCGAAAATTTAAAAATCGAAACGAAAATTTAAAAAAAAAAGTTCGAAAATCAAAGTGGGATCGGAAATTCGAAAGTTAAAATGGGTAGCATGCCGGTTTGAAAATAGGCTATTTTGAGTCAATTCGTAAGTCTAAATTTCGGCAGCATTTCGAGTTTTTGAAAATTGGATATTTTGAAAAGATGCATCTTTTAGAATGACGGTTTTTGAAAAATGACGCGGAACCAAGTAGCACGTAGTCACATAAGCATTATGATGACACCACGTATGCTTTACGCTAAGTCTCGGTTAGTCGGTCTATACCAACATCGATGGCTCTCTCGTAAATCAGGACGGACTTCCTAAGCCGAATTGGTCTTAGAACATGCCGCGAAACCCATACGAGTTCGGCCATAGATGTATTTAGCGCACCCATTTAGGAATGCACCGCGGTATAGTGGAACGTCGGTCACAAGTAACCGGCCCGGGAAAAATGTGGGTTATGCATGAGCCATCGAACTAAAACGCGTATATTATTAATCGAACGATTTCTTTTCGAGTCTCACCCTAGGAATCCCGATGACAAGTAGTACATCAGGTATCTCCAGCAGAGTCGCCAAATTGTGGATATGACATAGGTCCACCCCGACGCGGCCACGCGCGTGTTAAGTAGGCGAATGAATCTCATGGTAAGATTGATCTCGGGTCGAAATTTAAATCGAAATAGGAGTCGCTACCGAACTTTGTGGGAGTTCGGACCCGTTCGAACCCACTCTACACTTAGGCGTAACGTGCACAAAGCACGGCCCGCTTTTAGTGCTAGAGCATATGGGTTCGTCCATTTGGATTCCGATACCGATGCCGAGTTATCGGATATCATGCATCAAATAACTCTCGTACGCCAACGGTTTCGGATGCCCGGAAACCATGGTTCTGAGTAAGGGGTGAGGGTACGTGTTGGGAAGCCCACGAAGGACACCCAACCCCGCCCGCTCTTAACGGCCTCTACTAAGATACCGTTCGATTTTCGTGTACGCGCCTTAGTGGGACGATTAAATGTTATGCAAACGACATTTTAGCTAAGCATGTGAATTATGTGTTAAACTACGTCATTTAATGCATCTAAGTTATCGTCGAAGTTATTTAGCATGCGAAGTTCGTTTGGATGAATGAAAACATCGAAAATAAAAAAAACGTAAATGGATACAAAGTACACGGGCGGAAATACAACCCGGTTATACAATACGACAAACGAAATTGAAATAATCGAAATAGTAACGATAGTGCAAATATATTAGATGATTAGAAAAATGATATGATGCATGATTTTGAAAGGTTAAGCACGTGATTGATTTGACGCGTGACGACCAAAGTCGTAGAAAAAAGATTTGACGAGGCTTGCATTATGTAGGAGGCTCACGTAGTTGTATTATGAAGGCCACTCGATCGAATCATGGAAGGGACTCGATCGAGTGCCCTTCGTGAGGACCTCCTGCCTCTGTTTTGAGGGGTCACTCGATCGAGTGAGCCATATCATGACACTCGATTGAGTGCCCCTTGTATGAGCTACCGCTCGTTTCGAAAAAGGCCGCAATTTCGTATTTTATGGATTGAAATCGATATCTAGCCGAGTTACGTATAAATATTAAATGACTTATACATACTCGGTTTTTCGATGCTCATAACGTACCATGCACGGTTATAAGACCGTATCAGATATTTGAAATAAGTTTTATGAAATGATTTTTTTAGTTAGAACGAAAATCGGTTCCCTCCGCATCACGACATCGTTATTAATCCTTACGGATTATGTGATGTTTGATTCCGCATCAACGGGTTTCGCACTAAACTAGATCGATAAAGACTCCTCAAGCGCGATATTTGACTACGGAGTCAATATATATCATTCCCTTAGAGTAGCATTTTGAAAAATGGTATCGAACACGCTTAACGACAAATTTCCGCGATCGCATTACACCCTTAAGTGTCTAGGGCGGCGTGCCTCGAAGGGTGCCACCTCCAGTACGACTTGTAAAGGGATAAAAAGGATCTTAAACGGAATTTGTTTTTAAGCGTATTCAATCCGAAAATAAAACGGTTTAAATATAAATATATATATATATATATATATATAGTATTAATAATAAATAATATATATATATATATATATATATATATATATAATCGAAAAAAAAAGAAGGAAGAAAGAGATTAGAGAAGAAGAAACGGGTTTTGATGACACCCTCAACCTACATGCTTGATTGGTCTCGGAAACGGACTCGTTTGGTAGCGGCGTGTGCGCGGGAATGTCGAGAATGTAGGAGAAGTTATGGTGTGTGTAGTTGTAGAGACGGTTTTCTCGATTATTGGGAGGTTCGATCTCGGGTTGGTGTATATGATGCCCTCGGGGTGGTAGAGAGAATGGAGTAGGATTGTAGTGTAGGGTTGCAAAGGTTGTAAAA
Organism: Agrostemma githago; assembly: GCA_958450325.1. NCBI lineage: Eukaryota > Viridiplantae > Streptophyta > Magnoliopsida > Caryophyllales > Caryophyllaceae > Agrostemma > Agrostemma githago. The sequence goes on from OY288255.1 coordinate 46,265,251, forward strand.
TGGGTGGAAAAATCTTGAAATGTGAAGAGCTAAGGGGGTGTATTTATAGAAATTAACCCCCCGGCTAAGGGTCACTCGATCGAGTGGGGGCCCTAGATGCACTTGATCGAGTGGCTCTAAAAAGAGCGCCCGTGGGTTTTTTGAAGGCCCACTCGATCGAGTGGATTCACGCCACTCGATCGAGTGGCTAGGCGGGTGAGTGTATATAGGAAGGTTGAGATTTTTGTGCTTTGACCTTGACTGAATTTGTTGTTTGTTTTGGGCAGTTTATAGAAGCATGCAAAGTCGGTTTCGACTTGGACCGGGTTTTGGGTCATAAAAAGACGGTTTTATTTCCAGTGACGGTTTTGGCTCAAATTAGTCTCATTTTGTTGGAAACGACCCACTGGGCCTGAATTTGAGGTCAGTTTTGAGAGATTTGTACTCCGCTAAGTGCTCACGTTGGATACTATTGAATCTGAGTCCGTATTCGAGCACATTAAGTCACGTTTACGTCCAATCATCATTGGGTGTTTTGTCGGAAACTGCTAAAGACACTAGCAGACAAAATGCGGGTGTCTACAAAAGCAAAAAGTGACTTTTAGAGAGGGAACCCAAAAACACAAAAGTGACTCTTCTACAGACAGGGGAGTACTACTCTGTTAAAATTTGAGTTTTAGCAAAATCCAGACATAGAAATAGATGGCTAGAAATTAGCTTTTAGACAAAAGTTTTGTGGTCTCTTCTTTCCAACTAGTTGAACAGGTCAGGCTAGATCATGACCCAAAATTGGGTCATTTAGGATTCGGGTTAAACGGGTTGCGAGTAAAAAACGGGCTCATGCCTCAAAAAACCTATCAGGTGGATCATGTCAAATTTAGAGTGAGATGATGACATACATACAAATTAAATATATTAAATGCGAAAGTCAAATGCTTAGAGAACAAAAGACACAGATAAGCCAATGTTCCAAATGTGTTGTCACAGAAATTAAAATTGCTGACAGTGACCAGGTATTATGAAGAGCATCATTTGTTTTAGCTATGTAGCTAATGTACACACTAGACCTGTCACCGGTCGGGATATACGGGTCATGCTCAGAAATAGTTTCGAATGCCTAATTTTGTTACGACTTTTGAAGTAAAAAAATAGTATGTACTAAATTAGGGTCGGGTTTATGGGTCGACTCGAAATTGACAGATCTAACCGTCTAAGTGTAGCATCACAACCCTCGTCTGCTACTTTTCGTATAAAATACATGCAAACGTGGAGTGCTAATCCTCTAAAATGACAATTATTTGAAATAATCGCAATCATTCCATCGCAGTCAATAATTATAAAAGAATGTATTAAGGTTGATTTAGTAACGTTATTGTTACACCCGTGCATCGTACGGGCATTAAAACTAGTTATGGAGAAAAATTGTCTTTTTATTATATACATAAATAGATAAATATAGATAGATAGATTTGTGACAGAGAGAGTGATTGACCGGTTCATTAAGGTAATAGGTCACATTAGTCTAGTTTGAGAAGACTATTCTAATGTAAGGTTTATTATTGGATTAATTGATTGAAGTTCATATTACTAGCTACGTGAATATTACTGATAGTTCGGGTTATTGTTGTTAAATATTCTTTCTAATTCTTACGATTCACAACGCTTACTATTTGCAAGGTTGTTAGTGGGGATGATGGGTCTCACCAATAAAGTAAAAAACTAACACAAACAAAACCTACCTATTATAAAAAAAAATGAATGTTAAGAAAAACCCTACTAGAAAATCCTACTAGGCGATCTGCGGCGGCAATGGCGAGGAAAAAATCGGCACGTAAGCCGATTGTCTCCGGCAAACCAGGAATGAAGCAGGATATAATGGAAGAGGAGAGTAGCTCCGATGATGATACGATTGTTGAAAATACCCCCATGCAAAAGACTATTCAGAACACGACTATTCTGCGTATGGATGGTTCTATTGACTAAAATTTGGACATCGACGTGGAAGGTTTGGGACTAGAGATTGAAGAGGGAGAAATTCCTTTTGAGGGGCAGAATGCAGGGCCATGGATGATAAATGATGGACAAAAGAAAGTTGCTATAGAGATTGAAGAAGAATTGATTCAGATTTCCAAGGAGGAAGTTTCTGATGAACTTGAGTTTTGGAAACAATCAGTGTACTATTTTGTGATGGGGGCGAACCCACCATGGGGGGTGATAGAAGGCTATATCCGCAGGATTTGGAAAAAGTTTGACGTGGATAAACTATCTTTTTTACCTAATGGTATCTTCATTGTTAGGTTTAAAACAATGGCGATGAAGGAAGCGGTTCTAAACTTAGGGCATACAATGTTTGATAACAAACCTTTGATCGTCAAAGATTGGAACCCTAATGAGAAGATTACGAAGGAGGGGATCCGGGCAGTTCCGGTTTCGGTACAACTGACTGATCTTCCTTTAAAATTCTGGGGTAAGGCTCTCCCGAGACTGGCTGGATTGGTAGGACGCTTCATTAAGATGGATGCTGCTACTGAATCCAAGACGCGCCTTGGGTTTGTCCGTGTTATGGTGGAAGTGCAACTCGACCAGAAATTTTGAGAGTAGATTAAATTCAAAGATGAAGAGGGAAAAGTGATTGAAGTGCAGGTTGTTTATGAATGGAAACCTATGTTGTGTACTAAATGTGGGGGCTATGGACATGAGAAGCAACATTGTAAGAAGGAAGAATTGAAAAAGAGGAATGTGCAGAAGCCTGAAGTGACATGGAAGAGGAAGGAGAAGGAAGTGTCGATTCTTCCTCGTCCCAAACCTTCCATTGTTCATGCAGACACGTCTAGACAAACATACAGGCCTGAGAAGGAGAGAGTGAATTATGATGTCAGAGTAGGTAATGAGTTATCCTTTGTTCAAGTAGTAAGGGGAGATGTATCTCCTAAACAGCATATGGTTGGGAAAGATGGGGAGTCTGGTCCACCACCTTTTGACGTTTAAGTCCCATAAAATCGGATTTTGGAATGTACGGGGCATGAATGACAAAAATAAGCAACGTACTATTAGTGAGTTTTTAAGTAGACAAAAAGTAGATGTTTTTGGTTTGTTGGAAACTAAAATAAAAATTAGCAGTATGAATAATCTTACGTCTAGTATTCTGGATAATTGGTCGTTTAGCACCAATATCCCGTGTGGGTATGGAGGGCGTATTTGGGCTCTGTGGGATCATAATAAGGTGGTGGTGAATATTTTGGATGTCTCTGCACAGGCAATTCATATGAAGGTTTCCACTGAAGATGATAGAGACTATCATCTTACATTTGTGTATGCTTTTAATTCGATTGAGCAGAGGGAAAGTCTGTGGAATAAATTGCGCTTGTTTGCCTCTCAGGTAATGGGTGCATGGTTGGTAGTTGGAGATTTTAACACTGTGTTAAATGTGTCTGAGAGATTAGGGGGTAATTCAACTGAGGCTGAGATGAAACCTTTTCGGGACTGTATTTCTGACTGCTTCTTGGAAGATAGTTCTGCTGCGGGGTCTTGGTTCACTTGGAGCAATAAACAAAGAAAGGAAGATAGGGTGTTTAGTAGGCTTGATAGGTGCTTAGTGAATAAGCAATGGGTTGATGAGTATCCTCAAGGTTTTGCTCATTTCCTTCCCGAGGGTACCTTTGATCATTGTCCGTGTGTTATTCATTTTGATAAAGCGCCTGCTGCTAGGAGAAGGTCATTCAAATATCAAAATATGTGGATTTTGAACCCACACTTTGTAGATGTCGTCAATCGTGCGTGGTCCGCGACTACAGTAGGGACAAGGATGTTTTGCCTGGTCTCCAAGATGAAGGGATTAAAAAAGGAATTGAGAGAACTTAATAATGAAGAATTCGGGGATATTGAGAATAAATGCAAACAGATGGAATTAAAGTTGGCTGGATTACAAAAGAAATTGCATGCTGATCCTTCTAATGCTATTATCAGAGACCTGGAGTGGAATTGTCATAGACAAGCCCTGATGCTCCAAAAATCTTGTCGTGAGTTCCTGATGCAGAAGTCCAAGGTCTCGTGGTTGATGGAGGGTGACCAGAATTCAACTCTGTTTCATTCCTTTATTAGAAAACGCAGGGCTCGTAATAGAGTTGACATTATAAAGAATGCTAGAGGAGAAGTGTGTGATACTCCTGATGCGATTCAGAATGCTTTCATTGAGTTTTATTCGTCTCTCCTGGGTAGCTCCTCGGCTACTATTCCGGTCCAATATGATATGGTGCAGCAGGGTACGGTGTGTTCGGCTGACCACTGGCAGATGCTTCTTAAGCCGGTGACAGAGCAAGAAATCAAAGATACTATGTTCAGTATCCCTAAAGTTAAGGCTCCGGGGCCTGACGGTTATTCTAGTCAATTCTTCAAAGACTCTTGGGATATAGTTGGAGCTGATGTGGTGGGTGCGGTGATGGAATTTTTTACCTCAGGTAAATTACTTAAAGAGATAAATGCTACCACATTGACTTTAATTCCTAAATCAGATAAACCCCAATCTGTTTTCCAATTTAGGCCGATTGCGTGTTGTAATGTGGTCTACAAATGCATATCTAAATTGTTAAGCGAGAGATTAAGCATGATTCTGCCTGATATCGTTAGCCCTCAGCAAGGAGGTTTCATTAAAGGAAGGAATATTCTCGAGAATGTCCTAATTTGTCAGGACCTGGTCTGATTGTATAATAGGAAGACTGTGTCTCCGAGATGTGTGATGAAAATTGATATTCAGAAGGCGTATGACAGCGTTGAGTGAGCATTTCTTGAACAAATATTGGAGTCTCTTAATTTTCCTACTCAGTTTATTGCCTGGATCATGGAATGTGTGAGAACGGTTAAATTCACCCTTAGTCTGAATGACGACAACTTTGGTTTTTTTCAGGCTCAGAGGGGGTTGCGACAAGGGGACCCCATTTCTCCTCTTCTGTTCACCATTTGTATGGAGTACCTAAGTCGAACCCTTAATTATGCCACCTCTAATTATGGGTTTAAATTTCATCTTAAATGTGCCTCTTTGAAGCTTAGTCATCTGATGTTTGCTGATGATCTCTTATTATTCTGCAAAGGAGAGATGCGATCAGTTAATATTCTTATGAGGGCGTTTGCTACGTTCACGAAATCTTCTGGCTTAACGATGAGTATTGGCAAATCTCACTTATTCTGTGCTGGTATGAATAGTAATCTGAAGGCTGAGGCTCTTGCGGCTACTGGGTGTGCTGAGGGGGCGATTCCTTTTCGGTATTTGGGGATTCCTATTCAAACTGCTAAGTTGAGTAGGACTGATTGTTCTAAATTAATAGACAAGATCACCTGTAGAATACGAAGTATTGGGGCTAGGAGACTCTCGTATGCGGGGAGGTTGACTCTTGTTCAGTCGGTTCTTTCACAGGTGCATGTATATTGGGCAATGATTTTCATGTTGCCTAAATGCGTGCTTGCTCGTATTGATGGACTATGTAGGACTTTTTTGTGGGATGGTAAGGAGGAGTATCAGCGTGTTCCACTAGTTGCGTGGGAGAAGGTGTGCCTTCCAAAGAAGGAGGGTGGACTGGGTTTACGACAACTGCAAGCCTGGAATGCTGCTGCTCTAGGTAAACTTGTGTCATGGATTTACGAGCAACAAGACCGGCTATGGTTGAAGTGGGTTCATAGTTTCTACTTACGGGGTTGTGTGTGGCATGATTATCAGCCTGGTCCTTCGGTTTCATGGGGATGGAAGCGTATTTGTTCTATTAAAGAGGTGTTGAAGCTTCATTTCAGGGTGGGACATGGCAAGGAGGTGGTTCAATCTACTCTGTGGCTTCTGGCTATGAGCAGCTGCGTAGGAAGGAGCCTGATGTATCGTGGGCTCGATTAGTTTGGGGAAAAATCAGTGTTCCTAAGCATCAGTTCGTAATATGGCTGGCGTTTAGGAATGCTATGAATACTCGGGAGAAGCTTGTTAAATTGGGGATTACTTCGTCTTCTAGGTGCTGCCTGTGTGAGATGTTCGATGAATCGACAGAGCATTTGTTTTTTCTCTGTCCTTATAGTACCCAGCTACGGAGAATGATTCAGGAATGGATGGGCCTTCCACTTGGAGACACGTTGCAGCAATGTGTGCAGCTGAATGTGCAGGGAGTGCAACATGATGTGCGGGCTGGTATCATTGCGGCTGCTGTTCATTTGATTTGGTGGGAAAGGAATAGGAGTAGAGTTGAGGGTTATGTTAGTAGACCTTAGATTGTTTTTGGAAGAATTAAAGCTGATTTGTGTATTCGATTTGGAGTTAAAATGACAGGCGAGTTGTCTGTGTCGGAGAAGTCTTGGCTTGGGATGCTATCTTAGTCTAGACTTGTTCCGTTGATTGTAAATTCTTTTTTTCTAATATAATTTACACTTTACCAAAAAAAAAACCTACCTATTATAGAAACTAATATTACCCTGTGCAAAATTTGCTCGAACCTGTTTTATTCCAATTTTAATTATTATTTTCTATGTTATACGATTTACGTCCCTACTTTTCTATTTTTGTAAATTATTTCGTTTGAACTACAATTTTCGATAATTTTTTGTTAAAATTTTTGAAAGTCCAAATCTACTGTATTTATTAATCGTGTTATTTTTTTAGAAGTTTTTTGGTCTTTTATTAGTAGAATATTACGATCTAATTTGAAGCGAAGATGGTAGATCATTTTTATACGACAGTTGTTTATCTAATTTGAAGCGGAGATGGAGATGGTAGATTTTTTTTTTTGTTTTTTATGTTATATACGGTAGTTTTTATGTTTATGTTATACAGTAGTTGTTTATGTAAATATTAAACTTTTCGACTTATCTTTCTGTTTTTCGAGATTTGAGAGATAGATAATTGTAGACATGACTTAGGTCCACCCCGACGCGGCCACGCGCGGGTTTGGGGCGGCGAATGAATTTCATGTGAGATGGATCTCGAATTGAAATTTAAATCGAAATGGAGTCGCCACCGAACTTTGTGGGAGTTCGGGCCCATTCGAACTCACTCTATGTCGTAGTGGGCCGTGCACAAAGTACGACCATTCCGATTTCAGAGTTTATTGGGTTTGTCCCTTTGCATTTTGATACCGATACCGACATTATCGGATACCGTGTATTGAATGACTCTCGTGTGCCAATGGTTTCGGACATCCAGAAACCATGGTTCTGAGTAAGGGGTGAGGTTACGTGTTGGGAAGTTCACAAAGAACACCCAACCCCGCCCGCACTTAGCGGCCTCGACTAAGATATCGTTTGATTTTTGAATACGCACGTTAGTAATTCGGTTGAATGATATGCAAACAGTATTTTCGACTAAACATGTGAATTATGTTTGATCTACGTCGTTTAATGCATCTTTGAATTTATGTCGAAGTTTTATTTAGCATGCGAGTTCCGTTTTAGTATAATAAAACAAACAACGAAAATAAGATACAAAGACAAAAACAAACGAGTTAGTAACGGTGATAACGGTTTGTAAATTGAATAAGCGATGTGAATATGATACGATGCATGGTTTTGAAAAGGTGAATCACGTGATAGACTTGAAACTGATGACCGAAGTCATTAAAGAAATTTTATCGGGACTCGAAAGATGCTGAAAGACTCACGGTTTTGATGAACCAGGAGCCACTCGATCGAGTCATTGAGGGACTCGGCCGAGTGGTTCTCGAAAAAGAGTTTTTGCTCGGTTTTTGGGGTGCCACTCGATCGAGGGGGCTAGGCACTCGATAGAGTACCCCCTGTACGAACTATGGTTCGTTTTGTTTTTGATTTCGAAATTGCTTTTAGAAAAATCGATAATTTTGCTAAGTCGTGTAAAATATAATATGATTTATGCTCGACATAAATTTTCGATACTCGTTATATTCGACACTTGATTATGTAATCAATATCAAATATTCGGAGTGATTTTTAGAAAAGTTTTTTATAAATTGTTTGAAAATCGAACTAAGATGAAATAGATTTTCTCCACGTTGAAAACGTCGTATTTTGTCTTTTAGGACTATGTGACGATTATCTTAGCATCAACGAGTTTGATTTAATTCTTTTAGATATGATATTCGACTATAGAGTCGATATCGCATCTTAAGAACGATCGTTTTATATATAAAAATTAGATAGTTGTTGCGATAATATCGGTATTAGAAACGAGGAAAGCGGAAAGAGAAAAAAACGTGATGACGACTCGATGAATACACGAAAAAATCGAGAGAGAGAGAGAGAGAGAGAGAGAGAGAATAAAAAGGAGAAGACGGGATTGAATTTGCACCCTCAACCTACATGATTTATACTCTCGGAACGGGGCTTGTCTAGCTGTGGCTTAGGCACGGGAGCGTCGAGATGATATAGGAAGAGTTATGGTGGTTTATAATTGGGAAGGGATTTGATGAGTTTTGCTCTCGGGTCTTTGACGAGTTTTGATCTCGAGCCTTTGACGAGTTTTGATCTCGGGTTTCCTAAAGGATTTCTAGAGGAAAAATCGGGATGGTATTTGTGTATAGTTTGCCTAAAGTTGCTAGAATTCCGAGTTGTGAATTGATGTTGTGAATTGTCGGGAATTGTTTGTGTGTTATTGTGTTGTGCAAAGAGGTGTATTTATAGGAGAGGTTACCGGCTTTGGCTAGGAAAGGTAGTAGTCTTGGATGAGAAGAAACCTACTTTGGATAGGAAAAGCCGGTTGTAGATGGGAGGAAACCCCCGGTTTGGATAGGAAAAGATTCCTACTTTGGATAGAAAAGGAATCCGGTTTTAGCCGGAAAAGGGGTCACTCGATGAGTGGTGCATGGCACTCAATTGAGTGCTCGGTCTGACCCCTGTTTTTGGTGGGTTTTATGAACCTCCTCGACCGAGTGGGCCGGTCCACTCGATCGAGTGGGTCTGGATAGGAGTCTTTTTAGAGATAGAAATTTATCCCTAATGGAGTTGTTTAATCCTTTTTGTAGCTGGTTTTTTGTAATTTTTGACTTCAAGTCGGATTTTTGAAGTGACGCGGCAGATATTTATGCCTCGGAAACGCATTTGACCGCAGTTTGACTCGGTCGCTAAAAGACGGTTTTGCCCTTGGTGTCGGTTTTGACCCAAATTAGTCTTATTTGATTGGAAATGACCCACTGGGCCTGAATTTGAGGTTGGTTTTGTGAGATTTGTAACCCGTAAAAAGTCCAAGACAAATACTAACGATTTGAAAACTGCTATTTGAGCCCATATTCGAGTATGTTAAAGCATGTTCGCGTCCGATCATCATCGGGTATTCTTTGGAAACTGCTATAGACACCTATCGGCCAAATGTGGGTGTCTACAGAGCCCCCACTCTGACTGAGGCTTGGACAAGGCGAAAGTCATAGTAGCTACCAGGCCAATAGAGGATTAAGACCTGGCAGACTTCTGGTCGGGTCGTTTATAGTCCATTAGACTCGCGTGAAAGGGCCCGCCAACCATAAGATAGAAATCATACCTGAGTTCTGTTATCGGGGATAGCTCCGTGGGCACTTGTTTTTGAAGCCCTAGGTGTATCTGTATGCGGATACATCCCATCTTGGAGCTGCGTGGGAGCTTGCCTAAGAAACCCTGGGTGTATCTGTTTGCAAATACATCCCATCTCAGAACTACGCGGGAGCTTGCCTAAGAAGCCCTGGGTGTGCGTGTTTGCAGACACATCCTGATTACGCGGGAGCTTGCCTAAGAAGCCCTGGGTGTGCCCGTTTGCAAACACATCCCGATTCGCATGCGTCACTTAGGTGAACTCACGCCGGGGAGATAAAAATTTGACGTTCCATTGGGAAGCACAAGCTGGTACCTGAAATGTCAGTTATATAGGTAGAAATAGCAAATATAGCAGATAGGAAATACAATTAGCATCTAGAAACTGACTTGCGCTGGGGAAAATGATTTTTGCTTTATTTTGAAATCGAAGTCCTAAAAGCAACTCACGTGCTAGGAGATAGGTTTTCAAAATTGAAAGGGGTAGAAAAGAAATTTGCAGTTTAAATAGACTGAAATTTGACCTTGTTGAAAAGGATTTTCTCAAATGGCTAAGTTTTGCAGATTTCAAAGCGGGAATTCCAAGAGAGAGGTATACCGACAGACTCGACTCTGGACATAACAGGACGAGTTGACAGACGCGACTGGACTCTCGAAGGGTTGGACCGTGACTCGGTAGGGGGTTGAGCCACCTATGATGACAAGACTCTTAAGTTGCGCTATTTCGTAGCCTAGGCGAGTGGCAACATGGTCGAATCCTCAGAATAGGAAAGATGTTATGAGACTGTTTCCGTATGACAGGGCTTTGTAGTAGCAATACCGTAGACTGGTGTTCTTTTGGATTTTTTTTGGTTTTGGGGTATAGTTTCAAAGTAGGTGTTGCTTCGAGTCCCTGGGTGACTCTCGTCTTTGACTAAGCCGAGTCCTAGGAAACACTGTAGAAAGGAAGCTAGATTTTGAAAGTATTTTGGATTTTGTGAGTGGATGGAGGTCTTCTGCCTAAGAGAAGCCCCCAGGACGACAAAACTAGCTGCTGAGAACATGACAATGTTGTGACCAGAATGATGGTGCTTTTTGAATGTGTGTCAATGTGGGTGGTTGTGCCCTTGTTGAAAGGCTGCCTACGTATTCACGTGTAGTGAAATCAAACCAAGTCGTAGTTCATTGAATTGGAAGATATATTATGGTGCCTAGTTTATTAGGCCTTGTGTGTAACTAGCCATAGCGATAGTGTAGGCTAGGTGTGTTCCCAATGATGTCTTGATCAAAGGGCTAGAATAGTTAGGATTTTGATCCTGTGACTGTGAGCGCTCTCCCGGGTAGCCCCCAGAGGTGGTGTGAACTATTTGGGCATGTTGTATGCCGACCGCAAGTTGAATTCCCGTGTTTGGGGCTGGTAACTGGTTTGGATGTTTTTGGAAATGTGGTGCTAGGTCGTAATAGGCTTTGATGTTTTGACATCTGAAGCTAGATTTTGTGGGGCTAAAGGCTTTGAGGGTAAGGTATTGTAATGTGGTAGTGTTGTGTGCTAAATTTAGACCGTTTTTCCTCCCATTTAGACCCGTTTTTCTCTCGTTTTGCGAGTCTTGAGTGCGATTATCGCCATATTTTGCGTATTTCTCGCATTAGCGTCCTTCTTTAGCGTTTTACGTGTTTTTGGTAGTTTTTCTATCCTTTTGATAGGATTTGGCACCGAAATCACGATTGAGCTTCCACGAGCACAAGAGAAGGGAATATCGTCCAAAGAGCAAAGCACACAACTTAAAGTTTAAAGCCATCCAATCAATCGACGAAGAATGAGACAAGAAAGAGGCCAGAAAAATGATCGGGCGAAATTTCACCCGACGGTAAAAATGTCTCCCGAAGATTTTACGAGCTTCCCCACCGGGCGAAATTTCGCCCATCGAGTGAAATTTCGCCCGATGGAGAGAGGAGCCGGAAACCGCGAAAAAAGAAGAAAATCTCACCGGGCGAAAATTTCACCCGGTTGGATTTATCGTCAAGTGCGAAGGGCAAAGTTTCACCCTATGAAGATGCTAAGAGTGATTGTCTCACTAATGGAGCAAAAAGTTGGATTTGGGCTTTAGGTTAAATACTCATTAAGACTTTACTATATATATATGTCTACCCTAGTTTGTTGCCCAAGACATATCTCATCATTAGTGTAGTTACACCATTCCACCATCTTATTACACCATCCATTAGTAGAGTAATAGTAGTAGTATTCTAGTAGAAATCCTCCATAATTCTAGTAGTTTACATAGTAATTAGTATTAGATCTACATAGTTTCCATCAACAATTCTCTAGATTACAAGTTTGTAGAAGATTATTTCAAGTTTTATTGAAGATTTGTTGGGTTTATTGAACAATTAGTGACAAGTTCTTCACTTTATTCATCAAAGATTCAATCTTTATTTATGAAATTTTATTATTTCTTATAGATATTCATAGTTGATATATTTCTCTTCCACTCTCTAATCTCTAGTTTAGTTTTTATGTTAGTTTCTCATCATTGTCTTGTTTAGATAATATTAGTGTTGTTAGTTTCCTTAGATCTAGTTAATATGCATGTTGTAGTGATTTTCTCTTAAGTTAATGTTTTATTGTTTTCCATCATGATTAGTGAATAGATTTCTTGTTGGGGGGTTTAGGGATGAGGACTTGGATTATTTGAATATAGGGATGTTAGTGGGTTGCTTGCTTGTTGGTTAATCTTGTTTATGGTTGTTATGTCATTGTTGTTTTAGTCCGGCCAACTAGACCGACCTTGACTAGTTTCTCTCAATATGGGGAAACTCGGGGTAGAAATTACCATAGCTAGAGACTTAGCCTTATTCGCCGCAAAAGCGGGTTTTAGGTGAGTTAGGTGAAGAAAACGAAAGGTGGCATTCTCCTTCATCAATGTTGCAACAAAAACTCGATTCCGACCTTCTTAGACTCCAACTACCGAATCCCGACTTCCCCCTAACACCTTTTCCTAGATTGATCATCCCTAGCTACTTCTCTAGTCATTTCTCTAGTATAGATTCAACCCTTAAAAAAACCCCATCTAGACATCAAATACACCGCTTTAAACTTAACGTCACACTCTGTTCCCTGTGGACCGACCTCGACTTACCACGATTACTCTGGTAGTTTTTGAGTTATTCCGAGTATATAAATATCGTTTGATCTCCCGTCCTTCGTTAACGACCGATCCGATTAGGAGGCGATCAAAATGGCGCCATTGCCGGGGGAACGGCGATTAGCTATTGTATTTTTAGTTGTTGTGTTTGATTCTTTTCCCTTCTCTCTTTTCCCTAGTACCGCGAGGTGCTAGGAGTCTCACCGTTTAATTGAGTTTTATGCCCAGGAACACGTCATCGCCCTTGTGGTTCGATCCGGAGCCGGAAAGAACTTTTAGAGCATTGCGTTTTCGAGGAAATAACTCAACCACCATCATTCCACATCCTTCATTATCACCTCCTAACCTTAATCCCATCCTACCATTTACACCTTCTACATCACCTAATTCCACTCCAAATAATCCTTTCATACCTTCCACTTCCCAAAATTCACCACCATCACCGAAAACACCACCACCAAATCCATCCCCTCCAAATTCTCTGAATTCACCAAATTCAAATCCACCATCACCACCAATCCAACAAATGGCGACCTTAGCCTCTCATTCCCAATTAACCCACGAAGAAACACCTTCTCCCGTCGATTTCGGAGAGATTCCTGAGGACTATGAATTGAAATCCTCTTTGACAACCGCGGTCCAACAAGATACTTTTCACGGTTTTTCTCAAGAAGATGCTCAAGAGCACATCGCTTCATTTAAGGAAAAACTAGTAGGAGCCCGTCTCAATTGATTAACTTCATGCCAATTGCATCGTTTATTATTTCCGAAGATCTTGAGAGATGGAGCTCGTAGATGGCTTCAAGGCCATCCCGCTAATACATTCACAACATCGGCTCAACTATCTAATGCCTTCTTGGAGAAATATTTCCCGCCGTCAAAGACCAACCAATATCGCATGGAGATACAAACCTTCAAACAAGATGAATTTGAAAGCCTAAGTAAGGTTTGGGAAAGATATAGAGACTTGTTGTGGAATACCCGATTGGCTAACTACCCAAACGTTTTATAACACCCTTTCATCGAGAACCAAGGAAAACCTCAATTCGGCCGCCGGCGGAGACTTCTTTTCTCTCACCGATGAGGCATCTAAGAATCTTACTGAGAAGATGGCAAGGAGTTATTCTAGAATGGGTCAATCAAGGGATTCTAGAAAAAAAGTTGAAGTGAACTCATCTACGAGTTCTAACAAATTGAAATTTCAAACGGAACTTGAAGAATTGAAAAAGAGAATGGATGCCATGAGTTCGAAGCCTACTCCTAGAGGTATGTACCAAATTAAAGGGAGTGTTCCACCAAGGCAACCATCACCTCCAAAGCAATTAACATGGGAAGTTCAATGTGATCATTGTGGCAATTATGGCCATGATTCTAGCTCTTGTATTCCTAATGAAGAAATTTATATTGAAGAGCCAAATAAAGTTCAAGCTATACAAGCATATGGGCAAAGACCTCAATTTGATCCTTTTTTTAATACTTACAAAATGCTGGCACAAGATTTCATCCCAATTTCTCTTATGAAAATCAAAATGTTCAAAATCCGATGCCGCGCGCCCAAGGGAGTCAAATGAGGTCATTCAATCAAAGTCAACAAAGGCCCTTTAACCAAGGTCCTCCAAAGATGCCCCCATATATGCCTCCTCATCAAAGGAGCAACTTCAATCAACAAGGTAGCAACTTCCATGTTCCTAAAAATTACAACAATTACCAAAATCAACATGGTAATCATTTCAATCATGGATACAATCAAGGGTTCCAAGGTAACTTTCAAGGAAATCAAGGTTATAATAACCAACCATTTAATCAACCTTCTCAATCTTATGGCCAACCAAACAATTCTCAATTTGGTCAAGGAGGAGTCCCATGGGAAAACTATAATGATTTGCAAAGAACCGTTGGGCAACTACGGAATGAACATCAATATACCAAGGCAAGGCTAATGGTTTGGGAATCACAAGAAGCAACAAAAGCCTTAGCCGCACCAACTCATCCACCCCATGGTTTGCCCGGTCAACCCCAAAACCCAAGAGACCCTTCACACCAAGCAAATGCCGTCATTTTGAGAGGTGGCAAAGAACTTGAGGACCCATACAAGAATTTGAACTTGAATGCCAAAACCACCCCATCCAAAGTGAATCAACCAAGTTGTAGACACCCGCATTTTGACCGCCAGGTGTCTATGGCAGTTTCCAAAAAACACCCGATGATGATCGGACGCTAACGTGTTTCTACGCGCTCGGATACGGGCTCAAATCCATTAATCGTTGGCTAACACACTTACGGAGTACAAATCTCACCAAACGGACCTCAAATCCAGGCCCAGTGGATCATTCCGAGTCAAACAAGACTAATTTCGGCCAAAACCGACACCGGAAATAAAACCGACTTTTTGCGATTGGGTCAACCTCGGTCAAAATCATTTCCGAGACACACTAAACAGCCCCTCACACCATCAAAAGTCCAAGTCAAACTCAAAACCCATCAAACACCCAAAGTCAAGGTCCAAAACAATGGACCCGTGCAACCCGACTGGACCACTCGATCGAGTGACCCACCCACTCGATCGAGTGGGCTTGTTTCAAGCCCGACGGCAGGCTTCACGGGCCACTCGACCGAGTTAGTCCCATACTCGGTCGAGTAACCCTAAACCGGTGCCCTAGCCATGCCTATATAAGCAACCCCCATGCAACACATAACACAACTTTTCACAACCCTAATACATCCTAGAGCAACCATACACACACACACACGCATACTACGTCTTTTGCAAGCCCTAAGCAAAAAACCCTAGCAATCCTACACTAGCAAAAAACCCTAAACCTAGTTTTAGGAATCAATCCCGAGCCACCATAACTTAACCTCCATAAAACCTCGAAGACTCTTGGGTTAAAGCCACGGTTACGAGCCTTATTCCGAGACAAGAACATGTAGGTTGAGGGTGTCAAAACCCTTTTTTTTCTTCCTTTCTCTTCTCGTCGTCCTTCTCCTTTTTCTTCGTCTTTTTTTCGTTTTTTTATTTCGTTCGTTGCATCATAATATCGGTAATACTATTAATATCAATACATTAAAATACTTATCGATTTGTGTCGAATAAGAAGAATATCGGAATAAGGAAAACCGCATATACAAGTGTACTGCACACGCGTCGTCGGTCGCTTATCCCGATACCTCGACTATTTGATTATTGAGATAAATTAACTTAAACAACAATTCGTTATTATTTCTCGTCATCATCATCATTAATCTTACGTTCATCATTTTTTAAAATCAATTTTAATAAGGGTCGAAACCCGTTGACACGGATCCGACATCACAATCCCTAGGGATTTATTTCGATGTCGGAGAAGTCGAGGGAATCAAGTTCCTTTTTTATTCAAGTAAAGCGTCGATTTTAGATTCGATACCAATTCCATAATTGGATATCGAATCTAACAATCAAGTCATATGAATTAATTAACGTGATTTATTCATATCACGATAATTAATTTAAAGCGACTAAAATTAATTTATCTCCTTTTTATTTCACTCTAATATCCCATATCGATTCAATAATCGAATATGGGATACGATGAGTATTCAAATTTAGAATCAGGTATAAATTCAACAATATTTATATTCGGTTTAACAAAATCAACGATTTATAAAAAACCCGAATCGAGCATAGGTCATGCAATACTTATCCCCAATTCGGTAAAACCGTCGATTCATCAAAAATCTAAAGCAATTTCGAAAATCAGTATAAAATTGCAAGCGAATTACAATTCGTACAGATGCCACTCGACCGAGTGCCTTAGTCACTCGATCGAGTGACATCACAAAATCGAGTCAGAATGCTTGTCACGACCACCATTCGGTCGAGTCTCACATTGACTCGATCGAGTGGCTACGTACTCGACCGAGTTGGTCAGTAACTCGGCCGAGTACGGCCGGAAGCGCAAAACAGAATCGCCTTTTACAGGTCCACTCGATCGAGTCCATCAACCACTCGATCGAGTGACCCGTAACGATTAACACAATAAATCGTACATTATTCTATTTTTAAAACTCGGTAGTAATTTGTGATTTATGTCAACACGTGTTTAATCGATCATGTGTATTACTATCTTTTCAAACCATGCATCTCATATTTGCATCTTTTCATCTTATCTCATATTTGCACAAACCGTTATTATTCGTTATTTCATTACATCGTTACTAACACGTTTGTTATTTCTTTTGTCAATTTAATTATTGTTCGTTTATTGTACTAAATGAACCCACATGCTAAAATTCCACTTTGACGTAGAATTAATTGCATTAAATTGACTTAGAAACCTGTTTCAATTCCATTCACATGTTTAGGGAAAATAAATCTTTGCATATCATTTTCCCGTTTTACTAACGCGCGTATTGTAAGTCATTCGAATTCTTAGTAGAGGCCGCTAAAGTGCGGGCGGGGTTGGGTGTCCTTCGTGGGCTTCCCAACACGTACCCTCACCCCTTACTCAGAACCTCGGTTTCCGGATGCCCGAAACCGTTGGCGCACGAGAGTCATTCAATACACGATATCCGATAACGTCGGTATCGGTATCAAATGCAAAGGGACGAGCCCAATAAACTCTGACATCGGAAATGGGCCGTATTTTGTATACGACCCACTACGACATAGAGTGGGCTCGAATGGTTTCGAATAACCACGAAATTCGGTGGCGACTCCACATAGACCTAAATTTCAATTCGATCCATTCTCATATGGAGATTCATTCGCCTACCCAAACCCGCGCGTGGCCGCGTCGGGGTGGACCTATGTCATGTCCACACAAGTGCACCACAAGAATCATCTGCCATTTCCCCCAAACAAAACCGGGGAATAAAAGCGGAGTTTGATATCCTCCAAAATGCGGAGAATGAACTAAGAGAACAAAGAAAGAAGAAAGAGCAAATGGAAGCCGAAGAAGCCAAAAGAAAGGAGGCGAAGCGATTAGCCGAAGAAGAAGAAGAATCTAATGTTCCACCGCCTCCTATTTTTGTTCCTCCACTGCCTTTTCCCGAGCGAGCTAAGCCACATAAGGAGAATGCTCAATTTAGCCATTTCGTGGATATGTTGAAGAAAGTAGAGGTAGCTTTACCCTTCACCGAGGTAATTTCTCAAATGCCCCTCTATTCTAAGTTTTTGAAAGAAGTCTTGACTAAAAAGAGAACAATAGAGGATAAAGAATGTATTTCTCTCACGGGTCAATGTAGTGCCATTCTTATGAACCAAATGCCAAAGAAACTAGAGGATCCCGGTAGTTTTTCCATCCCCTGTCGGGTAGGAAATGTTGTTGTTAATCAAGCTTTATGCGACCTAGGGGCTTGATAAGTGTAGTTTGTAGTGCCTATTTGTTGTGTTTGGTCCCGGTTTCTCTTGTGCAATCGCTCTTTGGAGCGGTTTTCTGGGCTTCTTATGCTTCTTCTAGCTTGTTTTAGGTTCCTAAGATCAATATTGGAGAAAGGGAACGATTCCAACTCGTTTCCGACACATTGGAGCCAACAAAGAGAAGCAACGATCACTCGGTCGCTTAGACTCGATCTCGAGACCTTGGGACCCATTCCCGAGCACCGAGAATCGATGAGAACCCTATGAAGAGCAAATAGGGACCTTTATGATCATATTGGAGGCCTACAAGACCCTTCCAGGGCGGGAAGAGTAGCCTTCCCGGTCGGGAAGGAGTGCAAGAAAGAAGCGTGTTCTGATGGGCCATCCCGGTCGGGATTATCACCCTTCCCGACCGTGAAGAGCAATAACACCACCTGGTGTTATGCATAACACAGCCCGGTGTTATGCATGATCCCGGTCGGGACCATCTCGTCCCGGTCGGGACCATCTAGTCCCAGTCGGGACCACCACCATCCCGACCGGGATGGACCAGCTGTAGCTCGCGCCTCTTCTTTTCTTCTCCTTATTCATTGTAACCCTATATATACCCCCCCCCCCCCTCTTGTAATCTTATGTTATGTTCTTCATTACCCACAAAACCCTAAACTACTTTAGGTTAGATTAGCTTAGATTAGTGTAGATTAGTCTTTAATTAGTCCATAATCTTAGTTTAATCCTTGTATTAATTGAATTCTTGAAGATCTCCACCAAGATTGACAACCTTGGTAGATGTATTTGGGTTTTCTTTTTTATGCATGTTTTCATTCTTCCATTCATCTTCTAGTATGGTATAATCTCTTTTCCCTTCTCTTAATCTTTGTTCTATCATCAAAGTTTCAATCTTTATCTCTTGTTTATTGTTTTGTTCATCATCCTTGTTAGTTCTTCATTTTGTATGTTCTTGTTTTTGTGTTAGTTTCTCTTGTTAGTGTTAGTTTTAGTATAGATATGTTTGAGTAGTTGTCCCCTAGGGTTAGTAGGGGGATTGGGTGTGATTAGGGATGATTAGGGTGAGATGGGTGGTACTAGTTGTTGTTTTTGTTGTTTCCTATTAACCTTGCACTCCACATGTTTGATGAAATGCTTGTGAGACTTGAGACGATCAATCCTTGTTTTTCTTGCCTTTTCTCTTGTATGTGTTTGTTTGTTTGGTTGGTTTAGTTCCCTCACTAGTAGCGAGATTGTTGTGAGGAAGACCCCTAGGCCGTTTAAGTAAACAGAGCCCGATCGGAACCTAGGCTACGAAAGCATGCTAGTAACCCCGTTTCATTCTTTTTATCTCCTTGACATCCATGAACCCGACCTAACCATAGTTTCTTCTTATCGATTTATTAGCTTCCTTTTTGTCATTAGTTGCTCGTTTAGTCTTGTTAGTTCATGTTATAGACCTTAGCTTAGTCTACATTAGCCTTCCCCTAGATAAGCTTGTCTTGAGCCTAGTCCTAGAATCATAGCACACCTTAGTCCGACACCCCGTCCCTGTGGATCGATTCGACTTACCCTAGCTACCCAGGTTAGGTTCGTTGGTTATTATTTGACCGGTAGGATAGACGACAAACACTACCGTCAAATTGGCGCCGTTGACGGGGACAGCGTAGTTTCGACTTTTGTGTGCTTACTTTTAGACTTTGTTCTTGATTTTTGTGTTTTCTTCTCCTTGTGTATCGCCATTCTACTTCTTGTGTGCTATTCTCTCCTCCTAGTGCCTCAAAAGCACTAGGCTACTAACGTTTGCTCAAGTGCTTCTGGTGCATTCATTGTATCAAGGCAACATTACGACAATGTGGCATCCAAGCTACCATCAATCATCATGGGACAATCATGGGGCAAATTGCCAAAACCCACAATTTTAACAACCATACAAATCTCATCAACAATCTTATGAACCCTCTTCGTACGATTACCATGAAAGTTGTCAAGGATCACTCCAACATCCTAACAACTACCAAATACCCTCACATAACCCACAACCAAAAATCCCCAACTTTGAGATTTGTCAAATGATGATTCAAATGCAAAAGAGTCAACAAGAGATGATGATTCAATTGCAAAAGAGTCAACAAGAGATGATGATCAAAATGCAAAGGGATAAAGAGGAGCGCAAGGCCCAAATAGAGGTGCAAGATGCTCGAATCAATCCACTCATGGCTCGTTTTACGATGTTGGCCACTCGAGCTCCACAACTTGTTGAGGAAGGTTCATTTGGGCAAGAAGGTCGGGTGTCTTCACAAGAAAGTCAACCTGATCATGAAGCTATGAATGAAGAAGAGAGGGTCAATCAAGAGATCGATGTTGAGTGTTGCTTGGATGGTGAAGATATGGGAAGAATAGAGGAAGTTGAAGCTTCAAGGGTCAACAATGAGGAAGGAATTGAACATGATTCTCAAGGTAACTCTTGGGGAGCCAATGTATTGGCTATTAAATTGGATTTGTATGATTTTCTTCGTAATGAACTCGGGAGAAAGAGGTAGATGCCTTAGAACTCGCCTTGAATGGGAAACTGGAGGAGCCTAAAGCCTTCAATGAAGAAAACTTGATGCCTTCACCTCCTTTATTGCACTTGATTTTGAGTCCCTTGTCATGTGAGACGGTTGATGAAGAGGATCCTTGTCGAACGGTGGAAAAGAGTGCCACTCTTGACCCCGTAGAAGAAGAAACACCCTTAGGGTGTGATCTCCCAAATCACAACGCCAAGCATGACTTTAGATCACAATACCTACCGGATGGTCATAAGAGTCGTTGCTATCATGGTTCGGAAGACCCGGAAGATCACAAGAAACCCGAGCGTAATGGATTAGATGATTATTGCTTCTCGACTCCGACTTGGAAACTCTTGTTGATCGCTAGGATAGGCCACATGAGCGTTAATGAAGATGTTGCTAGGGCATTTGACTTACTCCTTCGAGCTCTTGATGGCTATGGAGGCGTAGATGGTGAGAGTATCTTATTGTAAATATTTTTTTCCATTTCTTTTGAGCTTTTGTCTTTGTATATGTTTGATTGGATAGTTTGGTTTCTAGGATTTGTTAGTTTTTGTGGAATTCTTGTAATTTAGAATTTTCTTGAGTGATGTGAGTGAGGGAATTTGATGGTGTTTATTGAGTTCACTTGTTAGGTTGATAGTGAAGATGAAGTTTTGAGATGAGTTGTTGATGATAGAAGCTTGGAGTTTGGTGGAGGAAGTCGGTTTTTGAGCTTTTGACAAGCTTTTGGGAACGAGATTTTAGATCTCGGTGTTTTGGATGACTTGTGGGTGATACTATCAAGAGATTGAAGGGCTAGAAGACTCATCCCGACCGGGAAGGATGTCATCCCGATCGGGATGAGTTTGCTGAAAAGTGGGTTCACTGATGTGCCATCCCGACCAGGATCAAGTTCGTCCCGGCCGGGAAGGAACCGTCCCGACCGGGAAGAAGTCCATCCCGACTGGGATGGTACCCAGAGCCCCCTTTTGCCCCTTCTTCGACATTTGAGCCCACCCAACCACATTGTACCCCCTCCCAACCTCCCTACCTACCCTTGCAACTATCTATGACCCATACTTCATATATACACCTTCACCTAATCTTCTCTTCACTACACACTGAGTTTCACATCAAATCCAACCCTCATTATACCATTGCGAGCCTAGTACTTCAACCATGCGACCATATTGAGAATGAAGAGGAATAACAATGATGAAGACAAGTAATGTGCCGATATCGAACATTGAGACGATGGAGTGAGTGAGTTGCTAACCGATTGGTACAACAACTATCCTTTCTTTTCCGTCTTTTATTGCTTGTCTCCCTTTGTTTGTTCCCTTCCACTTTTTTATGTCATGGTGGCCCTCGGGGCCTTGGTAGTCATCGCTCCCGATTCTCGATGACGTGACTACATCGAGAGTCCTTTGAAAAATCCAAATTTGCAAGTCTTTTCAATTTTTCCTTAGTTTTATTTCTTCTTTTGGTAGGATTTAGGCGGAATCCGGGCTAGGTGACTTGATTATACCTAGCCCTCCCCTCCCATTTCCTTTGATTTTCTTCTTTTTATTTCTTCCCTCATCCATATCTTTTCTTGTCTCGGCCCATGGTGACTTGACTACACCCCGGCCGGACACTTTCACTTTTCTTCATCTTTATTTTTTATTTTTAGCTTTATTTTCGTAGTTTCTTTTCTTTTTAGTGTCTCCGCACGCACTACCGATCGAGCATGAGGACATTGCTCGGTTTAAATGTGGGGGAGCGATATCTTAGGCTAGTTTAGCTTCATTTTCGTAGTTTTTTCGAAAAAAATCTTAAAAATTCCTACAAATTAGAAAAATTTCATAAAAAATTCAAAAAGATTTTCTTTTGTGTCTTTTTCTTTTGAGTCTTTGTGTTGTATATTTTTGTTGTGTTGTGTGTTTTGCTCCCCCGATTTTTCTTGTAGGTTGCGTGATCGTCGATAAGTTTCGGGAAGCTCAAGACATCCGGTAATATCCCTTCATTTCTTTCTCCTTTTCCCTTTTTGTGGAGTTTGGAGGATGTTTTGTGATGGTGTATGCTCGGGTGGAGCTTGGAATTCGTGGTTGATTGGTGGCTTGCATGGAAGTTTCAGGGTGGTGATTGTTTATTTTGTGTGTTTGTTTTCTTTTCTCTTGTTTTATTTGATTTAGTTATGCTTGTCTCATTTTCTCTCGTTTTTGTTGTGTCTTTGTTTTGTCTTGTTTAGTTGTGTCTAGTGTGTCAAAAGGTTTTCAAAAACCCGGTTTTGATGCTAGTGTGCAAGTGTTTACTTTCCCTTTCTAGTAGTATGAATCGAGTCTTGGACTTTAGTCTTGATAAGTGTAGTTTGTAGTGCCTATTTGTTGTGTTTGGTCCCGGTTTCTCTTGTGCAATCGCTCTTTGGAGCGGTTTTCTGGGCTACTTATGCTTCTTCTAGCTTGTTTTAGGTTCCTAAGATAAATATTGGAGAAAGGGAACGATTCCAACTCGTTTCCGACACATTTGGAGCCAACAAAGAGAAGCAACGATCACTCGGTGGCTTATAATCGATCCCGAGACCTTGGGACCCATTCCCGAGCACCGAGAATCGATGAGAAGCCTATGAAGAGCAAATAGGGACCTTTATGATCATATTGGAGGCCTACAAGACCCTTCCCGGGCGGGAAGAGTAGCCTTCCCGGTCGGAAAGGAGTGCAAGAAAGAAGCGTGTTGTGATGGGCCATCTCGGTCGGGATCATCACCCTCCCCGACCGGGAAGAGCAATAACACCGCCTGGTGTTATGCATAACACAGCCCGGTGTTATGCATGATCCCGGTCAGGACCAATTCGTCCCAGTCGGGACCACCACCATCCAAGATCCTTATTCATTGTAACCCTATATATACCCCCCTCTTGTAATCTTATGTTATGTTCTTCATTACCCACAAAACCCTAGACTACTTTAGGTTAGATTAGCTTAGATTAGTGTAGATTAGTCTTTAATTAGTCCTTAATCTTAATTTAATCCTTGTATTAATTGAATTCTTGAAGATCTCCACCAAGATTGACAACCTTGGTAGATGTATTTGGGTTTACTCTTTTATGCAAGTTTTCATTCTTCCATTCATCTTCTAGTATGGTATAATCTCTTTTCCCTTCTCTTAATCTTTGTTCTATCATCCAAGTTTCAATCTTTATCTCTTGTTTATTGTTTTGTTCATCATCCTTGTTAGTTCTTCATTTTGTATGTTCTTGTTTTTGTGTTAGTTTCTCTTGTTAGTGTTAGTTTTAGTATAGATATGTTTGAGTAGTTGTCCCCTAGGGTTAGTAGGGGGATTGGGTGTGATTAGGGATGATTAGGGTGAGATGGGTGGTACTAGTTGTGGTTTTTGTTGTTTCCTATTAACCTTGCACTCCACATGTTTGATGAAATCCTTGTGAGACTTAAGACTAGGGATGGCAATGGGTCCAAGACCCGACCCAGACCCGGCGGGTCGGACCCGAATGGGTCTGGGTCTGGGTCCAAATTTTCCAGACCCGTTGGGCATGGGTCGGGTCTGGGTCCTCCCCAAAAAATTCGGGTACGGGTACGGGTCTGAGTTTTGGGACCCGGACCCGACCCGTGGACCCGTTTTAAAAAAAAAAAAAAAATAATTGAAAATTAAACATACTGAGTACTGAGTTACTAACCAACCCGACCCGTGATATATCATGTATCACTTAATATGTTGTTTTAATAAATTACTTTGTGACGAATGTTTTTAAGACGACCTTTGTGTTGTATTTTGGGAGACGTTGCGGTTGTATTGTGAGATTTGTAGACACTTTTTTTTTTTTTATCATTTTTATGCGTTGTTTGTAAACACTTTTAAAATCTTATGCGTAAGGATTGACTCAAGACATTACGTAGTTTTTTTTTCGGAAATTAAGTTCGTGTTTTTCTACGAAATTTCCATCGAAACAATGAATAATACAAAATTGTAATAAATAAGGTGGACCCGCGGGTAGACCCGGACCCGGTCCAGACCCGGCCGGTTCGGGTATGGGTCCGACAATTTTGGACCCGTTCGGGTCCGGGTCGGGCCTGGGCCCGGGGTTGAAACTTCGGGTCCGGGCGGACCCGACCCAGACCCGACCCGTTGCCATCCCTACTTAAGACGATCAATCCTTGTTTTTCTTGCCTTTTCTCTTGTATGTGTTTGTTTGGTTGGTTGGTTTGGTTCCCTCACTAGTAGCGAGAGCGTTGTGAGGAAGACCCCTAGGCCGTTTAAGTAGCGAGAGCCCGATCGGAACCTAGGCTACGAACGCATGCTAGTAACCCCGTTTCCTTCTTTTTATCTCCTTGACATCCATGAACCCGACCTAACCCTAGTTTCTTCTTATCGATTTATTAGCTTCCTTTTTGTCATTATTTGCTCGTTTAGTCTTGTTAGTTCATATTATAGACCTTAGCTTAGTCTACATTAGCCTTCCCCTAGATAAGCTTGTCTCGAGCCTAGTCCTAGAGTCATAGCACACCTTAGTCCGACACCCTGTCCCTGTGGATCAACTCGACTTACCCTAACTACCCAGCTTAGGTTCGTTGGTTATTATTTGACCGGTAGGATAGACGACAAACACTACCGTCAGGGCTAGTGTTAGTTTGTTACCTTATTCTATTGCCAAGAGACTTAGTGTGGGGGAGATGAGACCCACTAGCATGTCGATTCAACTTGCGGATAGGTCCGTCAAGTACCCACTTGGGATACTTGTGGATGTACCCGTTCAAGTTGGTAAGTTCTTCATCCCCTCCGGCTTTGTTGTCATGGATATGCCCGAAGACACTATTACCCCCATTATCTAAGGTCGGCCTTTTATGGCTACCGGTTGTACTATAGTTGATGTTAAGAATGGAAAGTTGTCATTTAACATAGGGAAAGAGTCGGTAGAATTTTCCCTTTCTCAAGCTCTTTAACAACCAATGATTGAACAAATGCATTCCATTGAAGTTATTGATAGTTTGGTTGAGTATAGCTTGATAGATGATGATAAGCAAGAAGAGGAACTATGAAGTTTCCAACCGGGAGCTTAAGGATATTTTGGCAAAAGTTGTCTCGAAGTCAAGAAAAGATTGGAGCCTGAAACTAGATGACACTTTATGGGCATATAGGACCGCCTATAAGACACCGATTGGTACATCGCCTTATCGGTTGGTTTATGGGAAGTCCTGTCACTTACCCGTAGAGTTGGAACATAAAGCTTGGTGGGCCGTTAAAGAACTAAATTTTGACCCGAAATTGTGTGGCGAAAATCGACTTCTACAGCTAGATGAGCTCGAGGAGTTCAGGATGAATGCCTACAATAGTGCCCGTATCTACAAAGAAAAGACAAAAAGGTGGCACGATAAGCGTATCATTCCGAGAGAATTTAAAGCGGGCGAAAAGGTATTATTGTTTAATTCTCGTCTTCGTCTTTTTCCTGGAAAATTAAAATCCAGATGGTCCGGCCCCTATACGGTAATTTCGGTTTCAAAATTTGGGTCGGTCGAGCTTGAAAATTCTTCCACGGAAAATCGCTTTAAAGTCAATGGTCACCAAATAAAGCACTACCACGAGAAAAGTGAGACAGGAGGGGAAGTCGAGGTTTTGTACCTCGAAACAGTCACCAACTGAGCGAGTGACTACGGTCGTGCGGGACCTTAAACCAGCGCTGACCGGGAGGCAACCCGGGTTGTAAAACATTTGTACCTGCATTTAGTTAGTTAGAGCATATTTAATTTTCTGCATTATAGATTTTGTGAGGGTGAGAACGAGGGTCTAAAGGTTTAAATTGAGTTTTGCAGAGAACAGGCTGCTGACGGAAAACTAGAACTGGGCAACGGCGCCAAAAATTTGATAAGCTAATCGTATACCTATCAAAAATAACCAACTACGGTCTAACTAAAAATATAGCTAGGGAAGTCGGGATCGATTTCACAGGGAGACAAATAAATTCTACTCGTATTAAAGTCTATCTAAGTAACAATCGGGGGGTTTTGTTTGTTTTTATCTAAACTAAAGTAGTGAAGGAAAGAGAATTAAAAAGGAAGAAATAACTAAAATAAAATAAGATGAATTTAAGATGAATAAAAATATGGAGAGGAAACTAGGATTGTCGGTTCACTACGAATCTCATATGGCCACGGTCTAAATCACAGGTCTGTCACAGATATTGGTCTAAGGGGTATTGAAAAGGTCCTTCCGGTCCGCTATTCACCCTAGCATGCTTCTAACGGCTTCCGATCTTATTAGGGCAAACTAATGTGTTGTAGCAGGTCTAACTTTTACCAGGCTTCCGATCTTAGGTTCAAGTTTACCGAATTCAATTAATCAATTACGTCGACTTAATCAATTAATCTCAATTAAATGCTACAATTGACAACTCAGACACAATATTATTGACAGATCTATCAATTATTTAGCGACCACATTCAATTCGCAGATCCCCTAAATCCTAGCGAGGGAAATTAGCTACTCATAATTAAATTAAGAACAACGAGATTAATAAAAGAATCTACTAGATTAAACATTACGAATAAAATTACCGATTAATAAATCAATCAAAGAAGAAGGAAGAAAGATTAATAAAATTACCGAAGGAATGAAGGCGATTCGAATCCAAAAGTTCTTACAATAACCGAGTTTTAGGAAGAAATTAAACTAGAGAATAATGAAAGAGAAGTCTAAAAGAAATCTAAAGAGAAGTGGGAGTTGTGTAGAAGTTGTGAAGAAGTTGAGGTTTTTTCAATGTGGCTGAAAAGCCCTATTTATACAAATCAAATAACCTAAAAACTGTTTAGGAAATTCCTTTGTGTTTAGGAAATTTCTTGCTGATCACGAAGCCTGTCTGCGGTCCAGAGAATAGTCGGCCGACTATTGTAATAGTCGGTCGACTATTCATTTATCAACTTGAATTCTGCAGCTCCAGAATAGTCGGCCGACTATCGTAATAGTCGGTCGACTATCGTCATGGTCGGCCGACTATCTTAATAGTCGGTCGACTATTACTCGTTTCAGCGAACAGCTCTTCCAGCTTCGTTTTGGCCTGGTTTTGGTTCGTTTTAGCTCCTTTGTCTTCTGTTTCTGCAAAATGACAATACAACCACAAAGTAGCCAATTCGGGGCAAAATAATAGTTTTCACTATTCAATAAACATGAGAATGCGCGTATAAAAGGTATAAAAAGTGTGTATAAAATACGCGCATCAAACTATTTGACTCTCCACCTCTTGAGGAAGAATGTTTGCATGATGAAAAGGTAGAACCACTACCGGTGGGTAAGAGTATGGTATCTTCTCCTCCTAATCTTGAACTTAAACCACTCCCCTCTTCCCTCAAATATGCTTTTCTTGAAAGAACTAATTATCCTGTTATCGTTAATGCCACCCTTGATGGACCTCAATTGGAAAAACTTTTAATTGTTTTGAGAAAGCACAAAAAGGCCATCGTGTATAGCATTCCCGACCTCCAAGGCATAAGCCCAAATGTTTGCATGCATAGGATCATCCTTGAGGATGACCATCGTCCTTCGGTTGAGGGTCAACGTAGGTTGAACCCCACCATGAAAGAGGTTGTCATGAAGGAAGTCCTCAAGTTGTATGAGGCTAACATTATATACCCAATCACCGGAAGTAAATGGGTTAGCCCCGTACAAGTTGTGCCGAAAAAAGGAGGAATGACGGTTTTTAAAGGAGAAAAGGGTGAGTCAATTTCCACTAGGACTATTACCGGTTGGCGCATGTGTATAGATTATCGTAAATTGAACACGGCCACCATAAAAGACTATATCCCCCTTCCCTTTATTGATCAAATGCTTGAAAGATTGGCGCATCATTCTTATTTTTGTTTCCTCGATGGTAATTCCAGATTTCTTCAAATTCCCATTCACCCCGATGACCAAGGGAAGACCACTTTTACTTGTCCCTATGGCACCTATGCTTATAAAAGGATGCCATTTGGATTGTGTAATGCGTCGGGAACGTTTCAAAGATGTATGATGACTATTTTCTCCGATTTTATTAAAAAATCCATGGATGTTTTTATGGATGATTTTAGTGTCCATGGTACATCTTTTGATTCTTGCCTTGAAAATCTTGATCAAGTATTGTCACGATGTGAAGAGTATCGACTTGTTTTAAATTGGGAAAAGTGTCATTTTATGGTTGAACAAGGTGTTGTCCTAGGTCATATTGTTTCTAATAGAGGATTTGAAGTCGATAAGGCAAAAGTCTCCGTGATTGAGAACTTGCGACCACCTACAAATGTCAAAGGGGTGAGGAGTTTTCTAGGTCACGCCGGTTTTTATAGACGATTTATTAAAGACTTTTCTAAGATTGCTAAGCCTTTGACTTCTTTGCTTATGAAATATGCACCTTTTGTTTTTGATGACTCGTGTCTTGAGGCCTTTTGCAGGATAAAGACCGCTCTCACTACCACACCAATTATCAAAGCTCCCGATTGGAATCATCCATTTGAGATCATGTGCGATGCGTCCGATTTTGCCGTTGGTGCCGTTCTAGGACAACGGGTAGATAAGAAGCTACATGTGATATATTATGCAAGCAAGACCATGGATGAAGCCCAATCGAGATACACCACAACCGAAAAAGAAATGCTTGCCGTTGTCTATGCCATAGAGAAATTCCGAAATTATGTTACCGGTTCCAAAGTCATTATTCACACCGATCATGCGGTCATTCGTTACATCATGTCCAAAAAGGAGACGAAGTCCCGACTCTTTCGGCGGGTCCTCCTTTTACAAGAATTTGATATTGAGATTAAAGATAAAGCCGGATCGGAGAACTTGGTAGCGGATCATCTTAGTAGACTAACGGTTAGTAAAGAAAGCAATGAAGATGATGGTATTCCCATCAATGAAGCTATGAGAGATGAGGCCTTGATGGCCGTTGAAACTATTACACCTTGGTATGCCGATATCATTAATTTCTTAGTGTCTCATTATATTCCGGACGATTATTCCAAGCAAGAGAGGAAGAAACTACGTTATGAAGCCCGATGCTATTATTGGGACGAGCCCTATTTATTTTGCCGTTGTGTAGATGGAATTTACCGACGATGTGTTACAGCCGAAGAAGGATATAATATTGTGAAGCACCTTCACTCGACATCTTATGGTGGACACTTGGCCAACCAAAAGACAATTGCCAAGGTTCTCCAAAGCGGGTTTTGGTGGCCTTCCATGTTCAAAGACATTCGAGCTTTCATTCTCATGGCAATATTACAAGAAGAAATGAGATGCCCCTTCAACTTATCTTGGAGATTGAATTGTTCGATGTTTGGGGCATTGATTTCATGGGTCCGTTCACATCCTCTTTTGGTAACAAGTACATTCTAGTCGCGGTTGATTATGTCTCAAAATGGATCCAGGCCGTAGCTTCCCCCACTAATGACTCCAAGGTTGTAATCAAGCTTTTCAAGAATGTAATTTTCTCGAGATTCGGTATGCCTAGAGCCATAATTAGTGATGGAGGCTCTCATTTTAGAAAAGATACCTTTGAACACCTTCTTAGGAAGTAAGGTATCACTCACAAGATGTCCTTAGCCTACCACCCTCAATCAAATAGGCAAGCCGAGATCTCCAACCGTCAAATCAAGGGAATTTTAGAGAAAATTGTAAATACACACCGAAAGGATTGGTCATTGAAATTAAATGACGCCTTTTGGGCATTGAGGACGGCTTACAAAGCGCCGATTGGAACCACTCCTTATCGTCTTGTGTATGGTAAAGCTTGTCATTTAGCGGTGAAATTAGAACACAAAGCCAAATGGGCAATCAAAGAGCTAAACTTCGATGAGAGTGTTGTAGGAGATAATCGCCTTCTCCAACTACAAGAATTGGAAGAACTAAGACTTGAAGCCTACGAAAATTCGAAGATCTACAAAGAAGGAACTCGCCAATGGCACGATTCTCGAATTCTTCGTAAGGACTTCTCCGTTGGTGATAAGGTATTACTCTTCAACTCTCGCTTTAAGCTCTTCCCCGGTAAGTTGAAATCAAAATGGTCGGGTCCATTTGAAGTGACCGGAGTGCAACCATATGGATCGATAGAGATATCTAGCCCGAAAACCGAAAAATTTATGGTTAATGGGCAATGTTTGAAGATTTATCATCCCGGTCATATTCGTGAGACCTTTGCTACTATGAAGCTTGGTGAGCTCCTGATAAGTGTAGTTTGTAGTGCCTATTTGTTGTGTTTTGGTCCCTTTTTCCTTGTGGAATCGCTCCTTTGGAGCGATTCATGGGCTTCTTATGCTTTCTTTAGTTCGTTTCAGGTTCCCGAGGCCGAATTGGAAGAGTTGGAGCGATTCAGACTCCATACATACACATTTTGGAGCCAACGAGATAAAGGAACGATGACTCGAGACCTTAGAATCGACCCCGAGACCTTGGGATCCAATCCCGAGCCTCCGAGACCCGATCCCGAGTCCCGAGAATCAGTGGGAAGCCCATGAGAGACAATGAAGGACCAATGAGTGCTTAAGGAATGCATACAATACCCATCCCGTTCCGGATGGCCTCATCCCGTTCGGGATGGGGTGCTACATTAGGATGGCTGCTGTGAGCCCATCCCGGTCGGGACCAACTAGTCCCGATCGGGATGACAGAGCCGTTCCGATCGGGATGATCCGTCCCGGTCGGGATGGGCTACAGCTCACCCGCACTTCTTCCTTTCTTCTCCTTCATTCTTGTACCTATATATATATACTCTCTTCTTGTAATTTTAGGACATCTTATCTCACCCTACATTAGTTTAAGCCTCAAAAACCCTATATTTACTCTCACTCATTAGTTTTAATCTTCCCTTAATCCTAGTTAATCCTTAGTTAATCATTGTAATTAGTTCTTGGATTAAGGAGATTCTTGAAGATTGTTCCAAGATTGACAACCTTGGGATTGTATTTGGGTTTCTCATTAATACAAGTTCTCATCTTTTATTCATCATATTGTTGGTATAACTTTTCTTACTCTTATTCCTAGTTATTTAATCTTGTTTCCATCTTTTTATGTTGTTATTGTTATTGTTCTTGTTATTCATAATGAATGTTTGGATTGTGAGTTTGTTTTCTCTTATGATTGTGAGTTTTGCATTGATGATGAGTGAGTAGTGATCTGGTGGGGTTAGTAGGGGGATTAGGGGTAGATTATGGATGATTAGGGTTGATTAAAGGGAAAAGGTTGTATCTTTGTTGTTAGTCACATTGTAGGCACTCTATGTGTTTGTTGATATGCTTGTGTGAGTTGTAGTGGCCATGCTTCCCATGCTTGTGTTCATCTTCTCATTGATTGCTTATTTTGTGGAAATGTTGAGAATAGTCATAGTCACGAGAGTGCCGACTAGGGTCTAAGTTGCGAGAGCCCGGACTCACCTTGACATCAGTCTAAGTTGCGAGAGCCCGGACCGACTCTAGCGATTAGGAGACACCTTTACCCTTGATCACCCCAATTACCCTTCTACCTCTATGAACCCGACCTACCCCACTTCTTTCCATATTTGATACGTCGTCTTAGTTAGTCATCGTTTACTCTAGTTTATCTATTAGTTC
The DNA here is from genome assembly GCA_958450325.1 of Agrostemma githago. Taxonomy (NCBI): domain Eukaryota; kingdom Viridiplantae; phylum Streptophyta; class Magnoliopsida; order Caryophyllales; family Caryophyllaceae; genus Agrostemma; species Agrostemma githago. Next base: position 46,297,277 of record OY288255.1, read on the forward strand.
GATCATTAGTCTAGTTCTTACTCCTCCTCCTTAATAGTTTTTCATTTATCGCTTCTTTGTGTTCGTTCGGTAATCTAGTCTCGTTGTAGGTAGACTTAGTCTAAACTTTGATTTACCGTCCTCGTGGATACGATCCCGACTCACCCTAGCTACTCACTAGGTTAGTCGGTGTTATATTGGTCGGTTAGGGACGTGACAAATCCCTTACCATCAATTTGGCGCCGTTGCCGGGGACGGTGCATTGTTTAGACTTAGTTTGCTTATCTCTAGACTTAGTTACCCTTCTTTGTGCTCTCCCATCTTCTCTTGTGAATATTTTATAGTTTCTCTTCTTTCCTTAGCTTTCTTTTCTTTTTGTCTCTAGTTGTGTTTGTTATTGTCGTTACCTAGTGCCCATAAAGCACTAGGTGTTCTTACGTTTGTTCTAAGTGTGTAGTGTATGCCTAGGAGGGGAGGCGACTTCTATCTCTTTAATCCAGAGCCGGAGAGACTCTTTCGAGCCTTTCGCCAACGGACGATTAATCGGGTTAGGATCTCTCAACTAAGTGCAAGCACCACTCATCAAGGGCAAGCCCAAGGAGCCGACTTGAGCAACTCACCTCGAGAGACGGCCGGAGGGACCTTCATCAATCCCTTCGGTGATTCTTCTCCTAGTTCCCCCTCTTCATCTACATCAACACTCTCTACACCCCCATCCTCTCCCTTACATCCAAGAATGCCTAAGTTCTCCTCTCACTCCACATTCACCGAGGATGTCTTGCCGGGACCGAGTGCATTACCGGAAGCTTATACCGGGAATTTTGCGGCAAAGACTCAATTTATCCAACTTGTGGAGAGGAGCCCATTTAGTGGTTTGCCCACCAAAGACCCGCACCAACACATGGAGACCTTCTCCGATTATTGTGACGCTATATCTCAAACCGGGGTTACTCAAGACCAAATTCGTTGGGTACTCTTCTCGTTTTCTCTTATTGGAAAAGCGAAGTAATGGATTAAGAGTCTCGATAGGGCAACCATGGGTATCGACACTTGGAAAAAGCTTGCCTTGGCTTTCTACCAAAAGTTTTACCCTCCGGAAAAGACGAATTTGCTTAGGGCCTCCATCACCGGGTTCCAACAAAGGGATGAGGAGAGCCTATATGAAGCTTGGGAGCGGTTTAAGTCTTTGGTAAGATCGTGCCCTCATCATGGACTCTCACAATGGTTCTTGGTGCAACAATTTTGGAATGGACTTTATGAGGACTCGAGAGCCATTCTCAACATGGGCTCCAATGGTAGGTTTACCGAGGTCGATGACCACCAAACATGGGCGAGAATCGAGGAGATGGCGGTGCACAATTCGCAATATTCTAGGCCTAGGAAGGCACATCGAGGAGGCATGCATGAGGTCGATGCCTTCACTAAGCTAAGCATTGACTTTGGAGCTCAACTTAAAACACACATGGAGACTATTGACAAGAAGCTCCAAAGCCACCTCAACCAAGTCCAAGGCTCTAGTTCATCCCACCATCAACCGATTCAAGATGTGAATGCTTTGGGGTTCGCACCTCCTACACCTTACTTTGGGATGTGCGACACTTGTGGAATCGTTGGACATGATCCTATGTATTGCCATGGAAGTATCGAGAAAGTGAACGCCTTTCAAGCGTTCAAGCAAGGTACCTCTTACTCTAATCAATTCCAAGCTTCCCAACAAGTCCCCCAACAACAAGCCTTTCAACATCAATAACAACATCGTCCCTATGTTCCACCTCCTTTACGGGACAACAATGAAAGTTACCAAGGTTATGTGGGTAACCAAAGACCCTTCAACAATTTCAAGCAAAATAACCTAGGCAACTTCAACAACAAGCAAGGGTTCCAACAAGGGAACTTCAATCAAGGTGGTTTCCAAGGAAACCAAAATTTTCAAGGATACCAAAACCGCAACCATGGCAACAATCAAGGCCATCAACAAGGTAATTCTCATGGGTTCCAAGGGAACCGTCAACAAGCAACTCAAAATCAACAACAACAAAGCAAGCCTAGGAGCCGGTCTCCTACTCATGATTATGGCATTCCTCTCGCCATCACCGACACTCCACATAATCCATCGTCCCTACCTCGGGATTTTGACATTCAAAAGACAATGACGGATATACAACGGAGTAATCAAGATCTGCAACAAGGTCAAGTGGAAATGTCAAGGCATCATAATGAGCTCTTCACTTATATTCAAGGGGAAAACGCAATGAGAGATACCCGTATGAAGATACTTGAGAATCAAATATCTCAACGAGCTTCGGGGAGCTCCTCAAGACAAAAGGGGCAACTACCTCCTCAAGGCGAAACACCAAAATTTGAGCATGTAAATGCTATTACTACGAGGAGTGGTACGTCCTATGAACCCCCTTTTTCACCTAATGAGCAAGAGCCAATACAAGAACCGATAATGCAAATGACATCTCCAAATCAAGAAGAGTCAAGCTTTGACATTCCAATTGAGGAGCAAGTGTCAAGGGAGGTCGAGAAACCTCAAGAAGACAACCCTCCTCCTCTTCAAGAGAAAGACAAGGGAAAAAGGAAAGTGTCCTTTGAAGAGTGCACCCTTAATGATCAAAACAAGTACCAAATCAAGTTGCCTTACCTATCGAGGCAAATGAAGACTAAGGTGGACACTCAATTCGACAAGTTCCTTAATATCGTGAAGAAATTGGATGTTAGTGTCCCGTTTACCGAGTTACTTACCCAAATCCCGGCATATGGTAAATTCATGAAAGAAATCTTGGCTAGGAAGAGGTCCATCGACAAGGAAGAGAGGGTAGCGTTCACTAGGGTGGTGAGCGAGCTCATTCAAGGTTCCACGCTTCCGAAGTTGAAGGACCCGGGTAGTTTCTCTATCCCATGCACCATCGGCAACTACAAGATCGAGAGAGCTATGTGTGATTTGGGCGCAAGTGTAACAATTATTCCCTACACAATTAGTGAGCGATTAGGGATGACGGAGTTGAAGTGTACGTCCATTACACTCCAAATGGCCGATAAGTCTCTTAACCGACCATTGGGAATGTTAGAGGATGTGCCGGTACAAATAGGGAAGTTCTTCATTCCGGTCGACTTCATTGTGGTTGACATGCTGGAGGATGCTAACACTCCCATCATCCTTGGACGCCCATTTTTACACACCGCCGGTGCCGTGATCGATGTGAAGAAGGGTAGGATCACTTTTCAACTAGGCGACGAGGAGTTAGTGTTTGACCTCCAAGGCAACACTTCGCCTATGACCGAGACATGTAATATGATCCATGCCACGGAAGACATCGATCTAGGGGAAGGATCGGGACAAAGCTTGAAGGAGTACTCTTATGTACTTGAGGATGACGACTCCGATATGGAGGAAGATGAGAGCCCAAATCATGGGCTTGACGACAAGTTGCTAAGCAAGGAAGAAGATGAGCCTCCCTTGGGGCCACATGATGACCGGTGGACGTTTGGGTATATCCCCAAGGACCAAAAGTACAAGTTCAAGCCGTTGAACTTGGAAGAGCGGGATGCCCCGGGAACGTCAAGGCAAGGCCATGAGGAGCCTTGGGATGTGGTCGGCTATACGACGTGTTTGATTGAAGACTTCTCAAGGGCCTTCGACTTGTTCTTACGTGCTCTTGATGGAGATGGAACCGGTTGGAGTATTGTTGAAAAAGAATGAAGATTGTACCACCTTGGTTTAACGGAGTTCCACAAGAACCGTCTCATTGTATATATCTCTTTCTTGTAGTTAGTGGATTTTTGTGAATTCTTGTTATTTGGATTATTGATGAGCGAGGCAAGGGAGAGAATTTGATGCTTGAATTGAGTTTGTTGAATAGGTGAAGTGAAGATATCCCTAGAAAGGATTGGCTATGGTATACCTTGGATTTTAGGCACGAGGATCGGGTTTTTGAAACTTGGAACAAGTTTTTGGGATCGTGGAGGTCGAAGAAGACCCATCCCGATTGGGATGAGGCGTCCCGACCGGGAAGTGTAAGGCTTCCCGATCGGGAAGGGTGCGCTGGATTTCGAGCTTACTGTGGGCTCGTCCCGACCGGGATGAGGGCGTCTCGACCGGGACGGGTGTGGTATCCCGACCGGGAAAGACCCGACCCGATCGGGATGGGTGTGCCATGATTCGAGCTCACTGTGAGTCCGTCCCGACCGGGATGAGGTCGTCCCGACCGGGACGGGTGAGGTAACCCGATCAGGATCAGTCTTCCCGACCGGGATGGTCCTCTGCTCCCCCTTTGTGATTCTTCTTCGCAAGTCGAGTCCACCCAACCATTTTATGCCCCCTCCCAACCTCCCTAACTACCCTAGCCTTACCATATGCCCCATGTACTTCATCATCATGCCCTCAGTCCACTTCCTATTCACTTTACACCAACTCTCACATCAAATCCCACCCCCTACCATTACTACCCATACCGTGAGTTCTCTTCAAGTGTGAAGCGAGATGGCAACCGAGAAAACAAGCGACGAGCCTCTAATGATCAACGAGATGATGGAGCAAGTGAGTTACTAGCCGCTCAGTTCGGGTAACTATCCTTACTTTTCCGTCTTTTTATCGCTTCTTTTTCATCGTTTGCCCCCTTCCCTTGAGTCTCGGTATCTAGGGGCCTTCGAGGCCATAGTTTGGTTGCTCCCGACTCCCGACGACGTGACTACGTCGCGAGTCAATCGATTATTCCATTTACAAGATTTTCACCCCTTTTTAGGAGTTAGTCGGATTTGGACGGAATCCGGGCTAGGTGACTTGATTACACCTAGCCCTCCCCTCCCATCTCCTTTTTGTTTCTTTCTTTTTATTTTTCTTCCCCGTTCCATATCTTTCTCTCGTCTCGGCCCATGGTGACTTGACTACACCCCGGCCGGACACCTTCTACCTTTTTCTCCACTTTGTTTTTAATTTTAGCTTTATTTTCGTAGTTTATTTTATTTTCTTTTGTCTCTTCGCACACTACGATTGAGCATATGAGGACATTGCTCGATTTAAGTGTGGGGGAGCGATATTCTATCTTAGTAGTTTTATTTTCATAGTTTTTTCGAAACACCTTTAAAAATCCTAAAAAATTGAAAAAATTTCACAAAAATCAAAAAGATTTTTCTTTTGTGTGTTTCCCTTTTTGTCCTTGTGCCGTGTTTTTGTCGTATTGTGCGTGTTTGCCTCCCCTTTTCCTTATAGGTCGCTTATTCATCGCTAGCTTTGGAGAGCTTTCAAGACACCCGGTAACATCTTTTCAACCCTTTTCCCTCTTTGTTTATTGTGGAGTTTGGAAGAGATATGTGTTGTGGTGTGCTCGGGTGGAGCTTTCTAAAGTTTGTGGAGAATTGGTTGCTCATTTGGAAATTCGGGGTGGTGTTTGTGTTGTGTATGTGTTCATTTTGTGTTGTTTTTGTTATGTTGCTTTTGTTTCTTTTTCTTTCGTTTACTTTCGTCGTGTCTTTGTTTTGTGTTGTGTTGTGTGTCGTGTGTGTAAATGGTTTTCGAAAACCCGGTTTAGAGGCTAGTGCATGAGTGTCTATTTTTCCCTTTCTAGTTGTATAAATCGAGTTTTGGACTTTAGTCTAGTAGAATGACCTTAAATCAATGATTTCGTTGGTCCTTTACCTTGAGTCCACCTAGCTTACTAGGGATTTGCGCTTTTGACCATTATGACCACCCACGGTGTGAAAAGGCCTTGGTTACCGAGTCTCGTCCCCTAGGTGACCGTGTTTAGGATTGTTTGATTAGTCCAAGTTCTCCACTTTTTGTGGGTTAGAAGGGAAGGCGCCGTCCCGACTTACCCATTTCCCTACCTTCTACACATATACACACAATAAAATGCAATTTGCTGATTCTCTCTTTCTTGAGTGTCGAGAAATGCCAAAAATGCCAAATCTTGCCAAAAGGGCAAAGAAAAGAAAAGAAAAGAAAGAAAAAAATGAAAGAAAGAAAAGAAATGAAGAAAAAGAAAAGGCACAAAAGCCAAAAAGAAAATAGAAAAGAAGAAAAAGAATGGCATGGCAAAACAAATCAAAACGTCAAAAAGAAAGAAAATGCCAAAAGAAAACCCGTCTCAAAAAAAGAAATTCCCACAAAAATAAGCCTTTTTCCGACTTTTGCCGTGAAGAGCGTACCAAAGGACCGAGTCCCGAGGAAGGATGATAGCGGCATTAGTCGGTCTTCCCTCATTTTGCATGTTTTCCACCTTTTTACTTGGACTAGTTAGGCGGTCTTGGACACGGGACGACCCTCTTGGCTCACGCTAAAGGTGGCGAGGTCTCACTTACCTACAGTGTCGACTAACACCGTGGTTCCTCGCTTTTCCACTCCGCCGATCGTCCCGTAGTACGTTTTTAGAAAGTTAGGAGGACCTAGGTAAGTTACCAACGTTTTTATTGCTTGATCGTCATACTATTAGGGTTTAGTTCACCTTGGTTTGTATTGCTAGCTTGGGAACGTTGTCACTTACCTCGAGTCCTAAACCGGTGTTTCATTCACCGCTTTTAGAGGGAAGCGGTATTTCTTTTGTTTCGGGTGCAACCGATTTTGTGTTTGTTTATGTGTTTTGTGTCCGGTTGCATCCACAGTTTTGCCGCAAGACCCTACTTGCCTTGCGGAGTGCACTTTTCCTCTAAGTGCACTCGCGTGAGTTGAAGGGGCGTAGGGTGCGCTAATACCCATTCGGCTAGTGAAGTAGTTAGTATGTGCTTACTCGAGGGCGAGTAAGGGTTAAGTGTGGGGGAGTTGATAAGTGTAGTTTGTAGTGCCTATTTGTTGTGTTTTGGTCCCTTTTTCCTTGTGGAATCGCTCCAAAGGAGCGATTCATGGGCTTCTTATGCTTCCTTTAGTTCGTTTCAGGTTCCCGAGGCCGAATTGGAAGAGTTGGAGCGATTCAGACTTCATACATACACATTTTGGAGCCAACGAGATAAAGGAACGATGACTCGAGACCTTGGAATCGACCCCGAGACCTTGGGATCCAATCCCGAGCCTCCAAGACCCGATCCCGAGTCCCGAGAATTAGTGGGAAGCCCATGAGAGGCAAGGAAGGACCAAAGAGTGCTTAAGGAAGGCATACAAGACCCATCCCGTTCGGGATGGGGTGCTACATTAGGATGGCTGCTGTGAGCCCATCCCGGTCGGGACCAACTCGTCCCGATCGGGATGACAGAGCCGTCCCGATCGGGATGATCCGTCCCGGTCGGGATGGGCTATAGCTCACCCGCACTTCTTCCTTTCTTCTCCTTCATTCTTGTACCTATATATATACTCCCTTCTTGTAATTTTAGGACATCTTATCTCACCCTACATTAGTTTAAGCCTCAAAAACCCTAGATTTACTCTCACTCATTAGTTTTAATCTTCCCTTAATCCTAGTTAATCCTTAGTTAATCATTGTAATTAGTTCTTGGATTTAGGAGATTCTTGAAGAATGTTCCAAGATTGACAACCTTGAGATTGTATTTGGGTTTCTCATTAATACAAGTTCTCATCTTTTATTCATCATATTGTTGGTATAACTTTTCTTACTCTTATTCTTAGTTATTTAATCTTGTTTCCGTCTTTTTATGTTGTTATTGTTATTGTTCTTGTTATTCATCATGAATGTTTGGATTGTGAGTTTGTTTTCTCTTATGATTGTGAGTTTTGCATTGATGATGAGTGAGTAGTGATCTTGTGGGGTTAGTAGGGGGATTAGGGGTAGATTATGGATGATTAGGGTTGATTAAAGGGAAAAGGTTGTATCTTTGTTGTTAGTCACATTGTAGGCACTCTATGTGTTTATTGATATGCTTGTGTGAGTTGTAGTGGCCATGCTTCCCATGCTTGTGTTCATCTTCTCATTGATTGCTTATTTTGTGGAAATGTTGAGAATAGTCATAGTCACGAGAGTGCCGACTAGGGTCTAAGTTGCGAGAGCCCGGACTCACCTTGACATCGGTCTAAGTTGCGAGAGCCCGGACCGACTCTAGCGATTAGGAGACACCTTTACCCTTGATCACCCCAATTACCCTTCTACCTCTATGAACCCGACCTACCCCACTTCTTTCCATATTTGATACGTCGTCTTAGTTAGTCATCGTTTACTCTAGTTTATCTATTAGTTCGATCATTAGTCTAGTTCTTACTCCTCCTCCTTAATAGTTTTCCATTTATTGCTTCTTTGTGTTCGTTCGGTAATCTAGTCTCGTTGTAGGTAGACTTAGTCTAAACTTTGATTTACCGTCCTCGTGGATACGATCCCGACTTACCCTAGCTACTCACTAGGTTAGTCGGTGTTATATTGGTCGGTTAGGGACGTGACAAATCCCTTACCATCAGCTCCTATCGGGGAGCGTTGTTTAACCCCCTCTCGAAATTGATATAGGTTTGGTGGTATCCTCAACAACCACCTTGTATATATGTATCATATTTCTTTGAGTTTATTAGTTTTGTTAGCTTGAGAAGAATGATTGAAATTGGATTTCACAATGGAGCATAAATTTGGATGAAGATCAAGCTTTTGGAGATAAATTTTGAAGACCACAAGCATGTTTGTGTGAGATAATGATTACGTAATGTAAGTCGAGTCAATATTTGAATCCCTAGGTGATTATTGAAGAGCCATGAAATGAAAAGGCGGAAAAACGCAGCAAAGAAGACTGTCGGGCGAAACTTCGCCCGGTGAGACTCGACCGGGTGAAACTTCGCCCCACGGAAAGTTGCCAGAATTGTCGAATTGAAGAAGATACCACCGGGTGAAATTTCGCCCGGTGAGATTTTCACCGGGTGAAATTTCACCCGGTGGAAAAAAGTTGGCAAAATTGATTTTCACGACGAAAGACCGTCGGGTGAAATTTCACCCGGCGGCGTGATTTGGCCGGATCACCTACACTTTTACTCACTCACTACATTTTCATTTCCCTCCTTCATACTTACCCCAACATAACTTTCCCTCCAAATTTTTACACCAAATTTTTACCACCAACTTTAAAACTTTTCATTTCCCTCTCATCCACCCTTATTTATATCACCTTTTTTCACCTCACTCTTCATTTCACCCCTTCACCCACCATAACATCATTAAACCACCTTCCATACACCCCAACCTCCATTCATAACTTCATCTCCATCCTTGGTGATTTATTTTGGGTTTTTGAAGAGGAGGAGCTAAAAGTTTTGGGATTTTATTGCAAGCATATCATTATGGAGACAAGAGCTCAACGAGCCGCGCATAAGAAAGGTATGGCCTCGACTTCTAATCCTTCTAAACGTTCATCTTCTAGTAAGTCTTCTAGGCCTAAGCTCTTACCTTGCCCTAATTCGCCCCTTGCTCAAACCTTCTCTGAAAAAGCTTTTCAGAGTACAAGGTGGCCTTGTCTATTCACAAAGAAACTTCTAGGAATTAAAAACGATATTAGAGAGTTATCGTCTAGGATTGGTACCAGTAAACTCCTTGATTTTGTGTCTTTCACAAACAAAGACTTGACTTGTGAGTTCTTAGGTACCTTTACAATCGATAACCCGACCACACCTAAAGAGTTCAAATTTAATTTGTTTGGTAGAAATCACTGTTTAAATATTTCCAACTTTAGCTTAGCTCTAGGTTTACCCTCATCGGGTACCGGACTAAGTAGACCCCTATGTGATTCGCAAAGTAGTGCGACTAGGAGAGACTTGTGGAGGCGCATAGCGTCGGGTCAACGCGATTTCGAACCCAATTCTAGCTTTACCGCTGAAATCCGAAACCCAGCCATTCGTTATTTCGCTGAAATCCTTTACCACTGTCTTTTGCCATCTATCGATAACATTATCAACCTCAATGTGTGTGTCTTACAATTAATTAGTGACTCTTTGATCGGTAACCCTTATCCCCTAGACCTATCGTGGCGTTACACTTTCATCAAATTATAGTTGACCAGCGCCCCTCTGTTGACTGTGGTGGTCTTGTGACTGTAATAGCAAGAAATTTGGGTTATGCGACCGACCATCTTAAACCACTTGATAACCGTGTCTGACTTGACATGGCTTACTTCCCTACTTGGATCTTTCATGTGCCTGACCACCGCCTCGTCTCTCTTGGCCACGGCCGTGCCTTAATTGTCCCCAACAAATACCGAACTAATATTTACAACCATCGCAACTGGGACCTACCTCCAGGTCCCAATGAATTCCGACTGACCGAATCGGGGAAGATAGGAGTTTGGCAGTATGCCGGTGAAGGAACTCTGATGGCTTCTTTTGCGTCAAATGACTATTCGACCTAGACACCCCTACAAGAGTCGGTAGATAATATGGTTCGTGTATGTTGTGGGTATTTGTGTGGATTGTGTCGGTGAGTCTCTAATCATCTACAATTGTATGTCTTTGAATTAATATTGTTCCTTGTTCCTTGTCCCATCATTATAATCATTGTGATAGTTTTATCGTGAACCAAAATTGCAAGTTGTCCCACCGTCCCATTAAATGATTTTTGCGGCCGTCGCGGCCTTGGTATCGCTCCCGGTCTTTAGGCGATGTGATTACGCCATTGACCCTTTGAAAAATCCAAAATTTTAATCAAATTTCTCAATTTTTCTTAATCCGGGCTAGGTGACGTGACTACACCTACGCCCAATTTTTCACCCTTTCGCTTTATTTTAATTTCTTTTCTTTTATTTCATTTTCATTTTCTTAGCCACTTGGCTAGGGTCTAGGTGATGTGATTGCACCTAGGCCCGCCACTATTTTACCGCTTATTTTATTTTATTTTCCTTTTTCTTTTCTAAAAATTTTTGAAAAATCCAAAAACATTCAAACAAAAAAAAAGCTTACAAAAATCCATAAACATTTGAAAAATCATAAAAATCCAAAAAGATTTTTCTTATTTTTCTTTTCCATTTTCTCGTTCTTCCCCTACTTGTCCATTAAGGACAATGTACAGTTCTAGTGTGGGGGAGGAGTCTACTATCTTTTATTTCTCAAAAATCTTTTAAAAATCCATAAAAATTTGAAAAATTCGAAAAATCAAAAATATTTTCCTCTTCCCTTTGTCTTTTCTTTTCTTGTTTCTCGTTATGTTCCGTGTCCCGTGTATGGTCTTGTTCTCTACTCTTACAGGTAACCACCACCTTAATAGCACTAGTAGAAAAAAGTTGATTTGCGGCTCCAAAAAATCCCCCATGTGAGGCGTTTTTCTTGATGCCTCATATGACGGGGCCGCAGATAGAAAAATATTGTGCTGCGTTTGGAAAACGCCGCAAATAGAGTTGTATTTGCGGCGTTTGTTTGAAAAGACGTCGCAAATAAGGACACAATTTGAGGCTTTTTTTTAAGAGATGACGCCGCAAATAGGATTAATTTTGAAAAAAAATAATTATTTTGGAACATCTTGTACGACCTCCAATATGTATTTTCAATGAAAGCAAAACCAAATATTTTACATTATCTATTTCAATCGACATACACGATATTTATTCAAGTCTAAAAAAGTAACATGGATACATTTACAAATACTCATAAGCTTAATAAAATACTACAAAGTTAGAATTAGATTAGTCTAATTCACGTACGACTTGTAAAATATAACTCATTTGTCTCGCATTCCATTCATCTCATCTTTACCATCATTGTAACACCTGCACAAATACTAAATCAAACTTCATATTTCAAATATGTGCATTCTCGATCTGTAATAGCAGTTAAAAGATACATCAGGCTAAAAACCATGAGAATACCACTGGGAGAGCTAATACGTACATGAGGAGTATGAGGGCATTTAAATTCAGCAGATCCACCAATTTATAGAGCCTGATATGCAGCTTCGTATTCCATTCGAACCAAGCATCTTGCATCAACTAGCAACATCTTCGAATGTGTAGCAGTCTTGGTATTTTATTGCAACCTTCTTGCACTTAAATCTCAGATTTGATTCCCTTCTGGATACAAATGTGTTAATCCACATCTCTCGTAGCTCGTCAATCATTTCTTGTGTATACGATTTCTGTACATCTTTAAAATACTACTAAAAATCGACATTAGGCTCATACACTTGGAAAAGCATTATATGGAGTATTAATACTAAGAAAAAGGAGCATTCATAAGGACCGCAAATTCCTATGGTACGGATTCCAGTAAGTTTATCACACACTCTGTAGTAGTAGTAGTAGTAGTAGTAGTAGTAGTAGTCCATAGCATCGGCGTGGGGCGTGCCTAACTGCCTATCGAATATTGGTATCAATCAATTTATTGAGCTGATGATGACACGACCCTTCTAAACTTGTAATTGTGTGCCTATGGATGGACTATCATCTTTGCATCCAAACTTGGAGTGTCCATTACTCATATCGACTACTGAGTTATACGTGAGCGTAAAATTTGTATCGACCCTAACACGAGTTTGAACTAGGCTTATATGAAGAAAAACTTGACTTCAAGTTGGTTTTGAGCCGACTCAAACTTTAAAACATACCTCAGTTATTCTTTTCTTAATTATATCTTCGGGAGTTGTTGTAACCTCATGATAACAGGAGGTGGTCTTAGATTATGCTCAAAGTCTAGATCAACTTCCAAAGAACTGTCCCGTGGCCTCTTAGATGCTGTCACCTAGTTGATGTAACCAAAATGAGACTATTAACATAGAATATAGCATTGAAATCCGAGCACAATTCATCACGACGACTTGTCAAGACAACTTTCTGAAACGTAAACAGTTACCTCCCATTGCATGGTCCGGTCTTTGGCGGCTAAGTTTGGTTCTCCCTCTGTTTTATTTTGGCTTGAAGCTTCTTGTGCTCCCTCTTGTGAGTAGAAAGTTTTTTATTGTTTTGAAAAAGTGACACCATATCAAGTACATTAGCAACTCATAATAACACATGTAAAAAAAAGATAACGGTATAAAATACGAATGTATGCCGTCTCGATGAGGAAGAGTAACCTGAGGTTCATCTCCATCATCTGATTTTGGTTCATCGTCATCATTTGATTCTTGTTCGTCAGATTGATCTAATACACTAACTTGTTATCAGCTTCTTTTTGGCTTAGGTTTTTTCTCATCTTCCATCTCTGATTCATTTGATTTATCCATTTATTTCACTCTGCTTTTGGCTTCTTATTTGGCATATAGAAATCTTCATACCTGATATGTGTAAAAATTAAACATTGCGTGTACCAAACACTGTCCTATCTGAAGGATGAATGAAAACAAATCTAAACAAGGGAACATTGAATTGAATTATTTGAGAAACAAGGACGTTTCACTATCACTAAGTAACAATAACTAGAAAACACCGACATGTTCAGTATGAAAGATAGAATTTATTTAACATGGCAGCGATCATATATCTAACTCATATACTCTCAATGTGAATAGTTTCACATTTCAGGCAACTGGCTCGTATATACAACAACTATACAACGTTAAAACTTAAAAATTTAAAAGGGAAGTCAAACGTGAGCTACTCCACCATAATCACGTCTTAAATATCAAAAATACATTCTCTTTTTGAAGGAAAAATGAAAAGTCTTCGGAAGTGATTGAAGGCCGGATACACTTTATTGAAGTACCATCTTACTTGGTTATTGCGATTGTCATTATGAAGGAGAAGAACATTATTCATCTTTCGTTCTCCTAAGAAGTTTTGTATATAGTTTTTCCACGTCCAAATATCCAATACATATACATCACATCCCATACTATAACATACAATACAAGCAACAGAAAGCCAAAGATACTATAGCATACAAGTACCTGACATATTTTGATCTGTCTTCATCATTGTCGTCGCCTCCTTCATACATGAGAAGCTAAAAAAAGACATTAAAAACAGGACAACATTAGTAAAACAAACATTTCACTTCAGTTTATTCAAACATGCTCCTGCTCCCAAGTGGAGTTAGCGCGGGGGATCTAAACTTAGGTATATACAAGTGGTTGTTCATGCAAAAGTTTCAAAGAGATTTTTTCAAGGGTCATTATGCCTCCAAGATCCTATAAAACAACCATACCCCAAAATCCTACAGAGTACTCCATATAAAACAACCATACGCAGTAGCATTACCAACAACGACAACAATAACATAGTGTCTCAAGGGCTCCCGAGAATTTTGGGGGAGATAGGATAAGAGGAAAAAACGGGTGTTCAAGTTGCTCATCAGCAATTCCCATATCTACACCCTAGTACCCTACCCCTTGGTAAATTCACTAACGAATCTGTGTTTCCATCCTAACTCTTGTAGCCAGATGATCTCAGAAATACGAGTGGTTATATGTTTGTTTCACAATACTCACTGTAACACCGTCACAAACAAGAAATTGTGTATATTATGACCATCACATTTGTATATGCGGAGTATATAAAGGTCGACTCGACATTGTTAACGAGGTTTCATATACTATTCCCAGCCTTTACCCTCCCTCTATATGACTGACTCCAACTTTCTGTTAACCAGGTTTCATATACTATGCTTCAGCCTTCAGCCTTCTTGCTATACTTACCTAACATATACTGCATCCAACTTGTACTCTAGTAGTAGTAGTTAACTTATAAAGTTGTATTATAAGTCCATCACCTACCAAGAAACAGATAACACCAGGGAACAAGAACCAAACGAAAAACACGAACAATGAACAAGCTATTATTAAATTTCCTACTACCAGAAATCACAAGGAATCTCAGCACAACAATTATGGTGATGAAATCAAACATAACCAAACATAGCAAAATCAAGTAAATATGAAAATTAGCTTATCTGAATTACTCCAATGAATTCAGTCAAACAGTTTAACTACATTTTGTTGCAACGACTCGATGATTTGTTCATTTGTTCATTTTCACTCAAACTACTCATTTTTCAAAGGTGGAAAATATCATACAAAGACGATTTCACATCGAACAATTCACATCACATGCAAATGAAGCTACCTGAATTCCTCCAACGAATTTCGTCAAACAGTTTACCTACATTCAATTGCAACGACTCAACAATATATTCACTTGTTCTTTTTCACTCAAACTACGCATTTTTGAAATGCAATTGATAAGTGTAGTTTGTAGTGCCTAATTGTTGTGTTTCGGTCCCATTTTCCTTGTGGAATCACTCCTTGGGAGCGGTTTATGGGCTTCTTATACTTCCTCTAGCCCGTTTCAAGTTCCCGAGACCATCCACGAAGAGTTGGAGTGACTCCGACTCAATACATACACTTTTTGGAGCCAACGAGGTAAAGGAACGATGACTCGATACCTTGGAATCGACCCCGAGACCTTGGGACCCAATCCCGAGCCTCCGAGACCCGATCCCGAGTCCCGAGAATCGACGAGAAACCCATGAGAGGCAAGGAGGGACCAAAAAGCTCTTAAGGGAGGCCTACAAGACCCATCCCGGTCGGGAAGGCCTCAACCCGTCCGGGATGGGGTGCACAATTGAAGAGGCTACTGTGAGGAGCCCGTCCCGGCCGAGACCGGGCCGTCCCGACCGAAACCAGGCTATCCCGGGCGGGAAGGAGCAGGGGCTGCGCGAGACTCTTTTCTTTCTTCTCCTTCATTCTTGTACCCATATAAATACTTCCCTCTTGTATTGTTAACAGATCTTATCATACATTAGACTCTCTTAAGCCTCTCTACAACTCTAAAACCCTAGATTTAGTGTTCATCCATTTAGATTAATCTTCCTTTAATCTTTGTTAATCTTTAGTTAATCTAGTTTAATTAGTTCTTGTATTAAGAAGTTCTTGAAGATTTCTCCAAGCTTGACATCCTTGGGGTTTATTTGGGTTCTTATTTATACAAGATTGCATCTTTTCATCATCTTAGTGTTGGTACAATCTTCTCTACTCTTGTTCTTTGTTATTTATTCAAGTTTCAACCTTTACTTAGTGTTATTGTTATTGTTTGTTTATAATGAATGTTTGGATGTTTGGTTTGTTTTCTCTTGATTTTGTTATTGTTAGTATCATAATGAGTGAGTAGTCTCCTTGTGGGGTTAGTAGGGGGATTAGGGGTAGATTATGGGTGATTAGGGTTGATTAGGGGAAAAGGGTGAATCTTTGTTGTTAGTCACATATTGGGAACTCTATGTGTTTGTTGATATGCTTGTGTGAGTTGTAGTGGCCAATGCTTCCCATACTTGTGCTCATCTTCTCGTTGTTTGTCTAGTATGTGATCATGTTGAGAATAGTCGTAGTCACGAGAGTGCGGACTAGGGTCTACGTAGCGAGAGCCCGGACCCACCTTGACATCGGTCTACGTAGCGAGAGCCCGGACCGACTCTAGCAACTAGGAGACACCTACACCCTTGATCACCCCAATTACCCATCTACACTTATGAACCCGACCTAACCCACTTCCTATCATATTTGAGTTCATCCTCTTAGTTAGTCATCATTCCATTAGTTTCATTGTTTAGTTTGTTTCTAGTTATTTCTCTTAATCTTGTTTTAGCTAGTTCATCATTAGTCTAGTTCTTACTTCTCCTCCACCATAGTTTTCCAATTATCGCTTTCTTTATGTTTGTTTGGTGATTAGTCTCGTTTTTAGGCCGACATAGTCTAAACTTCGCAATACCGTCTCCGTGGATACGATCCCAACTTACCCTAACTACCGTTAGGTCTAGCCGGTTATACTATTGACGGTGGGGACGTGACAAATCCTTACCATCAATTTGGCGCCGTTGCCGGGGACGGTGCATTGTTTAGACTTAGTTTGCTTATCGCTAGACTTAGTTACCCTTCCTTGTGTTCTCCTATCACCTCTTGTGAATATTTTGTAGTTTTTCTTGTTTTCTTAGCTTTCTACTCTCCTTGTTTCTCGTTGTGCTTGATTATTGTCGTTGCCTAGTGCTCCTAAAGCACTAGGTGTTCTCACGTTTGTTCTAGTGTGTAGTGTATGCCTAGGAGGGGAGGCGATTTCTTTCTCTTCAATCCAGAGCCGGAGAGACTCTTTAGAGCCTTTCACCAACGGACGATTGATCGGGTTAGACACTCTCAACCGGGTACTAGCAATACTAATCAAGAGCAAGCTCAAGGATCCGACTTTAACGAGTCACCCCGAGAGACGGCCGAAGGGATCTTCATAAATCCCTTTGGTTCATCTATCCACTCTACTAGTCCTAGTTCCCCCTCTTCATCTACATCAACACCACCATCTTCTCCCTTATATCCAATTATGCCGAAGTTTTCATCTCACTCCACTTTTACCGAGGAAGTCTTGCCAGGACCGAGTGCTTTCCCGGATACTTATACCGGGAATTTTGTGGCCAAGACTCAATTTATCCAACTTGTGGAGAGGAATCAATTTAGTGGTTTGCCCACCAAAGACCCGCACCAACATATGGAGACTTTCTCCGATTATTGTGACGCTATCTCTCAAACCGGGGTTACTCAAGATCAAATTCATTGGGTACTTTTCCCGTTCTCTCTTATTGAAAAGCGAAGCAATGTGTGGACATGACATAGGACCACCCCGACGCGGCCACGCGCGGGTTTGGGGAGGCGAATGAATCTCCATATGAGATGGTCAAATTGAAATTTAAATCGAAGTTGGAGTCGCCACCGAATTTTATGGTTATTCGGAACCGTTCGAGCCCACTCTATGTCGTAGTGGGCCGTATACAAAATACGGCCTATTTTTGATGTCAGAGTTTATTGGGCTCGTCCCTTTGCAGTTCGATACGGATGCCGACTTGATTGATTAATCGTATATTGAATGACTCTCGTTGCCAATGGATTCGGACATCCAGAAACCACGGTTCTGAGTAAGGGGTGAGGGTACGTGTTGGGAAGTTCACTAAGAACACCCAACCCCGCCCGCACATTAGCGGCCTCTACTAGGATATCGAATGATTTTTTAATACGCGCGATAGTAATACGATGAATGATATGCAAACATTGTTTTCCTAAACATGCGAGGAATTGAATGGGTTGCTAAGTCGGTTTAATACATGAGAAATTTAACGTCAAAGTTGAATTTAGCATGTGAGATTCGTTTTAGTATAATAAAACAAATGATGAAAAAAGATATGAATTTGCTACAAAGGATGAACAAACGGGTTAGTATCGATTTGTAAAAAATAATATTGAAAATAAAATAAATATACGAGATCGAGAAAAATATTAATCGAAATCTGAAAAATATCGTCAAAAGACGTTGTTTTGTATAAAAAAACGAAGCTCGAAAAATAAAAAAAAAAAAACGTGTCGTGTGACAACCGGCCGCGCGGCTCGCCCCGGATGCCGGCGGGTCGCGTGACAGGCTGATTTTGAAAGCGGTTTTTTTGAAAATTCGATGCTTTTATTAAATCGCGTATGAATATTGCATAATTCGTACTCGACTTAATATTTTCGCTATTCGTCATATTCGATAATTGACTACGAAATCAATATCAAATACTCCGAATAGTTTTAGAAAAGATATAAATTTTAGAAATCGTTTCGTAGAATAAGTAATAAAAAAACGAACGAGAAAAGCTAAAAAAAGGGACTCGGGTTTCAGGCCCGTGCGCGAGTCGCCTGGGAGTGGCGCGACTCGCGTGCGGGTCTGTCCCGGTTTCGTTTGTTGTTCGAAATTGCTAATCGTCGTACAAAATATGAATTAATTTATACTCGATTTTATGTTTTCGATATTCGTCGTATCCGATATTCGATTATGAAATCGATATCGAATATTCGGAATGAATAAAAAAGTTTTGTAAAAAAAAAGTTTGAACGAAAAAGATGTAACGATTTTTAACGTCGTCGAGATTTAATTTAATTCTTTTAATACGATATTCAACTATAGAGTAGATATCATATTGTAAGAATGTTTGATATATGAAAATAGTTTTTGGTAATATCGATATTAGAGATAAAAAAAGCGACGAACGACCCGTAAAAAGGACGACACTCGACCCATAAAAAAGACGGACGACGAGAAGGAGGAGAGAAGAAGAAGGAGAAATCGGGTTTGGTACACCCTCAACCTACATGCTTCTGTTTACTCGGATCGGGGCTCGTCGAGACGTGGCTTGGGCACAAGAGCGTCGAGTGAATGTCGGTGAGTTATGGTGGCTCAGTTCGGTGTGTCGTGTGAAGGGTGTCGGGTATCGGGCCGGTTTCCTTCGGGTATAATATCGGTTTCTCGATGCTAAGTGTAGAAATTGATGTATGTGTGTATGAATGTTGATCGATGATCTGTGTGTGTGTGTGTGTTGATCTCTATGTTTGATTTTTTTCGTTGTAAAAAGTGTTGTATGCAAGGGGCTATTTATAGGGAGTTCCCGACCTTGGCTAGAAGAGGTGCTTCGGGTTTGAACTACCGCTTAGGATAGGAAACGTAAGAAGCTGAAAGGCATGAGAATTCCGCTTGCTTGTCGAAGAAGCAAGGGAACATGGCTGGAAGAGGGCTGCCCGGCCGAGTGTTTGCACTCGGTCAGGTGTCTGAATCGGTTTTCGGATAGGATTCCTGCTTGAGATCGAATTCTATCCTTAAACGGATTTGTTTAATATTTTGTGAAGCTGATTTTTCGTAGGATTGGAGTATGAATCAGCCGTGTGAGGTGTCACGGTTGACTCACGTGCCTCGGGAATATCTTTGACCGGGTTTTGACTCGGTCGCTAAAAGACGGTTTTACCCCTGGTGTCGAAATCGACCCAAATTAGTCTTATTTGACTCGAAACGACCCGCTGGGCCTGATTTTGAGGTTGGTTTTGTGAGATATGTACTCTATAATGAGCCCAAGCCAAATGCCAATGATTTTGAGCCCGTTTCTGAGTATGTTAAAGCATGTTTGCGTCCGATCATCATCAGGTATTTGTCGGAAACTGCTATAGACACCTGGCAGTCAAAATGTGGATGTCTACAGATCCCCCTCTCTGACTGAGGGTTGGACAAGGCGAAACTCAGAGTAGGTACCAGGCCAATCAAAGATTAAGACCTGGCAGACTTCCGGTCGGGTCGTTTAAGGTCCATTAGACCTGCGTAAAGGGGCCGCCGGCCGGAGAATAGAAATGTACCTGAGTTGATGATGATAACTCCGTGGGGAATCGGACTTGTCGTATAAGTCTATGCCGCTGGGGAGTTATGTGAATTGCGCGGTCTTGAATTGTACCTGTATAAGTTACATAAAATTTTGCATGCAACATGTAGGTGAAACAAATATGACTCGCGCTGGGGAATAAAAATAATTTTTTCTTAGTTTTGAAATCGAAGTCCTGAAAGCAGCTCACGTGCTAGGAAATAGGTTTTCAAAACTGAAATGGGTAGAAAAGAAATTTGCAATTTAAATAGACCGAAATTTGACCTTGTCGAAAAGGGTTTTCTCAAATGGCTAAGTTTTGCAGATTTAAAAAAATGAGAATTTGAAGAGAGAGACCAATCGACAGACTCGGCGCTGGCCGTGACCGGACGAGTTGACAGACACGACTGGACTCTCGAGGGGTTGGACCGTGACTCGGTAGGGGGGGTGGGCCACCTAACAAGACTCTTAGGTTGCGCTATTCCGTAGCCTAGACGAGTGGCAACATGGTCGAACATCGAAGTGGGATCGATATGCTATACGGGGTTGCAGTAGTCTGTAATGAGACTGTTGTAGTCTAGTGCTCTCCTGAATTTTTGATTTTAGGGTACATTTCCAAAGTGGGCATTGCCTCGAGTCCTGACAGATTCCAAAGTGGGCATTGCCTCGAGTCCTGAGCCGAGTACTAGGACACACTACAGAAAGAAGGCTAGATTTTTTTGAATTTATCTGGACTTTGTGAGTGGAAGGAGGTTTTCTGCCTAAGAGAAGCCTCCAGGACAACAAAGCTAGCTGTTGAGAGCATGACGGTGTCGTGACTGGAATGATGGTGCTTTTTGAATGTGTGTCAATGTGGGTGGTTGTGCCTCTGTTGAAAGGCTGCCTACGTATTCACGTATAGTGAAATCAAACCATGCCGTAGTTCAGTGTCGGAAGATATATTATGATGCCTAGTCTAATAGGACTTCGTGTGTAACTAGCCATAGCAATAGTGTAGGCTAAGTGCATTCCCAGTGATGTCTTGATCAAAGGGCTAGAATGGTTAGGATATTGATCCTGTGACTGTGAGCCTTCTCCGGGATAGCCCCCCAGAGGTGGTGTGAACTATTTGGGCATGTTCTATGCCGACCGCAAGTTGAGTTCCCGTGTTTGGGGTTGGTAACTGGTTTGAATGACTGGAATTGGGACGGGATTTTAACGAGTTTTGCTCTCGGGGATTTTAACGAGTTTTGCTCTCGAGGATTTTAACGAGTTTTGCTCTCGGAGATTGTGTATGATTAGGTAAGGGATTTGACGAGTTTTGCTCTCGGGTCTTTGACGAGTTTGATCTCGGGTCTTTGTATGGTGATTGTGAATTTTATTATGTAAAGGGGAAGCCGAGTAAAATGGCTCGAACTTTGATCGGGATATGTTTGATGATGCGGGATCTGGTTTCCATGTCTGGCCCTAATGGTTAGGGGTATCCTATGGAGCTTGAATCCTCAAAATTCCGGGCTGTCTTTAGCCTGGGCCTCGGGAAGGTCTTGAGGGTTGTAATGTGGGAAGGCTAAATGTGGTGTTAGTTGACCAGCTTGATTGTTTCTCCCTTATTGGATGGTATGAGTATTGATCTTGAGTGGACCGTTGACCACGGTCATGGGCATTTGAATATTTTTTGTTGGTTGACCTCTTAGCCCCGGTCATGGGATCTTCATTTGTGTTGACCGTTCTGGCCGTGGATGCCCTTTTTTGCATGATGGTCTGCTTTTTTGTTTTGGCCTTTTGCTTTTTTTCCTTGGACTTTTGATTTATTTTTTTTTGTCCAGTTTTTTGTCTTTTTTTTTCTGTTGGTGATGGTAGGGATTTGTCACGTCCCTAACCGTCAATAAATAAACCGGCTAATCCTAACTAGGGTAGATAGGGCAAGTCGGGTCGAATCCACGGGGACGGTAATGTATAGACTAGACTAGGTCGGCCCAAATACTAGACTAAGTCAACGAGCTAAGCTAAACTAGAGAATGATAGAAGGGGAGAAAGCTAGACTAAGACTAAGGTAACGGAGAAACAAACAAAGGAAACAGGCTAGAGTTAGGTCGGGGTCAAAGGGGTAACGGAATGGTCAAGGGAGAACTAGAGTGAACGAGGTAGTAGGGTAATCTAGGTTGGTCCGGGCTCTCGCAACTTAGACCCACCTAGAGGTTCCACCTAGAACCCATCTCGGCGACACACGTGACAAATGGGGTTACTAGCGCGCTATAGTGGCCTAGGTCGAATCCGGGCTCTCGCTACGTAGACCGACCTAGGGGTCGTCCTCACCGGGCTCTCGCAACGTAGTGAGGGAACCAAACCCACAAACAAACTATCACCCACAAGAGAAAAGGCAAGAAAAACAAGTATTTGCAACTACTAGTCAATCAAGCATTTCAACAAACATGTGATATGCATCAAACCAAGAGGAAACCCAAATCTTCCACCAACATCTCCAACAATCCCATAATCACCCATTAAACACCTAATCACCTTACTAACCCTAGCAAGATACTACTCTAACATATCTATACTAAAACTAACACTAATAAGATGAACCAAAACAACAATCAAAACAAACATAATGAAACTAACAAGAACTATGAGCTATGAACAATCCAAACAACAAAGATTCTAACTTTAATGAAAGAACAAGATTAAGAGAAAGGAAAGGAAGATTATACCTACTAACAAGATGAAAAAAAGAAGGAAACTTGCATAAATGGAAGAACCCAAAACAAACATCCAAGGTTGTCAATCTTGGTGAAGATCTTGAAGAATTCCCAAATTACAAGCATTAATCTAAGATTAACGATAATCTAAAGACTAATCTACTCTAATCTATGCTAATCTATGCTAAAACTATCTAGGGTTTTGTGTCTAATGAAGTGCATAAGCATTACGTAACAAGAGAAGGGTATATATAAGGTTTAAGAATGGAAGGAGGTGAAAGGAAGTAGGTGCGGGTGAGCTGCACCCCATCCCGGCCGGGAAGGGGTGGTCCCGGTCGGGACGGGGTCGGTCCCGGTCGGGAAGCCATGCTTCCGGTCGGGATGGGCCCTGGTTAGGAGTCACCTCTTTTGTGCACCTCAACCGGGACCGGTTGAGGCCATACCCGTCGGGGATGAGTCTTGTAGGCCTCCAATATGAACTTTTTGGTCCCTCCTTGGTTCTCATGGGCTTCTCACCGATTCTCGGGACTCGGGATCGGGTCTCGGAGGCTCGGGATTGGGTCCCAAGGTCTCGGGGTCGACTCCAAGGCATCAAGTGATCGTTCCTTAACTTCGTTGGCTCCAAAAAGTCTATGTATTGAGTCGGAATCGCTCCAACTCTTCATGAATGGTCTCGGGAACCTGAAACGAGCTAAAGGAAGCATAAGTAGCCCATAAACCACTCCCAAGGAGCGATTCCAGAAGGAAAATGGGACCAAAACACTACGAAATAGGCACTACAAACCACACTTGTCAACTCCCCCACACTTAACCCTTACTCACCCTCGAGTAAGCACATACTAACTACTAACCTAGCCGAGTGGGTATTAGCGCACCCTACGCCCTTTCAACTCACGCGAGTGCAATTAGAGGAAAAGTGCACTCCGCAAGGCAGCAAGTCGGGTCTTGCGACAAAACCGCGGATGCAACCGGACACAAAACACACAAACAAACACTTAGACGGTTGCACCCAAAACAAAAGAAATACCCCTTCCCTCTAAAAGCGGTGAAAGAAGCACCGGTTTAGGACTCAAGGTAAGTGACAACGTTCCCAAGCTAGCAATACAAACCAAGGTGGACTAAACCCTAATAGTATGACGATAAAGCAACAAAAACGTTGGTAACTTACCTAGGTCCTCCTAACTTTCTAAAAACGTACTACGGGACGATCGGCGGAGTGGAAAAGTGAAGAACCACGGTGTTAGTTGACACTGTAGGTAAGTGAGACCCCGCCTCCTTTAGCGTAAGCCAAGAGGGTCGTCCCGTGTCCAAAACCGCCTAACTAGTCCAAGTAAAAAGGTGGAAAACATGCAAAATGAGGGAAGACCGACTAATGCCGCTATCATCCTTCCTCAGGACTCGGTCCTTTGGTAGGCTCTTCACGGCAAAAGTCGGAAAAAGGCTTATTTTTGTGGGGATTTCTTTTTGTGAGATGGGTTTTCTTTTGGCATTTTCTTTCTTTTTGACATTTTGATTTGTTTGTTGCCATGCCATTTCTTTTTCTTCTTTTCTATTTTCTTTTTGGCTTTTGTGCCTTTTCTTTTTCTTCATTCTTTTCTTTCTTTTCTTTTCTTTGCCCTTTTTTTGGCAAGATTTGGCTTTTTGGCATTTCTTGACAATTAAGAAAGAGAGAATCAACAAATTGCAATTTATTGTGTGATATGTGTAGGAGGTAGGGAAATGGGTAAGTCGGGACGGGCCCTTCCCTTCAAACCCACAAAAAGTGGAGAACATGGACTAATCAAACAATCCTCAACACGGTCACCTATGGGACGAGACTCGGTAACCAAGGCCTTTTCACACCGTGGGTGGTCATAGTCAAAGGTGCAAATCCCGCAGTAAATTCCTAGTAAGCTAGGTGGACTCAAGGTAGAGGACCAACGAACTCATTGATTCAGGGTCATTCTACTAGATTAAAGTCCAAAACTCGATTTATACAACTAGGAAGGGAAAATAGACACTCACACACTAGCCTCTAAACCGGGTTTTCGAAAACGGTTTACGCACAAGACACACAACACAACACAAAACAAAGACACGACGAAAAAGAACGAAAGAAAAAGAAGCAAAAGCAACAAAACAAAAACAAAACAAAACGAACACATAAACAACACAAACACCACCCCGATCATCCAAACAAGCCACCAAATCAACCACAACTTTACAAAGCTCCACCCGAGCACACAACATCACAATCTCCTCCAAACTCCGCAAGAGATAAAGAAGAAAAAGGGATAAATATGTTACCGGAAGTCTTGAAAGCTCTCCAAAGGTATTGGTGATTTAAGCAACCTTTAAGGAAAAAGGGAGGCAAACACGCACAATACGACAAAAACAGGATACAAAAACATAAAAGGAAAACACACGAAAAAGGAAAATCATTTTGATTTTTGTGAAATTTTTCAAATTTTTATGGTTTTTAAAGATTTTTTTTCGAAAAATCTAAGAAAATAAAACTAACTATGCTAGAATATCGCTCCCACACACTTAAACCGAGCAATGTCCTCATATGCTCAATTGTAGTGTGCGGAGAGACAAAAGAAAAAGAAAAGAAACTACGAAAATAAAGCTAAAAATCAAAGAATAAAGTGAAGAAAAAGGTAGAAGGTGTCCGGCCGGGGTGTAGTCAAGTCACCATGGGCCGAGACGAGAAAGAGATATGGATGGGGGAAGAAATAAAAAGAAGGAAATAAAAGGAAATGGGAGGGGAGGGCTAGGTGTAATCAAGTCACCTACCCCGGATTCCGCCTAAATCCGACTAAATCCTCAAAAAGAGAGAGTGAAAAACTTGTAAAATTTGGATTTTGAAAATGACTCTCGATGTAGTCACGTCATCGAGAGTCGGGAGCAACAACTACCAAGGCCTCGAAGGCCACCAAGATACCATGACTCAAGGGGAAGGGGACAAACAAGAGAAAACAAGCTACTAAAGACGGAAAAGTAAAGAAAGTTGCTTTACCAACATGCTAGCAACTCACGAACTCCATCGCCTTCAATGATTCAATAGGTGCACTTGCTTGTCTTCTTTGTTGCCATCCCGCTTCAAGCTTGATAGAACCGTATGGTAGAGGTAGTAATGGTGCGAGGGTGTAGGATTTGATGTGAATATCGGTCTAAAGTGAGGAGGAAATGAGGTTAAGGTATGTAAATGAGGTACATGGGTGGTATGATATGAGAAAGGAAGGTAGGGAGGTTAGGTGGGGGTATACAATGGTTGGGTGGGCTTAAATGTCGAAGAAGAAGCACCAAAAAGGTGTAGGGGATCATCCCGACCGGGATGGATGATCCCGGTCGGGTTGATAAACCCTTCCCGGTCGGGAAGCCTCCTTCCCGATCGGGATGACACTCCAGTGGACTCGATTTTTGGCACCCTCATCCCGATCGGGACGGCCCCATCCCGGTCGGGACGACACACCCTTCCCGGTCTAGACTATGTCTACCTAAAACGAGACTAAATCACCAAACAAACACAAAGAAACGGTAATTGACAAAATATGGTGGAGGATAGGTAGGATCTAGACTAATGATGAACTAGCTAAATTAAGATTAAGAGAATTAACTAGAAACAAACTAAACAATGAAACTAATGGAATAATGACTAACTAAGAGGATGAACTCAAATAAGGAAAGAAGTGGGGTAGGTCGGGTTCATAGGAGTAGAAGGGTAATTGGGGTGATCAAGGGTATAGGTGCCTCCTAATTGCTAGAGTCGGTCCGGGCTCTCGCAACTTAGACCGATGTCAAGGTGGGTCCGGGCTCTCGCAACTTAGACCCTAGTCGGCACTCTCGTTACTATAACTATTCTCGACATAGCCACATAATAGACAAACAATGGAAAGATGAACACAAGTATGGGGAGCATGGCCACTACTACACACACAAGCATATCAACAAACACATGGAGTGCCCACAATGTGACTAACAACAAAGACTCACCATTTTCCCTTAATTAACCCTAAACATCCATAATCTACCCCTAATCACCTTACTAACTCTAGCAAGATACTACTCTAACATATCTATACTAAAACTAACACTAATAAGATGAACCAAAACAACAATCAAAACAAACATAATGAAACAAACAAGAACTATGACCTATGAACAATCCAAACAACAAAGATTCTAACTTTAATGAAAGAACAAGATTAAGAGAAAGGAAAGGAAGATTATACCTACTAACAAGATGAAAAGAAGAAGGAAACTTGCATAAATGGAAGAACCCAAAACAAACATCCAAGGTTGTCAATCTTGGTGAAGATCTTGAAGAATTCCCAAATTACAAGCATTAATCTAAGATTAACGATAATCTAAAGACTAATCTACACTAATCTATGCTAATCTATGCTAAAACTATCTAGGGTTTTGTGTCTAATGAAGTGCATAAGCATTACATAACAAGGGAAGGGTATATATAGGGTTTAAGAATGGAAGGAGGTGAAAGGAAGTAGGCGCGGGTGAGCTGCAGCCCATCCCGGCCGGGAAGGGGTGGTCCCGGTCGGGACGGGGTCGGTCCCGGTCGGGAAGCCATGCTCCCGGTCGGGATGGGCCCTGGACAAGAGCTACCTCGTTTGTGCACCTCAACCGGGACCGGTTGAGGCCATACCCGTCGGGGATGAGTCTTGTAGGCCTCCAATATGAACTTTTTGGTCCCTCCTTGGTTCTCATGGGCTTCTCACTGATTCTCGGGGCTCGGGATCGGGTCTCGGAGGCTCGGGATTGGGCCTCAAGGTCTCGGGCTCGACTCCAAGGCATCGAGTCATCATTCCTTTACTCCATTGGCTCCAAAATGTGTATGTATCGAGTCGGAATCGCTCCAACTCTTCCAAATCGGTCTCGGGAACCTGAAACGAACTAAAGGAAGCATAAGAAGCCCATGAATCGCTCCCAAGGAGCGATTCCACAAGGAAAATGGGACCAAAACACAGCAAATAGGCACTACAAACTACACTTATCAGTTGGTCAGACTAACACCGTAGGTAGGTATGGTTGATCTTGTCGGAGGGGTGTTTATTGTGGGAAATGGGCTTGCCTCCCGTCTTGAACCCAAACTAGGAGACTACCTAGATTCGTCATTGGATTCGATACCGCTCCTGCTAAGTGTAGTTTTGTGGCTTCCTATGTCAGACATGGAACAGGTAAAGGAAAACACGGGTCTCGATTTCCTGCAGTCATTATAGATGTGCCTATAGTCACGTGCATGTGCTCACAGTGTATGACGGTGTTCATCATGTTCTCGGAAATACATAAGGAAAGTATATATGAGCAATAGAAAAGTTGTTTTTATTGAATTTTGAAAAAGAGGACAGAATGTAAAAGACTCTGACTCTAGCTTTGACTTTGACTTTGGAAGAAATAGCACATCCTAGACTCGGACTCAGACTCGGACTTAAATCAAATCCGGACTCTCGGATGATGTTGTCAATTCAGCTTCTAAGGACTCAAGCTGATGCCCGGTATAGCCTTCAGTAGAAGCTTCACCTAGATCTTCATTATGTCGAAGATCGTCTTCAATCCTAATGCCCATTTCGGTAAGCACTGCAAAGTTGGAAATGCCGGCATACCTAGGATGGACGCGGTAAGAAGGTAGGAGGTTGTTGATGAATGCCTCCACTAGTGTCTTCTCGTTGGGCTTGTCTACCAACTTCACACTTTCGGCCCTCCACCTTTGAAGGTACTTGGTGAAACCTTCCTTGGGCTCTTGGGCCATGATTTCCAAAGTACGCATCGTGGTCTGGATCTCGGTATTATCGGAATAATTCCGAGCGAATTCCGTCGCCACGTCATCCCAAGTCTTGTACTTCTTGGGTTCAAGCCTGTAGTACCAGGCTTTCGGGTGCTTCTTGAGGGAGGAAGCAAACAGGTGCTTGAACATGGTTGACTTCACTCCTTTGATGGCCATGAATTCTTTGAAAGCCCGGATATGTAATATCGGGTCTTCAGTCCCGTCGAACATTGGTAGGCCCGTCAGGTTGAGGTTAGCGGGCAGCTCGTCGGTCAAAGGTGAATAGGAACGATCATTTTCCGTATGGATTGAATTTTTGGTCGACAGGTGGACCTGTTCCTCCAGCTTGCGGACTGCGTTGGCTAGTTCAGCTATGGGCCCAGTGGTTTCATTCCCGACCTTAGGAGTCCTTTGTTCCAAGGCACTCAAACGGGTGGCAATGGCGGTTTGGTCTCCCCTTATCTGGTTCAGTTGATCTTGGATCTTGGCCAACGAGGCGGTCAGTTGATCAATGGAGTCCTTAGTCATGGTTCAGGTGAAAGGCGGCCTGTCTGTAAGAATACCGCGTAATCAGGAAAGTTGCTTCGGAACTCAAATTCACCAAGGCATAGGAAATAGCGCGGGGAGAGAGACGACTCCAGTTTGGCTCGGGTTAGACTCTCCTAAGACAAATGTGTAAGATATGATCCTCGGAGTGACCGTGATTAATCGCTCCGTCGGAGAATAGCCCCCAAGTGAGGCTAAGGACTCAGATAGGACTCAGATGGTGTGGCATCTAAGTGGCTCGAAAGTGGGGTACGTGAGACACGTGTAAGACATGACCCTAGAGCAATCGTGATTGACCGCTCAGATGAAGGGTAGTCCCCAAGTGAGATCGAATATTGGGTTAAAACTCGAGTGTCGGACGAGTGACCCTTAGACGTAAGGGTCACAAACCTTTTGTTATAGGGCTATGCCTTGTAAAAGGTCGACTCGTAAAGACTCCTAGACGGGTGACTTGTGAAAGGTGGGCCTTCTTTAGGATCCAGCTGTGTGGGCCGGTCCCGTTTGAAAGGAGATTCGCGTGAGACATTCCCCAAACTTTGGACTCGATTGTGTAGACGGGCCAACCCTTGTAGGAGTATGTCCTACGTAGGTGGGCCTGGCCTTAGTCTAATAAGGCGGACTGGGATAGAGAGGAAACTCGTGATATAAGATCGACGGAGTTTCGACGCTAAAAGACTCGACGACTTACGACATGACCCGACACTGCTAAATACGGGAAGTCCTAAGAAGAGGAAGGTTTTGAAATTTGATTTTTTGAAAGCCCGAGTAAAATCGGGGAGAGGAGCCCAGCCTTTTTTTTTCGAAAAAGAAAACGGAAAGGCGGACCGGGGAGGGTTTTGAAAGTTCGAAAATATTTTCGAGTTTTGAGATGGGCATAATACCGGCTAAAAATAGGCTATTTTGAGTAAAATCGTGGATCCTAAATTCGGTATACGTCCCGGGTTTTGAAATTGGATATTTTGAAAAGGATGCAATTTTGAAAATGACGGTTTTTGAAAAAAGACTTGTAAATCAGGTAGCACGTAGTCATGGAAACAGTATAACGACGCCATGTATGCTCTAATTCTAAGTCTCGGTCAGTCTGAAAGGGTCTATACCAGTGTACACAGCCTATCGAGAATCGGGGCGGACTTCCTAAGTCGAGTTGAGCTTAGAACATGCCGTAAAACCCATACGAATCGGCTAATGGACACCTTCGACATATCCAATTTGGACTACATCGATAGTATAGTGGGACGTCGGTCACCAGTACCGGCCCGGGAAAATATGGGGTTATGCATGAACCGTAAAACAAAAACGCGTATTGTACTAGTCAAACGATTTCTATTCGAGTCTCACCCTGAGGATGCTGAAGGTCAGTAACGTATCAGCTAATCCCCAGCGGAGTCGCCAAATTGTGGACATGACATAGGTCCACCCCGACACGGCCACACGCGGGTTTGGGGAGGCGAATGAATCTCCATATGAGATGGTCAAATTGAAATTTAAATCGAAGTTGGAGTCGCCACCGAATTTTATGGTTATTCGGAGCCGTTCGAGCCCACTCTATGTCGTAGTGGGCCGTATACAAAATACGGCCCATTTCCGATGTCAGATTTTATTGGGCTCGTCCCTTTGCAGTTCGATACCGATGCCGACTTGATCGGTTAATCGTATATTGAATGACTCTCGTTGCCAATGGATTCGGACATCCGGAAACCACGGTTCTGAGTAAGGGGTGAGGGTACGTGTTGGGAAGTTCACTAAGAACACCCAACCCCACCCGCACATTAGCGGCCTCTACTAGGATATCGAATGATTTTTTAATACGCGCGTTAGTAATACGATGAATGATATGCAAACATTGTTTTCCTAAACATGCGAGGAATTGAATGGGTTGCTAAGTCGGTTTAATGCATGAGAAATTTAACGTCAAATTTGAATTTAGCATGTGAGATTCGTTTAGTATAATAAAAGAAATGATGAAAAAAAGATATGAATTTGCTACAAAGAATGAACAAACGGGTTAGTATCGATTTGTAAAAAATAATATAGCAAATAAAATAAATATACGAGATCGAGAAAAATATTAATCGAAATCTGAAAAATATCGTTAAAAGACGTTTTGTATTAAAAAACGAAGCTCGAAAAATAATAATAAAAAAACGTGTCGTGTGACAACCGGCCGCGCGGCTCGCCCGGGATGCCGGCAGGTCGCGTGACAGGCTGAATTCAAAAGCGGTTTTTTTGAAAATTCGATGCTTTTATTAAATCGCGTATGGATATTGCATAATTCGTACTCGACTTAATATTTTCGTTATTCGTCATATTCGATAATTGACTACGAAATCAATATCAAATACTCCGAATAGTTTTAGAAAAGATATAAATTTTAGAAATCGTTTCGTAGAATAAGTAATAAAAAAAACGAGAAAAGCTAAAAAAAGGGACTCGGGTTTCAGGCCCGTGCGCGAGTCGCCTGGGAGTGGTGCGACTCGCGTGCGAGTCTGTCCCGGTTTCGTTTGTTGTTCGAAATTGCTAATCGCGTACAAAATATGAATTAATTTATACTCAATTTTATGTTTTCGATATTCGTCGTATCCGATATTCGATTATGAAATCGATATCGAATATTCGGAATGAATAAAAAAAATTTGTAAAAAAAAAGTTTGAACGAAAAAGATGTAACGATTTTTAACGTCGTCGAGATTTAATTTAATTCTTTTAATACGATATTCAACTATAGAGTTGATATCATATTGTAAGAATGTTTGATATATGAAAATAGTTTTTGGTAATATCAATATTAGAGATAAAAAAGCGACGAACGACCCGTAAAAAGGACGACACTCGACCCATAAAAAAGACGGACGACGAGAAGGAGAAGAGAAGAAGAAGGAGAAATCGGGTTTGGTACACCCTCAACCTACATGCTTCTGTTTACTCGGATCGGGGCTCGTCGAGACGTGGCTTGGGCACAAGAGCGTCGAGTGAATGTCGGTGAGTTATGGTGGCTCGGTTCGGTGTGTCGTGTGAAGGGTGTCGGGTATCGGGTATCGGGCCGGTTTCCTTCGGGTAAAATATCGGTTTCTCGATGCTAAGTGTAGCAATTGATGTATGTGTGTATGAATGTTGATCGATGATCTGTGTGTGTGTGTGTGTGTTGATCTCTATGTTTGATTTTTTTCGTTGTAAAAAGTTTTGTATGAAAGGGGCTATTTATAGGGAGTTCCCGACCTTGGCTAGAAGAGGTGCTTCGGGTTTGAACTACCGCTTAGGATAGGAAACGTAAGAAGCTGAAAGGCATGAGAATTCCGCTTGCTTGTCGAAGAAGCAAGGGAACATGGCTGGAAGAGGGCTGCCCGGCCGAGTGTTTGCACTCGGTCAGGTGTTTGAATCGGTTTTCGGATAGGATTACTGCTTGAGATCGAATTCTATCCTTAAACGGATTTGTTTAATATTTTGTGAAGCTGATTTTTCGTAGGATTGGAGTATGAATCAGCCGTGTGAGGTGTCACGGTTGACTCACGTGCCTCGGGAATATCTTTGACCGGGTTTTGACTCGGTCGCTAAAAGACGGTTTTACCCCTGGTGTCGGAATCGACCCAAATTAGTCTTATTTGACTCGAAACGACCCGCTGGGCCTGATTTTGAGGTTGGTTTTGTGAGATATGTACTCTATAATGAGCCCAAGCCAAATGCCAATGATTTTGAGCCCGTTTCTGAGTATGTTAAAGCATGTTTGCGTCCGATCATCATCGGGTGTTTGTCGGAAACTGCTATAGACACCTGGCAGTCAAAATGTGGGTGTCTACACAATGGATAAAGAGTCTCGATAGGGCAACCATGGGGATTGATACTTGGAAGAAACTTGCATTGGCGTTCTACCAAAAATTTTACCCTCCGGAGAAGACCAATTTGCTTAGGGCCTCCATCACCGGTTTTCAACAACGGGATGAAGAGAGCCTTTATGAAGCTTGGGAGCGGTTTAAATCTTTGGTGAGATCGTGCCCCCACCATGGACTCTCACAATGGTTCTTGGTCCAACAATTTTGGAACGGTCCTTATGAGGACTCGAGAGCTATACTCAACATGGGCTCCAATGGAAGGTTTACCGAGGTCGATGACGATCAAACTTGGGCAAGAATCGAAGAGATGGCGGTGCATAATTCCCAATACTCTAGGCCTAAAAAGGCGAACCGAGGAGGTAGGCATGAGGTCGATGCTATTACACAATTAAGCATCGATCTTGGAGCTCAACTAAGAACTCACATGGACACCATTGACAAGAAGCTCCAAAGCCACCTCAATCAAGTTCAAGGCTCTAGTTCCTCCAACCAACACTCGGTTCATGAGATTAATGCCTTGGGAGTTGTGTCTCCTACACCTTATTTCGGGATGTGTGATACTTGTGGAATCGTTGGTCATGATCCTATGCATTGTCGAGGAAGTATTGAGCAAGTGAACGCCTTTCAAGCATTCAAGCAAGGTGCCTCCTATTCTAATCAATACCAAGCTTCCAATCAAGTCCCTCAACAACAAGCTATGGAACCTGATGGTAGGGATTTGTCGTGGAATCCCAACCGTCAATAATAAACCGGCTATTCCTACGGTAGATAGGGCAAGTCGGGTCGAATCCACGGGGACGGTAATGTATAGCCTAGACTAAGGTCACCCGATTACTAGACTAAGTCAACGAACTAAGCTAAACGAGAATGATGAGAAGGGGAGAAAGCTAGACTAAGACTATGGCTAAGGAGACGGAGAAAACAACTAAGGAGAACGGGCTAGGATTAGGTCGTGGTCAAAGGGGTAACGGAATGGTCAAGGGAGAACTAGAGCGAAGGAGGTAGTAGGGTGATCTAGGTTAGTCTGGGCTCTCGCAACTTAGACTCACCTAGAGGTTCCACCTAGAACCCATCTCGGCGACACACATGACAAACGGGGTTCTAGCGCGCTATAGTGGCCTAGGTCGAATCCGGGCTCTCGCTACGTAGATAGACCTAGGGGTCGTCCTCACCGGGCTCTCGCAACTTAGTGAGGGAACCGAACCCACAAACAAACTATCACCCACAAGAGAAAGGCAAGAAAAACAAGTATATGCATCTACTTAGTCATTCAAGCATTTCAACAAACATGTGATGTGCACCAAACCAAGAGGAAACCCAAATCTTCCACCAACATCTCCAACAATCCCTTAATCACCCAATTAACACCCTAATCACCTTACTAACCCTAGCAAGAACACTACTCCAACATATCTAATCTAGAATTAACACTAACAAGAGGAATCATCAAAGAAACAAAACAAACATCAACAAACTAATGATAACAATGAACAATAACAAAACAATCAACTAAAGATTCAAACTTGGATGAATAAAACAAGATAAAGAGTAAAAGGAGAAGAGGATTATACCATACTACAAAGGAAATGGAAAAGGAGAACACTTGTATAGAAGAAAACCCAAATAATTCCACCAAGGTTGTCAAGCTTGAATGGATTCTTCAAGAATTCCTTAATACAAGAGCTAATCTATGATTAACAACTAATTACCGACTAATCTACACTAATCTAATCTAATCTAACCTAAAGTAGTCTAGGGTTTTAGGATATAACATAAGATGGTGTCTTAATACAAGAGGGGGGTATATATAGGGTTTAAGAATGAAAGGAGAAGAAAAGAAAGTAAGGCGTGCAACAGCAGACCCGTCCCGACCGAGACGGGATGGTCCCGGTCGGGACGAGGTCGGTCCCGGTCGGGACGCCACCTTCCCGATCGGGATGGGCTCACAGTAGCCGCGCTTCATGCTCACTTCATCCCGAACGGGATGGGTTTTTGTAGGCCTCCCTTAAGAGCTCTTTGGTCCCTCCTTGCCTCTCATGGGTTTCTCGTCGATTCTCGGGACTCGGGATCGGGTCTTGGAGGCTCAGGATTTTGTCCCGAGGTCTCGGGGTCGATTCCAAGGCATCGAGTCATCGTTCCTCTACTCCGTTGGCTCCAAAATGTGTATGTATCGAGTCGGAATTGCTCCAAGTCTTCCAATTCGGTCTCGGGAACCTGAAACGAACTAAAGGAAGCATAAGAAACCCATAAATCGCTCCCAAGGAGTGATTCCACAAGAAAACGGGACCAAAACACAACAAAATATGCACTACAAACTACACTTATCAACTCCCCCACACTTAACCCTTACTCGCCCTCGAGTAAGCACATACTAACTACTATACTATCCGAGTGGGTATTAGCGCACCCTACGCCCTTTCAACTCACGCGAGTACACTTAGAGGAAAAGTGCACTCCGCAAGGCAAGTCGGGTCTTGCGAGAAAACCGCGGATGCAACCGGACACAAAACACACAAACAAACAAACACACAAACAAACACTTAGACGGTTGCACCCAAAGAAATACCGCTTCCCTCTAAAAGCGGTGAAAGAAGCACCGGTTTAGGACTCGAGGTAAGTGACAACGTTCCCAAGCTAGCAATACAAACCAAGGTGGACTAAACCCTAATAGTATGACGATAAAGCAACAAAAACGTTGGTAACTTACCTAGGTCCTCCTAACTTTCTAAAAACGTACTACGGGACGATCGGCGGAGTGGAAAAGTGAAGAACCACGGTGTTAGTCGACACTGTAGGTAAGTGAGACCCCGCCCCCTTTAGCGTGAGCCAAGAGGGTCGTCCCGTGTCCAAGACCGCGTAACTAGTCCAAGTAAAAAGGTGGAAAACATGCAAAATGAGGGAAGACCGACTAATGCCTTTATCGTCCTTCCTCGGGACTCGGTCCTTTGGCAGGCTCTTCACGGCAAAAGTCGGAAAAAGGCTTATTTTTGTGGGGATTTCTTTATGTGAGACGGGTTTTCTTTTGGCATTTTCTTTCTTTTCGACATTTTGATTTGTTTGTTGCCATGCCATTTCTTTTTCTTCTTTTCTATTTTCTTTTTGGCTTTTGTGCCTTTTCTTTTTCTTCATTCTTTTCTTTCTTTCATTTTTCTTTCTTTTCTTTTCTTTGCCCTTTTGGCAAGATTTGGCATTTTTGGCACTTTCATTGTATAACAAGAAAGATAGAAATCAACAATTTGCAATTTATTGTGTGGAGATGTGTATGAGGTAGGTGAATGGGTAAGTCGGGGTTGCGCGTTCCCTTTCAAACCCACAAAAAGTGGAGAACTTGGACTAATCGAACGATCCTAAACATGGTCACCTAAGGGACGAGACTCGGTAACCAAGGCCTTTTCACACCGTGGGTGGTCATAATGGTCAAAATGCAAATCCCGTAGTAAATCCCTAGTAAGCTAGGTGGACACAAGGTAAAGGACCAACGAAATCGTTGATTTAGGGTCATTCTACTAGACTAAAGTCCAAGGCTCGATTTACACTACTAGGAAGGGAAAGTAAGCCCTCACACACTTGCCTCTAAACCGGGTTTTCGAAAACGGTTTACACACAACACAACACAACACAAAATTAAAGACATGACGAAAACGAGAGGAAAAGAAACAAAGGCAACAAAAACAAAACAAACATATAACAAACACCACCCCGATAATCCATACAAGTCACCAAATCCACCACAAGAATGTACAAGCTCCACCCGATCACACCTCAACACAACCTTCTCCAAACATCACAAGGAATAAAGAGGGAAAGAGGGTTAGAAGATGTTACCGGATGTCTTTAGAGCTTTCCAAAGTCATTGGCGATTAAAGCAACCTATAAGGACAAAGGGAGGCAAAACACGCACACAAACAAATATACGACACAAAGACACAAAATGAAAACACAAAGGAGAAAATCTTTTTGATTTTTTGTAAAAAAAAATCAAATTTTTAGGATTTTTGAAGATTTTTTTTCGAAAAACTAAGAAAATAAAACTAACTACGATAGAATATCGCTCCCCCACACTTAAACCGAGCAATGTCCTCATATGCTCAATCGTAGTGTGCGGAGAGACAAAAGAAAAAGAAAAGAAACTACGAAAATAAAGCTAAAAGTCTAAAATAAAGGTGGAGAAAAGGGTACAAAGTGTCCGGCCGGGGTGTAATCAAGTGACCAAGGGCCGAGACAAGAAAAGATATGGATGGGGGAAGAAATAAAAAGAAGGAAATAAAAGGAAATGGGAGGGGAGGGCTAGGTGTAATCAAGTCACCTAGCCCGGATTCCGCCTAAATCCGACTAAATCCTCAAAAAGAAAGTGAAAATCTTGTAAAAAATTGGATTTTGAATGACTCTCGATGTAGTCACATCATCGAGAGTCGAGAGCAACAACTACCGAGGCCTCGAGGGCCACCATGATATCAAGACACAAAAGTGTACAAGGGGAAGGGAATAGACAAAGGAAAACAAGCAACAACAAAAACGGAAAAGAAAGGATAGTTGCCATACCATAGGTTAGCAACTCACTCTCTCCATCGTCTCATAGATTAATATAAGCACTTGCTTGTCTTCATCATTGCTATCCTGCTTCAAGCTTGATAGAACCGCATGGTAGAGGTAGTAATGGTGCGAGGGGGTGGGATTTGATGTGGATCTCGGTGTAAAGTGAGGTGTATGGGTCATATGATAGGAACAAGGAGGAGTACGGAGGTTGGGTGGGGGTATAATGGATGGGTGGAGTCAAGCGCCTAAGAAAAAGCTCAAAAGGGAGAAAGGGGACCATCCCGGTCGGGATGGATGGTCCCGATCGGGTTGATAAACCCTTCCCGATCGGGAAGCTCTCGTCCCGGTCGGGAACACACTCCAGTAAGTCCGAATTTCTGCACCTTCATCCCGATCGGGATGGCTCCTTCCCGGTCAGGATTCCTCATCCTTCCCGGTCGGGATGAGTCTTCTTTGCTTCCTCAAGCCCAAAAGCTTATCATAAGCTTCAAAAACCCACTTCCTCGCTCGCAAACCAAACTCCATCATCAACCACTCCTTTCTAGGAGTCACCTTCACTTCACCTATCACAATAAACTCAAAGTACACATCAAATTCACTCCCTCACATTGCTCATCAAAATACCAAATCAATTACAAGAATCCCACAAGAATAAAGAAATCCAAGAAACAAAACACACAAATACAAGCACAAGTATTCTAAAGAAGAGGAGAGGGGAATATACAACATGACGGTTCTTTTAGGAACTCCGTCAAACCTAGGATGGTGGACTCTTCTTCAACCGTAGCCCTCAAGGGCATGGAGGAGCAAGTCGAACGCGCTACCGACATCATAGTGAAGGCCCAAGAAGCGCTCGAGCTTAACCGACCTCCACGGCCTCCAAGGAGGAGGCAAGAAGTAGGAATCCCAAGACCCAAAATAATCTTCAAAGTTGTCTCCGGGGTCTATCCATCCTACGAGCTACACCGACCTCTTCCTCCCTAAGCATTGCCTCCAATCACAAGCAAGCTTCCTCTCCAAGAAACAAGGCACAAAAAGCGGTTTTGGCCTCACTTCCTCGTTGCACACCCCCACACTTGCCTCAAGTTGTAGTTCCCCATCTTCTTCACTCGGCCCCACATCATCATGGAGGAGAGAATCGAAACTTCTACCGGCGGTTTCAATCTCTTCCAAACCATCTCTCGGTGTACTAGCTAGGGGCTCTTGATGCTTGTCCAAATTATTGCACAAGGGCAACTCGAGGCTAACAATTTCACCCAACAACTTCACAAACTCCACCAAACCATCCAACTTACTATCCTCCTCCAATTCCTCACCAAAAATGCCTTCATCAAGGGTTATCTCCTCATTCGTCTCTTTTTGGGTAGACGATTGAGGTTCTTCAAAGCAAACTTCTCCTCCAAAGGGAACTACATCGGCGGCTTCATGGCTAGGTTGCTCCCCTTTCTCAAGTGGGCACCCTTCATCTAATTGTGATGTTCAGGATAAAAGCATTACGGTTTTAACCGCTATTGCATTTAATCGAGCATCCCTCGCCTCGTTTTCCCTTCGAAATCGGGCCATGAATTCATCTTGCTCTTTTTGCATTTGAATAGCCATTTCTTGTGTGTTCCTTTGCAATTGAAGCATCGAATGACACAACTCCAAGTTCGGCAATTGGTGGTCATTGGGGTCTTGTAAAGCTCCTTGATAATCTTGATGTTGCCCAAGGGGTGGGGCATCATATTGTTGGTAGCTAGGTTGGGGTGATTGGTAGTATTGTGGGTCATAGGGTTCATATTGTGGTTGGGGTGGAGGGTAATATTGCGGGTCTTGGGGGTATTGGCTTCCATATGGTGAATCTTGATTGAACATGGTGGGTTCACAATCATAACTCGAGTAATAGCCACCATGATCGTAGGAGCGATAGTCATTCACTTGTTGGTAGCCATTTCCATAATCTTGAAGATCATACCCGTCTTGATTACCCCAAGAAGCTTGATTATGGTTGGGGGACGTCATGTCATACCCTTGGTTCAAAGAAGAAGAGGGGTAGCTCATATCGGCTCCCGAGTATGTGGAGTTTAGATCAAACCCCATGCTTGCTCGAAAATCGTAGTCCATACCCGGTTGGAAACCACTCATCCTAGCAACCGTCCGTTAAAGCGGCTCTAAGTTGCAAGAAGAAGATAGTCACCACCTCTAAGCACAAACTGTAGACTAAGAACAAACGTGAGAAGTCTAGTGCTTTTTGGGCACTAGACAAGAAAGAAATAAACCACACACACACAAGAAGCAAAGTAACAAAAGGAAAAAAAAAAAGAAAAACACAACACAAAGACAAAGCCAAGCAAATAGGAAAACAAGGTCCAAACTAGCACCGTCCCCGGCAACGGCGCCAAATTGATGGTAGGGATTTGTCGTGGAATCCCAACCGTCAATAATAAACCGGCTATTCCTACGGTAGATAGGGCAAGTCGGGTCGAATCCACGGGGACGGTAATGTATAGCCTAGACTAAGGTCACCCGATTACTAGACTAAGTCAACGAACTAAGCTAAACGAGAATGATGAGAAGGGGAGAAAGC
The DNA here is from genome assembly GCA_958450325.1 of Agrostemma githago. Classification (NCBI taxonomy): domain Eukaryota; kingdom Viridiplantae; phylum Streptophyta; class Magnoliopsida; order Caryophyllales; family Caryophyllaceae; genus Agrostemma; species Agrostemma githago. The sequence goes on from OY288255.1 coordinate 46,337,136, forward strand.
TAGACTAAGACTATGGCTAAGGAGACGGAGAAAACAACTAAGGAGAACGGGCTAGGATTAGGTCGGGGTCAAAGGGGTAACGGAATGGTCAAGGGAGAACTAGAGCGAAGGAGGTAGTAGGGTGATCTAGGTTGGTCCGGGCTCTCGCAACTTAGACTCACCTAGAGGTTCCACCTAGAACCCATCTCGGCGACACACATGACAAACGGGGTTCTAGCACGCTATAGTGGCCTAGGTCGAATCCGGGCTCTCGCTACGTAGATAGACCTAGGGGTCGTCCTCACCGGGCTCTCGCAACTTAGTGAGGGAACCGAACCCACAAACAAACTATCACACACAAGAGAAAGGCAAGAAAAACAAGTATATGCATCTACTTAGTCATTCAAGCATTTCAACAAACATGTGATGTGCACCAAACCAAGAGGAAACCCAAATCTTCCACCAACATCTCCAACAATCCCTTAATCACCCAATTAAAACCCTAATCACCTTAATAACCCTAGAAAGAACAATACTCCAACATATCTAATCTAGAATTAACACTAACAAGAGGAATCATCAAAGAAACAAAACAAACATCAACAAACTAATGATAACAATGAACAATAACAAAACAATCAACTAAAGATTCAGACTTGGATGAATAAAACAAGATAAAGAGTAAAAGGAGAAGAGGATTATACCATACTACAAAGGAAATGGAAAAGGAGAACACTTGTATAGAAGAAAACCCAAATAATTCCACCAAGGTTGTCAAGCTTGAATGGATTCTTCAAGAATTCCTTAATACAAGAGCTAATCTATGATTAACAACTAATTACCGACTAATCTACACTAATCTAATCTAATCTAACCTAAAGTAGTCTAGGGTTTTAGGATATAACATAAGATGGTGTCTTAATACAAGAGGGGGGTATATATAGGGTTTAAGAATGAAAGGAGAAGAAAAGAAAGCAAGGCGTGCAGCAGCAAGCCCGTCCCGGCCGAGACGGGATGGTCCCGGTCGGGACGAGGTCGGTCCCGGTCGGGACGCCACCTTCCCGATCGGGATGGGCTCACAGTAGCCGCGCTTCACGCTCACTTCATCCCGAACGGGATGGGTTTTTGTAGGCCTCCCTTAAGAGCTCTTTGGTCCCTCCTTGCCTCTCATGGGTTTCTCGTCGATTCTCGGGACTCGGGATCGGGTCTCGGAGGCTCGGGATTTTGTCCCGAGGTCTCAAGGTCGATTCCAAGGCATCGAGTCATCGTTCCTCTACTCCGTTGGCTCCAAAATGTGTATGTATCGAGTCGGAATCGCTCCAACTCTTCCAATTCGGTCTCGGGAACCTGAAACGTACTAAAGGAAGCATAAGAAACCCATAAATCGCTCCCAAGGAGCGATTCCACAAGGAAAACGGGACCAAAACACAACAAAATAAGCACTACAAACTACACTTATCAACTCCCCCACACTTAACCCTTACTCGCCCTCGAGTAAGCACATACTAACTACTATACTATCTGAGTGGGTATTAGCGCACCCTACGCCCTTTCAACTCACGCGAGTACACTTAGAGGAAAAGTGCACTCTCCAAGGCAAGTCGGGTCTTGCGAAAAAACCGTGGATGCAACCGGACACAAAACACACAAACAAACAAACACACAAACAAACAAACACTTAGACGGTTGCACCCAAAACAAAAGAAATACCGCTTCCCTCTAAAAGCGGTGAAAGAAGCACCGGTTTAGGACTCGAGTTAAGTGACAACGTTCCCAAGCTAGCAATACAAACCAAGGTGGACTAAACCCTAATAGTATGACGATAAAGCAACAAAAACGTTGGTAACTTACCTAGGTCCTCCTAACTTTCTAAAAACGTACTACGGGACGATCGGCGGAGTGGAAAAGTGAAGAACCACGGTGTTAGTCGACATTGTAGGTAAGTGAGACCCCGCCCCCTTTTGCGTGAGCCAAGAGGGTCGTCTCGTGTCCAAGACCGCCTAACTAGTCCAAGTAAAAAGGTGGAAAACATGCAAAATGAGGGAAGACCGACTAATGCCGCTATCGCCCTTCCTCGGGACTCGGTCCTTTGGTAGGCTCTTCACGGCAAAAGTCGGAAAAAGGCTTATTTTTGTGGGGATTTCTTTTTGTGAGACGGGTTTTCTTTTGGCATTTTCTTTCTTTTCGACATTTTGATTTGTTTGTTGCCATGCCATTTCTTTTTCTTCTTTTCTATTTTCTTTTTGGCTTTTGTGCCTTTTCTTTTTCTTCATTCTTTTCTTTCTTTCATTTTTCTTTCTTTTCTTTTCTTTGCCCTTTTTGCAAGATTTGGCATTTTTGGCACTTTCATTGTATAACAAGAAAGGTAGAAATCAACAATTTGCAATTTATTGTGTGGAGATGTGTATGAGGTAGGTGAATGGGTAAGTCGGGGTTGCGCGTTCCCTTTCAAACCCACAAAAAGAGGAGAACTTGGACTAATCAAACGATCCTAAACATGGTCACCTAAGGGACGAGACTCGGTAACCAAGGCCTTTTCACACCGTGGGTGGTCATAATGGTCAAAATGCAAATCCCGTAGTAAATCCCTAGTAAGCTAGGTGGACACAAGGTAAAGGACCAACGAAATCGTTGATTTAAGGTCATTCTACTAGACTAAAGTCCAAGGCTCGATTTACACTACTAGGAAGGGAAAGTAAGCACTCACACACTTGCCTCTAAACCGGATTTTCGAAAACGGTTTACACACAACACAACACAACACAAAATTAAAGACATGACGAAAACGAGAGGAAAAGAAACAAAGGCAACAAAAACAAAACAAACATATAACAAACACCACCCCGATAATCCATACAAGTCACCAAATCCACCACAAGAATGTACAAGCTCCACCCGAGGACACCTCAACACAACCTTCTCCAAACATCACAAGGAATAAAGAGGGAAAGAGGGTTAGAAGATGTTACCGGATGTCTTTAGAGCTTTCCAAAGTCATTGGCGATTAAAGCAACCTATAAGGACAAAGGGAGGCAAAACATGCACACAAACAAATATACGACACAAAGACACAAAATGAAAACATAAAGGATAAAATCTTTTTGATTTTTTGTAAAAAAAATTCAAATTTTTAGGATTTTTGAAGATTTTTTTTCGAAAAACTAAGAAAATAAAACTAACTACGATAGAATATCGCTCCCCCACACTTAAACCGAACAATGTCCTCATATGCTCAATCGTAGTGTGCGGAGAGACAAAAGAAAAAGAAAAGAAACTACGAAAATAAAGCTAAAAGTCTAAAATAAAGGTGGAGAAAAGGGTAGAAAGTGTCCGGCCGGGGTGTAATCAAGTCACCAAGGGCCGAGACAAGAAAAGATATGGATGGGGGAAGAAATAAAAAGAAGGAAATAAAAGGAAATGGGAGGGGAGGGCTAGGTGTAATCAAGTCACCTAGCCCGGATTCCGCCTAAATCCGACTAAATCCTCAAAAAGAAAGTGAAAATCTTGTAAAAATTTGGATTTTGAATGACTCTCGATGTAGTCACATCATCGAGAGTCGGGAGCAACAACTACCGAGGCCTCGAAGTCCACCATGATATCAAGACACAAAAGTGTACAAGGGGAAGGGAATAGACAAAGGAAAACAAGCAACAACAAAAACGGAAAAGAAAGGATAGTTGTCATACCATAGGTTAGCAACTCACTCTCTCCATCGTCTCATAGATTAATATAAGCACTTGCTTGTCTTCATCATTGCTATCTTGCTTCAAGCTTGATAGAACCGCATGGTAGAGGTAGTAATGGTGCGAGGGGGTGGGATTTGATGTGGATCTAGGTGTAAAGTGAGGTGTATGGGTCATATGATAGGAACAAGGAGGAGTACGGAGGTTGGGAGGGGGTATAATGGATGGGTGGAGTCAAGCGCCTAAGAAAAAGCTCAAAAGGGAGAAAGGGGACCATCCCGGTCGGGATGGATGGTCCCCATCGGGTTGATAAACCCTTCCCGATCGGGAAGCTCTCGTCCCGGTCGGGAACACACTCCAGTAAGTCCGAATTTCTGCACCTTCATCCCGATCGGGATGGCTCCTTCCCGGTCGGGATTCCTCATCCCTCCCGGTCGGGAAGCCCTCTTCCCGGTCGGGATGAGTCTTCTTTGCTTCCCCAAGCCCAAAAGCTTATCATAAGCTTCAAAAACCGACTTCCTCGCTCGCAAACCAAACTCCATCATCAACCACTCCTTTCTAGGAGTCACCTTCACTTCACCTATCACAATAAACTCAAAGTACACATCAAATTCACTCCCTCACATCGCTCATCAAAATACCAAATCAATTACAAGAATCCCACAAGAACAAAGAAATCCAAGAAACAAAACACACAAATACAAGCACAAGTATTCTAAAGAAGAGGAGAGGGGAATATACAACATGACGGTTCTTTTAGGAACTCCGTCAAACCTAGGATGGTGGACTCTTCTTCAACCGTAGCCCTCAAGGGCATGGAGGAGCAAGTCGAACGCGCTACCGACATCATAGTGAAGGCCCAAGAAGCGCTCGAGCTTAACCGACCTCCACGGCCTCCAAGGAGGAGGCAAGAAGTAGGAATCCCAAGACCCAAAATCATCTTCAAAGTTGTCTCCGGGGTCTATCTATCCTACGAGCTTCACCGACCTCTTCCTCCCTAAGCATTGCCTTCAATCACAAGCAAGCTTCATCTCCAAGAAACAAGGCACAAAAAGCGGTTTTGGCCTCACTTCCTCGTTGCACACCCCCACACTTGCCTCAAGTTGTAGTTCCCCATCTTCATCACTCGGCCCCACATCATCATGGAGGAGAGAATCGAAACTTCTACCGGCGGTTTCAATCTTTTCCAAACCATCTCTCGGTGTACTAGCTAGGGGCTCTTGATGCTTGTCCAAATTATTGCACAAGGGCAACTCGAGGCTAACAATTTCACCCAACAACTTCACAAACTCCACCAAACCATCCAACTTACTATCCTCCTCCAATTCCTCACCAAGAATGCCTTCATCAAGGGTTATCTCCTCATTCGTCTCTTTTTGGGTAGACGATTGAGGTTCTTCAAAGCAAACTTCTCCTCCAAAGGGAACTACATCGGCGGCTTCATGGCTAGGTTGCTCCCATTTCTCAAGTGGGCACCCTTCATCTAATTGTGATGTTCAGGATAAAAGCATTACGGTTTTAACCGCTATTGCATTTAATCGAGCATCCCTCGCCTCGTTTTCCCTTCGAAATCGGGCCATGAATTCATCTTGCTCTTTTTGCATTTGAATAGCCATTTCTCGTGTGCTCCTTTGCAATTGAAGCATCGAATGACACAACTCCAAGTTCGGCAATTGGTGGTCATTGGGGTCTTGTAAAGCTCCTTGATAATCTTGATGTTGCCCAAGGGGTGGGGCATCATATTGTTGGTAGCTAGGTTGGGGTGATTGGTAGTATTGTGGGTCATAGGGTTCATATTGTGGTTGGGGTGGAGGGTAATATTGCGGGTCTTGGGGGTATTGGCTTCCATATGGTGAATCTTGATTGAACATGGTGGGTTCACAATCATAACTCGAGTAATAGCCACCATGATCGTAGGAGCGATAGTCATTCACTTGTTGGTAGCCATTTTCATAATCTTGAAGATCATACCCGTTTTGATTACCCCAAGAAGCTTGATTATGGTTGGGGGACGTCATGTCATACCCTTGGTTCAAAGAAGAAGAGGGGTAGCTCATATCGGATCCCGAGTATGTGGAGTTTAGATCAAACCCCATGCTTGCTCGAAAATCGTAGTCCATACCCGGTTGGAAACCACTCATCCTAGCAACCGTCCGTTAAAGCGGCTCTAAGTTGCAAGAAGAAGATAGTCACCACCTCTAAGCACAAACTGTAGACTAAGAACAAACGTGAGAAGTCTAGTGCTTTTTGGGCACTAGACAAGAAAGAAATAAACCACACACACACAAGAAGCAAAGTAACAAAAGGAAAAAAAAGAAAAACACAACACAAAGACTAAGCCAAGCAAATAGGAAAACAAGGTCCAAACTAGCACCGTCCCCGGCAACGGCGCCAAATTGATGGTAGGGATTTGTCGTGGAATCCCAACCGTCAATAATGAACCGGCTATTCCTACGGTAGATAGGACAAGTCGGGTCGAATCCACGGGGACGGTAATGTATAGCCTAGACTAAGGTCACCCGATTACTAGACTAAGTCAACGAACTAAGCTAAACGAGAATGTTGAGAAGGGGAGAAAGCTAGACTAAGACTATGGCTAAGGAGACGGAGAAAACAACTAAGGAGAACGGGCTAGGATTAGGTCGGGGTCAAAGGGGTAACGGAATGGTCAAGGGAGAACTAGAGCGAAGGAGGTAGTAGGGTGATCTAGGTTGGTCCGGGCTCTCGCAACTTAGACTCACCTAGAGGTTCCACCTAGAACCCATCTCGGCGACACACATGACAAACGGGGTTCTAGCGCGCTATAGTGGCCTAGGTCGAATCCGGGCTCTCGCTACGTAGATAGACCTAGGGGTCGTCCTCACCGGGCTCTCGCAACTTAGTGAGGGAACCGAACCCACAAACAAACTATCACCCACAAGAGAAAGGCAAGAAAAACAAGTATATGCATCTACTTAGTCATTCAAACATTTCAACAAACATGTGATGTGCACCAAACCAAGAGGAAACCCAAATCTTCCACCAACATCTCCAACAATCCCTTAATCACCCAATTAAAACCCTAATCACCTTAATAACCCTAGCAAGAACACTACTCCAACATATCTAATCTAGAATTAACACTAACAAGAGGAATCATCAAAGAAACAAAACAAACATCAACAAACTAATGATAACAATGAACAATAACAAAACAATCAACTAAAGATTCAAAATTGGATGAATAAAACAAGATAAAGAGTAAAAGGAGAAGAGGATTATACCATACTACAAAGGAAATGGAAAAGGAGAACACTTGTGTAGAAGAAAACCCAAATAATTCCACCAAGGTTGTCAAGCTTGAATGGATTCTTCAAGAATTCCTTAATACAAGAGCTAATCTATGATTAACAACTAATTACCGACTAATATACACTAATATAATCTAATCTAACCTAAAGTAGTCTAGGGTTTTAGGATATAACATAAGATGGTGTCTTAATACAAGAGGGGGGTATATATAGGGTTTAAGAATGAAAGGAGAAGAAAAGAAAGCAAGGCGTGCAGCAGCAGGCCCGTCCCGGCCGAGACGGGATGGTCCCGGTCGGGACGAGGTCGGTCCCGGTCGGGACGCCACCTTCCCGATCGGGATGGGCTCACAGTAGCCGCGCTTCATGCTCACTTCATCCCGAACAGGATGAGGCCATCCCGAACGGGATGGGTTTTTGTAGGCCTCCCTTAAGAGCTCTTTGGTCCCTCCTTGCCTCTCATAGGTTTCTCGTCGATTCTCGGGACTCGGGATCGGGTCTCGGAGGCTCGGGATTTTGTCCCGAGGTCTCGGGGTCGATTCCAAGGCATCGAGTCATCGTTCCTCTACTTCGTTGGCTCCAAAATGTGTATGTATCGAGTCGGAATCGCTCCAACTCTTCCAATTCGGTCTCGGGAACCTGAAACGAACTAAAGGAAGCATAAGAAACCCATAAATCGCTCCCAAGGAGCGATTCCACAAGGAAAACGGGACCAAAACACAACAAAATAAGCACTACAAACTACACTTATCAACTCCCCCACACTTAACACTTACTCGCCCTCGAGTAAGCACATACTAACTACTATACTATCCGAGTGGGTATTAGCGCACCCTACGCCCTTTCAACTCACGCGAGTACACTTAGAGGAAAAGTGCACTCCGCAAGGCAATTCGGGTCTTGCGAAAAAACCGCGGATGCAACCGGACACAAAGCACACAAACAAACAAACACACAAACAAACACTTAGACGGTTGCACCCAAAACAAAAGAAATACCGCTTCCCTCTAAAAGCGGTGAAAGAAGCACCGGTTTAGGACTCGAGGTAAGTGACAACGTTCCCAAGCTAGCAATACAAACCAAGGTGGACTAAACCCTAATAGTATGACGATAAAGCAACAAAAACGTTGGTAACTTACCTAGGTCCTCCTAACTTTCTAAAAACGTACTACGGGACGATCGGCGGAGTGGAAAAGTGAAGAACCACGGTGTTTGTCGACACTGTAGGTATGTGAGACCCCGCCCCCTTTAGCGTGAGCCAAGAGGGTCGTCCCGTGTCCAAGATCGCCTAACTAGTCCAAGTAAAAAGATGGAAAACATGCAAAATGAGGGAAGACCGACTAATGCCGCTATCGTCCTTCCTCGGGACTCGGTCCTTTGGCAGGCTCTTCATGGCAAAAGTCGGAAAAAGGCTTATTTTTGTGGGGATTTCTTTTTGTGAGACGGGTTTTCTTTTGGCATTTTCTTTCTTTTCAACATTTTGATTTGTTTGTTGCCATGCCATTTCTTTTTCTTCTTTTCTATTTTCTTTTTGGCTTTTGTGCCTTTTCTTTTTCTTCATTCTTTTCTTTCTTTCATTTTTCTTTCTTTTATTTTCTTTGCCCTTTTGGCAAGATTTGGCATTTTTGGCACTTTCATTGTATAACAAGAAAGGTAGAAATCAACAATTTGCAATTTATTGTGTGGAGATGTGTATGAGGTAGGTGAATGGGTAAGTCGGGGTTGCGCGTTCCCTTTCAAACCCACAAAAAGTGGAGAACTTGGACTAATCAAACTATCCTAAACATGGTCACCTAAGGGATGAGACTCGGTAACCAAGGCCTTTTCACACCGTGGGTGGTCATAATGGTCAAAACGCAAATCCCGTAGTAAATCCCTAGTAAGCTAGGTGGACACAAGGTAAAGGACCAACGAAATCGTTGATTTAGGGTCATTCTACTAGACTAAAGTCCAAGGCTCGATTTACACTACTAGGAAGGGAAAGTAAGCACTCACACACTTGCCTCTAAACCGGGTTTTCGAAAACGGTTTACACACAACACAACACAACACAAAATTAAAGACATGACGAAAACGAGAGGAAAAGAAACAAAGGCAACAAAAACAAAACAAACATATAACAAGGTCCTCCAATATGGTAGTTCGAAGAATATGCTACGTTTAAACCAACCATTTTTCAACTTCTTGAGGTCTTTGAACTCCTGCTCGGTTCCGTCGACAGTAGACGGGTAATCAGAAATCAACTCCCATATTTCATCTCCTGGGAGTCGATCAGGTGTGTCGTCAAGCACCTCCTCACCCTTCTTGAACGCCTTCTTATTCTTTCTATATGGGTGACCTTCTGGTTGGAACTGCCGATGACAGTCAAACCAACTTATTTTACTAGAATTTGGAAGATAAAAAGCTTTGCTCTCACCCATACAACACAGACATGCTTTCTGACCCGCAGTAGACCACCCCGAGAGCATACCGTACGCGGGAAAGTCGTTTATAGTCCACAACAAAGCTGCTTTCAACTGAAAGTTTTGTCTCAGAGAGACATCATAAGTTTCCACCCCTACCTCCCACAGTTGTTTCAGTTCCTCAATAACAGGTTGCAAGTAAACATCCAAATGATTTTTCGGATTTTTGGGTCCGGGAACAATAAGAGATAGGAAGATGAAAGGTTGCTTCAAACACAACCAAGGAGGTAGGTTGTAAGGTGTGATCATCACTGGCCAGCAAGAGTACGATTTACCAAATTGACCGAACGGTGCAAATCCATCAGTGCACAACCCAAGCCTTACATTTCGGGGTTCTAACGCAAAGTGGGGATGTAGTCTATCAAAACGCTTCCACTCCTCACCATCACTCGGATGACACATCTTCCCTAGTACCCTAATGTCCTCCTTGTGCCACCGCATTTGCTCAGCTATGGTTTTTGTGGCGTACAATTTCTGAAGCCTAGGTGCAATACGGAAGTACGTAAGCTGACTTATTGGGATTGGTTTCTTACCCCTGACACTACTTTTCCCTTTTCTACCTCTCAAAACAATATCACCCTCGACCATCTTATACCTACCCTTACCACATCTCCTACATTCATCAAGCATCGCATCGTCCTTCCAAAATAGCATGCACCCATCTGGACAAGCGTCAATCTTTTGATGCGGGAGTTGAAGTCCCTTCACAACCTTTTTGGTTGTGTAGAATGATCGGGTCATGATATTGTCTTTTGGAATAACTCTCTCGAGCAAGGCAGCAATACCATCGACACAAGCAAAGGGCAGGTTGAACTCACATTTAAGGCTAACTACCATAGACGCGACTTCTAACAAAGTCACATCGCACCCTCCGTATAACGGTTTCTCCGAAGCTTCCAACATGTCAAAAAACGCCTTTGCTCGTGGGTTAGGCTCTTGTGGGTTAGGTGAATCTTGTGGGTTGGGTGAGTCTCGTGGGCTAGGTGAGTCTCGTGGGTTAGGTGAGTTAAACAAGTTGCACTCCACAACATCAACTATCATACCTCTCAATCCCCCCTCATCTTGATGGTTTTCGGTTCCCTCAGACTGAGATGACTCACCATGACAAATCCAATAATAGTAATCGGGTGAAAAACCACTATAGATGACATGTTCCTTCACTACAAGGACCTCAAGAAATTTTAGGTTCTTGCATTTAGTACACAGACACCTAACCTCCCCCCTCGATGCGTAGTCTACCGACTTTTTAGCGACCTCGACAAATGACTCAACACCCCTCAAAAATTCGATTGTTGGACATCTCTTCTTATCAAGTCTTCCCTCGTACATCCATTTCCGTTAAATTCTCTTCATTTTCTATGTTCAAAAAATATATATAACATATTAAAGTTTAATTTCCCTACTTTAATTTATAACTTACTAAACGAATATTTAATCACCATTTAACTTAAACTTCATTTCTCTAACTAATACGTCGAAATAAACCCAAATGTCTTATTAATTTAGAATTGACCTTACAAAGATTTAGTAAACCCAATTTTTAATTTGCAAATGTCTTATTAATTATTAATTGACCTTACAAAAATTAGTCACCGAATTTAATCACAATTTAATCCCAATTTACAAAAACCCTAGCTAATTTATCAATGCAATCCCAATTCAACCGAACAAAACACAACAATTCATGGCTTAGGTCACACAGAAGCAGCTTAAACAGGTCAAAAAAGGGTCAAATTTTCGGATACAGATATCAAAATTCCGAAAGCGCCGCTAACACCTATTTACAACCCCGATCAGGATAGAAGTGGTTTCGGGAAAATCCGGCATTATTACGACACCTTTTGGTCCGTCTCAAGTCACACAAAACCTCACGGAAGACCCTAGAGGTCATTCTAGCTCAATTCAACCAAATTGATCAAACCCTAGTCAAAATAACGATGGGCATAAATAATCTAACTAAGCGAATTTGGGATAAACTAATCAACCTAATCGAACTTGGCCTAAACTAATCAACCTAATCGAAATTTAGACCTAGACGAAATTAACTAACAAATTATCAATAAATAACGCTAACAATGGAGAATACGAACTAATTATAATGAATAGAAACGAAATAAACTAAGAAAACGTACCAAAATTAGGAATAAAGGATGAAAAATGGGAGAGAAATGGGTCGGCGAGCGTAGAGGGAGAGTGTAGAGAGAGTTTTTTTTTTTAACAAATGAAGGGGGAGAGGGGGGTGAGCGGGTATTTGACGCCACACTCAACTCAACGGGCGTCCACTATCGGACGCCACATTCGCACGCCATTTTGCTGAATATGGCGTCCGACAGTGGACGCCATTTGGGTTAAATGGCGTCCGCCTGTGGACGCCCGTCGTCCTCAATTTTGTCCTCCCCAACTTCAGTCGGACGCCAAGTTTTGCGTCCGACTGTGGACGCCCGTTTGACTTTTCGGACGCCATGTAGGCGTCCGTATGCCCAGGACGCCAAACAGGTGGACGCCCGGGACAGTTTTTCTTGTAGTGACATGACGAAAACGAGAGGAAAAGAAACAAAGGCAACAAAAACAAAACATAACAAAACAAACATATAACAAACACCACCCCGATAATCCATACAAGTCACCAAATCCACCACAAGAATGTACAAGCTCCACCCGAGCACACCTCAACACAACCTTCTCCAAACATAACAAGGAATAAAGAGGGAAAGAGGGTTAGAAGATGTTACCGGATGTCTTTAGAGCTTTCCAAAGTCATTGCCGATTAAAGCAACCTATAAGGACAAAGGGAGGCAAAACACGCACACAAACAAATATACGACACAAAGACACAAAATGAAAACACAAAGGAGAAAATCTTTTTGATTTTTTGTAAAAAAAAATTCAAATTTTTAGGATTTTTGAAGATTTTTTTTTGAAAAACTAAGAAAATAAAACTAACTACGATAGAATATCGCTCCCCCACACTTAAACCGAACAATGTCCTCATATGCTCAATCGTAGTGTGCGAAGAGACAAAAGAAAAAGAAAAGAAACTACGAAAATAAAGCTAAAAGTCTAAAATAAAGGTGGAGAAAAGGGTAGAAAGTGTCCGGCCGGGGTGTAATCAAGTCACCAAGGGCCGAGACAAGAAAAGATATGGATGGGGGAAGAAATAAAAAGAAGGAAATAAAAGGAAATGGGAGGGGAGGGCTAGGTGTAATCAAGTCACCTAGCCCGGATTCCGCCTAAATCCTCAAAAAGAAAGTGAAAATCTTGTAAAAATTTGGATTTTGAATCACTACAAGAGAATTGCAATTTAGCTACTAATTTAGCAACTGCCTAAAATTCAGTCGCTAAATTTATAAATTAGCTACTACTTTTGAGACATAAATTTATTTAGTCTCAATTTTAGAGATCAAAATATAGTGGTAGCTAATTACGTCGCTATTATAGAGACTAAATAAAGACGATAGCAAATTTGGTATCTAATTTAAGTTTTTAGATACGGAAAAACGTCAGTAGCCAAAGTCGTCTCTATATATATCGACATAAAATTGCGAATAATGTATTTAGTTTTTATATAGGAGACCAAAGTAAATTCGTAAACAAGTGTAGTAGTTATTATAGAAACGAAACCAAGTGAGTAGCAATTTTAGTATCTAATTTAAATTCTTAGCTACGGAAATAAATTGGTAGCTAAATTTAGTCGCCGGTTGTTGCTATCATGTACTCCCTCCGTATCTATATGTTCGTCCACTTTTAATATAATACTACACCCATATATTAAACTTTGTGAACTAACATATAGATACGGAGGAGTATTTTTTATATTTCTTATGATATTTTTTTTTTATTATTTTTTTTTACTGTCACCAAAAAAAATGATATTTTTTTTATATTTTTTAATATATGTATATTATTATTGGAGTATTACAAAAATATCTTACAATCCACATTTTAATGATTATTTACCTTTAAGTATACATTCATTGCCCAAATAAGCATAAATCTTCAAGTGGCCCAATGGTTTGAATGTTGGTCAAGTGTTTGAAGGTTATGGGTTCGATTCCTCTTGCGAACATAAATCATCAATTTATATACAAGAGACGGTGGTGTTGTGCGTGGACCTACATGGTAGCTTAGCTTTACGTGTTGTGTTCGATATTCAATGTGGTATGGTGGGCTAGCTAGGGTGATGGGCGGGGTAGGAGGGGTGTATGATGTGTATTTCTTGTTTTTTTCGCGGCCATTTTAGATACCAAAAAATTGCGTCGCTAATTTTGCTACAACTGAATCGATCTCTAAGTTCGTCCCTAAATTAGCTACTATACAATCTACGGTCGCTAATGTAGCTACTCGAATTTTCGTCTCTATTATTGTCTCAAACTTTGCTACCACGCTTTCGTCGCTAAATTGGTAGCTAATTTTGGTCGCTAATTCAGTATCTAAATTAGCGACAAGGCGTTTAGCTACTAATGAAATTTAGTCGTAAATTCGGTCTTTAAGCTAATTAGCTACTGAATATTGAAGATTTGCTACTAAAACCTCCGACTCTAAAGTGACTTTACCTTGTAGTGAATGACTCTCGATGTAGTCACATCATCGAGAGTCGGGAGCAACAACTACCGAGGCCTCGAAGTCCACCATGATATCAAGACACAAAAGTGTACAAGGGGAAGGGAATAGACAAAGGAAAACAAGCAACAACAAAAACGGAAAAGAAAGGATAGTTGCCATACCATAGGTTAGCAACTCACTCTCTGATGGTAAGGATTTGTCACGTCCCTAGCCGATCAATAGAACACCGACTAACCTAGTGGGTAGCTAGGGTAAGTCGGGATCGTATCCACGAGGACGGTATATCAAAGCTTAGACTATGTCGGCCTACGAACAAGACTAGATTACCAAACAAACACAAAGAAGCGATGAATGGAAAACTATGAAGGAGGAGTAAGAACTAAACTAACACTAGAGACTAACTAAACAATGAAACTAACGGAAATAAAGACTAACTAAGAGGTGAACTCAAATATGGAAGGAAAGTGGGGTAGGTCGGGTTCATAGGAGTAGAAGGATAATTGAGGTGATCAAGGGTATAGGTGTCTCCTAATCGCTAGAGTCGGTCCGGGCTCTCGCAACTTAGATCGATGTCAAGGTGGGTCCGGGCTCTCGCAACTTAGACCCTAGTCCGCTCTCTCGCGACTAAACTATTCTCAACATTTCCACAAAATAAGCAATCAATGAGAAGATGAACACAAGCATGGGAAGCATGGCCACTACAACTCACACAAGCATATCAACAAACACATAGAGTGCCTACAATGTGACTAACAACAAAGATGCAACCTTTTCCCCTTAATCAACCCTAATCATCCATAATCTACCCTTAATCCCCCTACTAACCCCACAAAGAAACTACTCACTCATTATCATGAACAAACTAACATTCATAAAGGAAAACAAACTCACAATCCAAACATTCATTATGAATAACAAGAACAATAACAATAACAACATAAAAAGATGGAAACAAGATTGAATAACTAAGAACAAGAGTAAGGAAGGTTATACCCACAATAGGATGAAGAAAAGATGAAAACTTGTATTAATGAGAAACTCAAATACAATCTCAAGGTTGTCAATCTTGGAACAATCTTCAAGAATCCCTTAATCCAAGACTAATTACAATGATTATCTAAAGATTAAAGAGAGATTAAAACTAATGAGTGAGAGTTAATCTAGGGTTTTAGATGTTAATGGAGGCTTAAACTAGTCTAGGGTAAGATAAGATCTCCTAAATTTACAAGAAGGGAGTATATATATGGGTACAAGAATGAAGGAGAAGACAAGAAAAGAGTCGCGCTGCCCCTGTAGCTTCCCGACCGGGACGGATCATCCCGATCGGGACGGCCCTGTCATCCCGACCGGGACGGGATGGTCCCGACCGGGATGAGCTCACAGCAGCCATCTCAAAGTAGCACCCCATCCCGAACGGGATGAGGCCATCTCGAACGGGATGGGCCTTGTATGCCTCCCTTAAGCGTTCTTTGGTCCTTCCTTGCCTCTCATGGGTTCTCGTCGATTCTCGGGACTCGGGATCGGGTCTCAGAGGCTCGGGACTAGGTTCCGAGGTCTCGGGATCGATTCCAAGGCATCGATTCATCGTTCCTTTACTCCGTTGGCTCCAAAATGTGTATGTATAGAGTCGGAATCCCTCCAACTCTTCCAAATCGGCCTCGGGAACCTGAAACGAACTAAAGGAAACATAAGAAGCCCATGAATCGCTCCAAAGGAGCGATTCCACAAGGAAAATGGGACCAAAACACAACAATTAGGCCCTACAAACTACACTTATCAACTCCCCCACACTTAACCCTTACTCGCCCTCGAGTAAGCACATACTAACTACTACACTAGCCGAATGGGTATTAGCGCACCCTACGCCCCTTCAACTCACGCGAGTGCACTTAGAGGAAAAGTGCACTCCGCAAGGCAAGTTGGGTCTTGCGACAAAACCGTGGATGCAACCGGACACAAAACACATAAACAAACAAACACGCAAACAAACACATAATCGGTTGCACCCAAAACAAAAGAAATACCGCTTCCCTCAAAAAGCGGTGAATGAAACACCGGTTTAGGACTCGAGGTAAGTGACAACGTTCCCAATCTAGCAATACAAACCAAGGTGGACTAAACCCTAATAGTATGACGATAAAGCAACAAAAACGTTGGTAACTTACCTAGGTCCTCCTAACTTTCTAAAAACGTACTACGGGACGGTCGGCGGAGTGGGAAGTGATGATCCACGGTGTTAGTCGACACTGTAGGTAAGTGAGACCCCGCCCCCTTTAACGTGAGCCAAGAGGGTCGTCCCAAGTCAAAAACCGCCTAACTAGTCCTAGTAAAAAGGTGGAAATACGCAAAATGAGGGAAGACCGACTAATGCCGCTATCATCCTTCCTAGGGACTTGGTCCTTTGGTAGGCTCTTCACGGCAAAAGTCGGAAAAAGGCTTATTTTGAGAGGTAGGGGTTATTTTTGTGAGTCGGGTTTTCTTTTGGCATTTTCTCTTTTCTTTTGCATTTTTGCTTTGTTCTGCCATGCCATTCTTTTTCTTCTTTTCTATTTTCTTTTTGGCTTTTGTGCCTTTTCTTTTTCTTCAATCTTTTCTTTCTTTCATTTCTTTCATTTTCTTTTCTTAGCCTTTTTTGGCTTGATTCGGCTTTTTGGCATTTCTTAGTAACAAGAAAGAGAGATTTCAACAAATTGCATTTTTATTGTGTGGATTTGTGTAGGAAGTAGGGAAATGGGTATGTCGGGACGACGTCTTCCCTTCATACTCACAAAAAGGGGAGAACTTGGACTAATCAAACGATCCTAACACGGTCACCTAAGGGACGAGACTCGGTAACCAAGGCCTTTTCACACCGTGGGTGGTCATAATGGTCAAAATGCAAATCCCGTAGTAAATCCCTAGTAAGCTAGGTGGACTCAAGGTAAAGGACCAACGAAATCATTGATTTAAGGGTCATTCTACTAGATTAAAGTCCAAGACTCGATTTGCACTACTAGGAAAGGAAAATAGACACTCGCACACTAGCCTCTAAACCGGGTTTTCGAAAACCTTTTACACACAAGACTCAACCACACAAAACAAAGACACGACGAAAACGAACGAAAGAGAAAGGAGCAAAAGCAACAAAACAAGAAACAAAACAAAACAAACACAAACACCACCCCGATCATCCAAACAAGCCACCAAATCAACCACAACTTTACAACGCTCCACCCGAGCATACAACATCACAATCTTCTCCGAACTCCGCAAGAGACAAAGAAGAGAAGGGATAAAAATGTTACCGGATGTCTTGCAAGCTATCCAAAGTTAACGGCGATTAAAGCAACCTATAAGGGAAAGGGAGGCAAAACACGCACACAAAACAAATATACGACACAAAGACACAAAATGAAAACACAAAAGAGAAAATCTTTTTGATTTTTGTGAAAAATTTTCAAATTTTTAGGATTTTTAAAGGTTTTTTTCGAAAAAAGGGAAAATAAAACTAACTACGATAGAATATCGCTCCCCCGCACTTAAATCGAGCAATGTCCTCATATGCTCAATCGTAGTGTGCGGAGAGACAAAAGAAAAAGAAAAGAAACTACGAAAATAAAGCTAAAAATCAAAAAGAAAGTGAAGAAAAGGGTAGAAGGTGTCCGGCCGGGGTGTAATCAAGTCACCATGGGCCGAGACAAGAAAAGATATGGATGGGGGAAGAAATAAAAAGAAGGAAATAAAAGGAAATGGGAGAGGAGGGCTAGGTGTAATCAAGTCACCTAGCCCGGATTCCGCCTAAATCCGACTAAATCCTCGAAAAGAAAGAGTGAAAAACTTGTAAAATTTGGATTTTGAAATGACTCTCGATGTAGTCACATCATCGAGAGTCGGGAGCAACAACTACCGAGGCCTCGAAGGCCACCAAGACATCAAGACACAAAAGTGTACAAGGGGAAGGGAATAAATAAAGGAAAACAAGCAACAACAAAAACGGAAAAGAAAGGATAGTTGCCGTACCATAGGTTAGCAACTCACTCTCTCCATCGTCTCATAGATCAATATAGGCACTTGCTTGTCTTCATCTTTGCTATCCCTCTTCAAGCTTGATAGAACCGCATGGTAGAGGTAGTAATGGTGCGAGGGGGTGGGATTTGATGCGAATCACGGTGTAAAGTGAAGAGGAAATGAGGTGAAGGTATGACAATGAAGTACATGGGGCATATGGTAAGGCTAGGGTATCTAGGGAGGTTGGGAGGGGGCATAAAACGGTTGGGTGGACTCGATTTGCGAAGAAGAATCACAAAGGGGGAGCAGAGGACCATCCCGGTCGGGAAGATTGATCCCGATCGGGTTACCTCACCCGTCCCGGTCGGGACGCCTTCATCCCGGTCGGGACGCCATCATCCCGGTCGGGACGGACTCACAGTAAGCTCGAAATGTGGTGCACCCATCCCGATCGGGTCGGCACCCTTTCCGGTCGGGAAGCCTTACCCTTCCCGGCCGGGATGGGCCTTCTTCAACATCCATGGTCCCAAAAGCTCGTTCTAAGCTTGAAAAAACCGATCCTCTTGCTTACAACCCAAGGTATATCATAGCCAATCCTCTCTAGGAGTGTTCTCACTTCACCTATCAAACAATACTCAAACACACATCAAACTCTCTCCCTCACCACGCTCATCAATCAATCCAAATAACAAGAATTCACAAAAATCCAACTAACTACAAGAAAGAGATATATACAATGAGACGGTTCTTGTGGAACTCCGTCAAACCAAGGATGGTGCTCTCTTCATTCTTTTTCAACAACCAAAACTAGTTCCATCTTCATCGAGGGCACGTAAGAACAAGTCGAAGGCCCTAGCAAAGTCTTCAATTAGGCATGTCATATAACCAACCACATCCCAAGACTCTTCATGGCCTTGCCTCGACGTTCCCGGGGCATCCCGATCTTCCAAGCTCAAAGGCTTGAACTTGTACTTTTGGTCTTTGGGGATATACCCAAACGTCCACCGGTCTTCATGTGGCCCCAAGGGCGGCTCATCCTTTTCCTTGCCTTGCAACTTGTCCTCAAGCCCATGATTTGGGCACTCATCTTCCTCCAAATCGGAGTCATCATCCTCAAGTACATAAGAGTACTTCTTCAAGCTTTGTCCCGAATCATCCCCTCGATCGACGTCTTTCGTGGCATGGATCACATTACACGTCTCGGTCATAGGCGAAGTGTTGCCTTGGAGGTCGAACACTAACTCTTCGTCGCCTAGTTGAAAGGTGATCCTACCCTTCTTCACATCGATCACGGCACCGGCGGTGTGTAAAAATGGGCGTCCAAGGATGATGGGAGTGTTAGCATCCTCCGGCATGTCAACCACAATGAAGTCGACCGGAATGAAGAACTTCCCTATTTGTACCAGCACATCCTCTAACATTCCCAATGGTCGGTTAAGAGACTTATCGGCCATTTGGAGTGTAATGGACGTACACTTCAACTCCGTCATCCCTAATCGCTCACAAATGGTGTAGGGGATAATGCTCACACTCGCACCCAAATCACACATAGCTCTCTCGATCTTGTAATTGCCGATGGTGCATGGGATAGAGAAACTACCCGGGTCCTTCAATTTTGGAAGCGTGGAACCTTGAATAAGCTCGCTCACCACCCTAGTGAACGCTACCGTCTCTTCCTTGTCGATGGACCTCTTCCTAGCCAAGATTTCTTTCATGAATTTACCATATGCCGGGATTTGGGTAAGTAACTCGGTAAACGGGACACTAACATCCAATTTCTTCACAATACTAAGGAACTTGTCGTATTGAGTGTCCACCCTAGTCTTCATTTGCCTTGATGGGTAAGGCAACTTGATTTGGTACTTGCTTTGATCAATTGGGGTGGACTCTTCAAAGGACACTTTCCTCTTTCCCTTGTCTTTCTCTTGAAGAGGGGGAGGGTTGTCTTTTTGGGGTTTTTCAACTTCCCTTAAGACTTGCTCCTCAATTGGATTGTCCAAGCTTGATTCTTCTTGATTTGGAGATGTCATTTCCATTGTCGGTTCTTGCATCGGCTCTTGCTCATTAGGATATGGAGGGGAGTCATAAGAGGTACCTCTCCTTGTGGTGATAGCAATTACATGCTCAAATGTCGGTGTTTCACCTTGAGAAGGTAGTTGCCCTTTTTGCCTTGAGGAGCTCCCCGAAGCGAGTTAAGATACTTGAGTCTCAAGTATCTTCATACGGGTATCTCTAATTGCGTTTTCCCCTTGAATATAAGTGAAGAGCTCATGATGGTTTCTTGATATGTCCATTTGACCTTGTTGCATATCCATCAAAGTCTTTTGAATGTCGAAATCCCGAGGTGGGGATGATGGATTATGTGGAGTGTCGGTGATGGCGAGAGGAATGCCATAATCATGAGTAGAAGACCGGCTCCTAGGCTTGCCTTGTTGTTGTTGATTTTGAGTTGCTTGTTGACGGTTCCCTTGGAACCCATGAGAATTACCTTGTTGATGGCCTTGATTGTTGCCATGGTTGCGGTTTTGATACCCTTGAAAATTTTGGTTTCCTTGGAAACCACCTTGATTGAAGTTCCCTTGTTGGAACCCTTGCTTGTTGTTGAAGTTACCTTGGTTATTTTGCTTGAAATTGTTGAAAGGTCTTTGGTTACCCACATAACCTTGGTAACTATCATTGTTGTCCCGTAAGGGAGGTGGAACATAGGGACGATGTTGTTGTTGATGTTGAAGTGTTTGTTGTTGAGGGACTTGATTGGAAGCTTGGTATTGATTAGAGTAGGAGGCACCTTGCTTGAACGCTTGAAAGGCGTTCACTTGCTCAATACTCCCTCTACAATTCATAGGGTCATGACCAACGATTCCACAAGTATCGCACATCCCAAAGTAAGGTGTAGGAGGTGCGAACCCCAAAGCATTCACTTCTTGAATCGGTTGATGGTGGGAGGAACTAGAGCCTTGGACTAGGTTGAGGTGGCTTTGGAGCTTCTTGTCAATAGTCTCCATGTGTGTTTTAAGTTGAGCTCCAAGGTCAATGCTTAACTTAGTGATAGCATCAACCTCATGCATGCCTCCTCGATGTGCCTTCCTAGGCCTAGAGTATTGCGAATTATGCACCGCCATCTCTTCGATCCTTGACCAAGTTTGGTCATCCTCCACTTCGGTAAACCTACCGTTAGATCCCACGTTGAGTATGGCCCTCGAGTCTTCATATAACCCGTTCCAAAATTGTTGTACGAGGAACCATTGTGATAAACCATGGTGTGGACAAGAACAGATCAAGGCTTTGAATCTTTCCCACGATTCATAGAGGCTTTCATCATCGCGTTGTTGGAAACCCGTGATAGAGGCTCTCAATAGATTTGTCTTCTCCGGGGGATAGAATTGTTGGTAGAAGGCTAAGGCTAGCTTCTTCCAAGTATCAATGCCAAGTCTTGCTTTGTCCAACCCCTTGAATCATTGCTTCGCCTTACCAATAAGAGAGAAAGGAAATAATACCCACCGAATTTGGTCTTGAGTTATTCTCGTTTGCGAAATAGCGTCACAATAATCCGAAAAGGTTTCCATGTGTTGATGAGGATCTTCGGTTGGTAACCCACTAAATTGACTTCTCTCGACCAATTGGATAAATTGCGTTTTCGCCACAAAATTCCCGGTATATGCCTCCGGTAAAGTGGATGGACCCGGCAAAACGTCTTCCGTGAAGGTTGAGTGAGAAGAAAACTTAGGCATGATTGGATATAAGGGAGGGGATGGTGGTGTAGACGGTGTTGATGTAGATGAAGAGGGGGAACTAGGAGAAGAATCACCGAAGGGATTGTTGAAGGTACCTCCGGCCGTCTCTCGATGTGAAATGTTCAAGTCGGCTCCTTGGGCTTGCCCTTGATGAGTATTGCTTGCACTCGGTGATGGGTAGGGATTCGTCACGTCCCAACCGTCAATAATATAACCGGCTAACCTAACTAGGGTAGATAGGGTAAGTCGGGTTGAATCCACGGGGACGGTAAGAGGCGTCTAGACTAGGTTGCCTAAATACGAGACTAAGTCAACGAGCTAAACTAGAAAATGATAGAAAGGGAGAAGACTAGACTATGACTAAGAAGAACAACTAAGGAAAACGGGCTAGGATTAGGTCGGGGTCAAAGGGGTAACGGAATGGTCAAGGGAGGACTAGAGTGAAGGAGGTAGTAGGGTAATCTAGGTAATGCCCGGGCTCTCGCAACTTAGACTCACCTAGAGGTTCCACCTAAAACCCAACTCGGCGATACACAACACAATCGGGGTTACTAGCACGCTATAGGCCTAGGTCGAATCCGGGCTCTCGCTACTTAAACCGACCTAGGGATTGTCCTCACCGGGCTCTCGCAACGTAGTGAGGGAACCGAACCCACAAACAAACTATCACCCACAAGAGAAAGGCAAGAAAAACAAGTATTTGCAACAACTAGTCAATCAAGCATTCCAACAAACATGTGATGTGCACCAAACAAGAGGAAACCCAAATCTTCCACCAACAATCCCTTAATCATCTAATTAACACCCTAATCACCCTAGTAACCCTAGTAGGAACACTACTCTAACATAATCCAACTACAACTAACAAGAACAAGAAGATCCAACATAAGAAACCAAGCATACATAAACAAACTAGTGAAAACAATGAACTAAGAACAATATAATGAACAAAGATGCAAACTTGGATGAACAAACAAGATTAAGAGTAAAAAGGAAGAAAGGATTATACCAAACTAGTGAAGAATGAAAAAGGAGAACACTTGCATAGAAGAAAACCCAAATTCATCCACCAAGGTTGTCAATCTTGGATGGATTCTTCAAGAGATCCAATATTACAAGATTAAACTAAGATTAACTACTAATTACCGACTAATCTACACTAATCTAATCTAATCTAACCTAAAGTAGTCTAGGGTTTTAAGGATATAACATAACATGGTGTCTTAATACATGAGGGGGGGTATATATAGGGTTTAAGAATGAAAGGAGAAGAAAAGAATTGAAGGCGTGCAGCAGCAGCATGGTCCCGCCCGGGACGGATTGGTCCCGCCCGGGACGGTTTGGTCCCGACCGGGACGGCCTGGTCTCGGCCGGGACGGGCTCCTCACAGTAACCTCTTCAATTGTGCACCCCATCCCGATCGGGATGAGGCCTTCCCGACCGGGATGGGTCTTGTAGGCCTCCCTTAAGAGCTTTTTGGTCCTTCCTTGCCTCTCATGGGATTCTCCTCGATTCTCGGGACTCGGGATCGGGTCTCGGAGGCTCGGGATTGGGTCCCAAGGTCTCGGGGTCGATTCCAAGGCCTCGAGTCATCGTTCCTTTATCTCGTTGGCTCCAAAATGTGTATGTATCGAGTCGGAATCGCTCCAACTCTTCCAAATCGGTCTCGGGAACCTGAAACGAACTAAAGGAAGCATAAGAAGCCCATGAACCGCCCCCAAGGAGCGATTCCACAAGGAAAATGGGACCAAAACACAACAAATAGGCCCTACAAACTACACTTATCAACTCCCCCACACTTAACCCTTACTCGCTCTCGAGTAAGCACATACTAACTACTAAACTAGCCGAATGGGTATTAGCGCACCCTACGCCCCTTCAACTCACGCGAGTGCACTTAGAGGAAAAGTGCACTCCGCAAGGCAAGTCGGGTCTTGTGACAAAACTGTGGATGCAACCGGACACAAACACATAAACAAACACACAAACAAACAAACAAACACTTAGACGGTTGCACCCAAAACAAAAGAAATACCGCTTCCCTCTAAAAGCGGTGAAAGAAGCACCGGTTTAGGACTCGAGGTAAGTGACAACGTTTCAAAGCTAGCAATACAAACCAAGGTGAACTAAACCCTAATAGTATGACGATCAAGCAATAAAAACGTTGGTAACTTACCTAGGTCCTCCTAACTTTCTAAAAACGTACTACGGGACGATCGGCGGAGTGGAAAAGTGAAGAACCACGGTGTTAGTCAACATTGTAGGTAAGTGAGACCCCGCCCCCTTTAGCGTGAGCCAAGAGGGTCGTCCCGTGTCCAAGACCGTCTAACTAGTCCAAGTAAAAAGGTGGAAAACATGCAAAATGAGGGAAGACCGACTAATGCCGCTATCATCCTTCCTCGGGACTCGGTCCTTTGGTAGGCTCTTCAAGGCAAAAGTCGGAAAAAGGCTTATTTTTGTGGGGATTTCTTTTTGTGAGACGGGTTTTCTTTTGGCATTTTCTTTCTTTTCGACATTTTGATTTGTTTGTTGCCATGCCATTTCTTTTTCTTCTTTTCTATTTTCTTTTTGGCTTTTGTGCCTTTTCTTTTTCTTCATTCTTTTCTTTCTTTCATTATTCTTTATTTTCTTTTCTTTGCCCTTTTTTTTTGGCAAGATTTGGCTTTTTTGGCATTTCTTGACAATTGAGAAAGAGAGAATTCAACAATTTGCATTTTATTTGTGTGGGTATGTGTAGGAGGTAGGTGAATGAGTAAGTCGGGGTTGCGCATTCCCTTTCAAACCCACAAAAAGTGGAAAACTTGGACTAATCAAACAATCCTAAACACGGTCACCTAAGGGACGAGACTCGGTAACCAAGGCCTTTTCACACCGTGGGTGGTCATAATGGTCAAAATGCAAATCCCGTAGTAAATCCCTAGTAAGCTAGGTGGACTCAAGGTAAAGGACCAACGAAATCATTGATTTAAGGTCATTCTACTAGGCTAAAGTCCAAAACTCGATTTATACAACTAGAAAGGGAAAATAGACACTCACACACTAGCCTCTAAACCGGGTTTTCAAAAACGGTTTACGCACAAGACACACAACAAAACACGAAACAAAGACTCAACGAAAACGAAAGAAAAAGAAACAAAAGCAACAAAACAAGAACAACACAAAACGAACACATACATAACACAAACACCACCCCGATCATCCAAACAAGCCACCAAATCAACCACACCTTAAAAAGCTCCACCCGAGAACACAACATCACAATCTCCTCCAAACTCCGCAAGAGGTAAAGAAGAAAAAGGGATAAGATGTTACCGGGAGTCTTGAAAGCCTTCCAAAGTTAACGGTGATTAAAGCAACCTATAAGGGAAAGGGAGGCAAAACACGCATACAAAACAAATATACGACACAAAGACACAAAATGAAAACACAAAAGAGAAAATCTTTTTGATTTTTGTGAAAAAATTTCAAATTTTTAGGATTTTTAAAGGTTTTTTAGAAAAAAGGGAAAAATAAAAGTAACTACGATAGAATATCGCTCCCCCACACTTAAATCGAGCCATGTCCTCATGCTCGATCGTAGGGTGCGGAGAGACAAAAGAAAAAGAAAAGAAACTACGAAAATAAAGCTAAAAATCAAAAATAAAGTGAAGAAAAGGGTAGAAGGTGTCCGGTCGGGGTGTAATCAAGTCACCAAGGGCCGAGACGAGAAAAAGATATGGATGGGGGAAAGAAATAAAAGAAGGAAATAAAAGGAAATGGGAGGGGAGGGCTAGGTGTAATCAAGTCACCTAGCCCGGATTCCGCCTAAATCCGACTAAATCCTCAAAAAGAAAGTGAAAAACTTGTAAAAATTTGGATTTTGAAATGACTCTCGATGTAGTCACATCATCGAGAGTCGGGAGCAACAACTACCGAAGCCTCGAAGGCCACCATGACATCAAGACACAAAAGTGTACAAGGGGAAGGGAATAAACAAAGGAAAACAAGCAACAACAAAAACGGAAAAGAAAGGATAGTTGCCGTACCATATGTTAGCAACTCGCTCTCTTCATCGTCTCATAGATCAATGTAGGCACTTGCTTGTCTTCCTCTTTTCTATCCCGCTTCAAGCTTGATAGAACCGCATGGTAGAGGTAGTAAAGGTGTGAGGGGGGTGGGATTTGATATAGATCTCGGTGTGTAAAGTAAGGTGCACGGGTCATATGATAGGAGTAAGGAGGAGTAGGGAGGTTGGGATGGGGTATAATGGATGGGTGGAGTCAAGGGGACCATCGCGGTCGGGATGGATGGTCCCGATCGGGTTGATAAACCCTTCCCGATCGAGAAGCTCTCGTCCCTGTCGGGAATGCACTCCAGTAAGTCCGAATTTCTGCACCTTCATCCCGATCGGGATGGCTCCTTCCCGGTCGGGATTCCTCATCCTTCCCGGTCGGGAAGCCCTCTTCCCGGTAGGGATGAGTCTTCTTGGCCTCCCCCAAACCCAAAAGCTTATCATAAGCTTCAAAAACCGACTTCCTCGCTCGCAAACCAAACTCCATCATCAACCACTCCTTTCTAGGAGTCACCTTCACTTCACCTATCACAATAAGCTCAAAAAAAAATCAAATTCTCTCCCTCACATCGCTCGTCAAAATACCAAAACAATTACAATAATTTCACAAAACAACAAAAATTAAGAGAAAAAAATCACACAAATACAATCACAAGTACTCTAAAGAGGAGAGGAGGGGAATATACAACATGACAGTTCTTTAGGAACTCCGTCAAACCGAGGATGGTGGACTCCATTCTTCAACCATAGCCCTCAAGGGCATGGAGGAGCAAGTCGAACGCGCTACCGACATCATAGTGAAGGCCCAAGAAGCGCTCGAGCTTAACCGACCTCCACGGCCTCCAAGGAGGAGGCAAGAAGTAGGAATCCCAAGATCCAAAATCATCTTCAAAGTTGTCTCCGGGGTCTATCCATCCTACGAGCTTCACCGACCTCTTCCTCCCTAAGCATTGCCTCCAATCACAAGCAAGCTTCATCTCCAAGAAACAAGGCACAAAAAGCGGCTTTGACCCCATTTCTTTGTTGCACACCCCCACAATTTCCTCAAGTTGTGGTTCCCCATCTTCATCACTTGGCCCTACATCATCATGGAGTAGAGAATCGAAACTTCTACCGGCGGTTTCAATCTCTTCCAAACCATCTCTCGGTGTACTAGCAAGGGGCTCTTGATGCTTGTCCAAATTATCGCACAAGGGCAACTGGAGGCTAACAATTTCACCCAACATCCTCACAAACTCCACCAGACCATCCAACTCACTATCTTCCTCCAATTCCTCACCAATATTGCCTTCACTAAGGGTCATCTTCTCATTCGTCTCTTTTTGGGTAGACGATTGAGGTTCTTAAAAGCAAATCTCTCTTTCAAAGGGAACTACTTCGGCGGCTTCGTGATTAGGTTGCTCCTCTCTCTCAAGTGGGCACCCTCCATCTAAATGTGATGCTCGGGATAAAGACATTACGGTTTGAACCGCTAATGCATTTAAATGAGCATTCCTCGCCTCGTTTCCCCTTCAAATTTGGGTCATTAATTCCTCTTGTTGTTTTCGCAATTGAATGGCCGTTTCTTGAAAGCTCCTTTGCATTTGAAGCATCGATTGATGTAACTCTAAGTTTGACGATTGGTGGTCATTGGGGTCTTGTAAAGCTCCTTGATAATCATGATGATGCCCATAGGGTGGGGCATCATATTGTTGGTAGCAAGGTTGGGGTGATTGGTAGTATTGTGGGTCATGGGGTTCATATTGTGGTTGGGGTGGAGGGTAATATTGTGGGTCTTGGGGGTATTGGCTTCCATATGGTGAATCTTGATTGAACATGGTGGGTTCACAATCATAGCTCGAGTAATAGCCACCATGGTCGTAGGAGTGATAATCATTCACTTGTTGGTAGCCATATCCATACTCTTGAGGATCATACCCATCTTGATTACCCCAAGAAGCTTGATAATGGTAGGGGGACGTCATGTCATGGCTTTGGTTCAAAGAAGAAGAGGGGTAGCTCATATCGGCTCCCGAGTGTGTGGAGTTTAGTTCAAACCCCATGCTTGCTCGAAAATCGTAGTCCATACCCGGTTGGAAACCACTCATTCTAGCAACCGTCCGTTTAAGCGTGATGGGAGGGATTTGTCGTGAATCCCAACCGTCAAACAAAACCGGCTATACCTAGTGGGTAGCTAGGGTAAGTCGGGTCGAATCCACAGGGACGGGAGGTCGGACTAAGGTATGCTATGGTCAAGAACTATGTTCGAGACGAGCTAGTCTAAGGGGAGGAGGCTAAGGCTATAACTATGGTAACAAAGAAAACAAACAAAGGAGAACGGGCTAGGGTTAGGTCGGGGTCAAAGGGGTAACGGAATGGTCGAGGGAGAACTAGAGGTGAAGGAGGTAGTAGGGTAATCTAGGTAATGCCCGGGCTCTCGCAACTTAGACTCACCTAGAGGTTCCACCTAAAACCCAACTCGGCGACACAACACAAACGGAGTACTAGCATGCTATAGACCTAGGTCGAATCCGGGCTCTCGCAACTTAGACCGGCCTAGGGGTCGTCCTCACCGGGCTCTCGCAACTTAATGAGGGAACCGAACCCACAAACAAGCTAATACCCACAAGAGAAAAGCAAGAAAACAAGCATTCGTACATACTTAGTCATTCAAGCAATTCAACAAACATGTGATGTGCAACAAACCAAGGAGAAACCCAAATCTTCCACCAACAACTCCAACAATCCCTTAATCATCCAATTAACACCCTAATCACCTTACTAACCCTAGCAAGAACACTACTCTAACATATCTAAACTAAAACTATCACTAACAAGAGAAATCAAACCCAACAACAAAACTAACATAATGAAACTATCAAGAATGAAGAACTAAACACTAACAAGAACTAAAGATTCAAACTTGATTAATAAAACAATGAACAAGAGAAAGGAAAAGAGATTATACCAAACTAGAAGATGAAAGGAAGAAGAAAACTTGTATACATGGAAGAACCCAAAACAAACATCCAAGTTTGTCAAGCTTGGTGAAGATCTTGAGGAATTCCCAAATTACAAGTATTAATCTATGATTAACGATAATCTAAGGACTAATCTACACTAATCTATGCTAATCTATGCTAAAATTATCTAGGGTTTAGTGTCTAATGTCTAACATAAGATTAACATAACAAGGGAAGAGTATATATAGGGTTACAAATGAAAGGGAGAAGAAAAGAAAACAAAGCGGAGTAGCAGTGGCCCGTCCCGGCCGAGACAGGTTGGTCCCGATCGGGACGAGGTCGGTCCCGGTCGGGACGCCTCCATCCCGATCGGTCCCGGTCGGGACGCCTCCAACAAACATGTGATGTGCACCAAACAAGAGGAAACCCAAATCTTCCACCAACAACTCCAACAATCCGTTAATCATCCAATTAACACCCTAATCACCCTACTAACCCTAGCAAGAACACTACTCTAACATAATCCAACTACAACTAACAAGAACAAGAAGATCCAACATAAGAAACCAAGCATACATAAACAAACTAGTGAAAACAATGAACTAAGAACAATATAATGAACAAAGATGCAAACTTGGATGAACAAACAAGATTAAGAGTAAAAAGGAAGAAAGGATTATACCAAAATAGTGAAGAATGAAAAAGGAGAACACTTGCATAGAAGAAAACCCAAATTCATCCACCAAGGTTGTCAATCTTGGATGGATTCTTCAAGAGATCCAATATTACAAGATTAAACTAAGATTAACTACTAATTACCGACTAATCTACACTAATCTAATCTAATCTAACCTAAAGTAGTCTAGGGTTTTAAGCATATAACATAACATGGTGTCTTAATACATGAGGGGGGGTATATATAGGGTTTAAGAATGAAAGGAGAAGAAAAGAATTGAAGGCGTGCAGCAGCAGCATGGTCCCGCCCGGGACGGCCTGGTCTCGGCCGGGACGGGCTCCTCACAGTAACCTCTTCAATTGTGCACCCCATCCCGATCGGGATGAGGCCTTCCCGACCGGGATGGGTCTTGTAGGCCTCCCTTAAGAGCTTTTTGGTCCTTCCTTGCCTCTCATGGGATTCTCCTCGATTCTCGGGACTCGGGATCGGGTCTTGGAGGCTCGGGATTGGGTCCCAAGGTCTCGGGGTCGATTCCAAGGCCTCGAGTCATCGTTCCTTTATCTCGTTGGCTCCAAAATGTGTATGTATCGAGTCGGAATCGCTCCAACTCTTCCAAATCGGTCTCGGGAACCTGAAACGAACTAAAGGAAGCATAAGAAGCCCATGAACCGCCCCCAAGGAGCGATTCCACAAGGAAAATGGGACCAAAACACAACAAATAGGCACTACAAACTACACTTATCACTCGGTTGAGAGATCCTAACCCGATTAATCGTCCGTTGGCGAAAGGCTCGAAAGAGTCTCTCCGGCTCTGGATTAAAGAGATAGAAGTCGTCTCCCCTCCTAGGCATACACTACACACTAGAACAAATGTAAGAACACCTAGTGCTTTATGGGCACTAGGCAACGACAATAGCAAACACAACTAGAGACAAAGAGAAAAAGAAGAAATAAAACTAAGGGAAGAAGAAAAATCTAGAGAATATTCACAAGAGAAGATGGGAGAACACAAAGAAGGGTAACTAAGTCTAGAAATAAGCAAACTAAGTCTAAACAATGCACCGTCCCCGGCAACGGCGCCAAATTGATGGTAAGGATTTGTCACGTCCCTAGCCGATCAATAGAACACCGACTAACCTAGTGGGTAGCTAGGGTAAGTCGGGATCGTATCCACGAGGACGGTATATCAAAGCTTAGACTATGTCGGCCTACGAATAAGACTAGATTACCAAACAAACACAAAGAAGCGATGAATGGAAAACTATGAAGGAGGAGGAGTAAGAACTAAACCAACACTAGAGACTAACTAAACAATGAAACTAACGGAAATAAAGACTAACTAAGAGGTGAACTCAAATATGGAAGGAAAGTGGGGTAGGTCGGGTTCATAGGAGTAGAAGGATAATTGGGGTGATCAAGGGTATAGGTGTCTCCTAATCGCTAGAGTCGGTC
Organism: Agrostemma githago; assembly: GCA_958450325.1. Classification (NCBI taxonomy): domain Eukaryota; kingdom Viridiplantae; phylum Streptophyta; class Magnoliopsida; order Caryophyllales; family Caryophyllaceae; genus Agrostemma; species Agrostemma githago. The sequence goes on from OY288255.1 coordinate 46,367,952, forward strand.
CGGGCTCTCGCAACTTAGACCGATGTTAAGGTGGGTCCGGGCTCTCGCAACTTAGACCCTAGTCCGCGCTCTCGCGACTAAACTATTCTCAACATTTCCACAAAATAAGCAATCAATGAGAAGATGAACACAAGCATGGGAAGCATGGCCACTACAACTCACACAAGCATATCAACAAACACATAGAGTGCCTACAATGTGACTAACAACAAAGATGCAACCTTTTCCCCTTAATCAACCCTAATCATCCATAATCTACCCCTAATCCCCCTACTAACCCCACAAAGAAACTACTCACTCATTATCATGAACAAACTAACATTCATAAAGGAAAACAAACTCACAATCCAAACATTCATTATGAATAACAAGAACAATAACAATAACAACATAAAAAGATGGAAACAAGATTGAATAACTAAGAACAAGAGTAAGGAAGGTTATACCCACAATAGGATGAAGAAAAGATGAAAACTTGTATTAATGAGAAACTCAAATACAATCTCAAGGTTGTCAATCTTGGAACAATCTTCAAGAATCCCTTAATCCAAGACTAATTACAATGATTATCTAAAGATTAAAGAGAGATTAAAACTAATGAGTGAGAATTAATCTAGGGTTTTAGATGTTAATGGAGGCTTAAACTAGTCTAGGGTAAGATAAGATCTCCTAAATTTACAAGAAGGGAGTATATATATGGGTACAAGAATGAAGGAGAAGAAAAGAAAAGAGTCGCGCTGCCCCTGTAGCTTCCCGACCGGGACGGATCATCCCGATCGGGACGGCCCTGTCATCCCGACCGGGACGGGATGGTCCCGACCGGGATGAGCTCACAGCAGCCATCTCAAAGTAGCACCCCATCCCGAACGGGATGAGGCCATCCCGAACGGGATGGGCCTTGTATGCCTTCCGTAAGCGTTCTTTGGTCCTTCCTTGCCTCTCATGGGCTTCTCGTCGATTCTCGGGACTCGGGATCGGGTCTCGGAGCCTCGGGATTGGGTTCCGAGGTCTCGGGATCGATTCCAAGGCATCGAGTCATCGTTCCTTTACTCCGTTGGCTCCAAAATGTGTATGTATAGAGTCGGAATCGCTCCAACTCTTCCAAATCGGCCTCGGGAACCTGAAACGAACTAAAGGAAACATAAGAAGCCCATGAATCGCTCCAAAGGAGCGATTCCACAAGGAAAATGGGACCAAAACACAACAATTAGGCATTACAAACTACACTTATCACTCTCTCCATCGTCTCATAGATTAATATAAGCACTTGCTTGTCTTCATCATTGCTATTCTGCTTCAAGCTTGATAGAACCGCATGGTAGAGGTAGTAATGGTGCGAGGGGGTGGGATTTGATGTGGATCTCGGTGTAAAGTGAGGTGTATGGGTCATATGATAGGAACAAGGAGGAGTAGGGAGGTTGGGAGGGGGTATAATGGATGGGTGGAGTCAAGCGCCTAAGAAAAAGCTCAAAAGGGAGAAAAGGGACCATCCCGGTCGGGATGGATGATCCCGATCGGGTTGATAAACCCTTCCCGATCGGGAAGCTCTCGTACCGGTCGGGAACACACTCCAGTAAGTCCGAATTTCTGCACCTTCATCCCGATCGGGATGGCTCCTTCCCGGTCGGGATTCCTCATCCTTCCCGGTCGGGAAGCCCTCTTCCCGGTCGGGATGAGTCTTCTTTGCTTCCCCAAGCCCAAAAGCTTATCATAAGCTTCAAAAACCGACTTCCTCGCTCGCAAACCAAACTCCATCATCAACCACTCCTTTCTAGGAGTCACCTTCACTTCACCTATCACAATAAACTCAAAGTACACATCAAATTCACTCCCTCACATCGCTCATCAAAATACCAAATCAATTACAAGAATCCCACAAGAACAAAGAAATCCAAGAAACAAAACACACAAATACAAGCACAAGTATTCTAAAGAAGAGGAGAGGGGAATATACAACATGACGGTTCTTTTAGGAACTCCGTCAAACCTAGGATGGTGGACTCTTCTTCAACCGTAGCCCTCAAGGGCATGGAGGAGCAAGTCGAACGCGCTACCAACATCATAGTGAAGGCCCAAAAAGCGCTCGAGCTTAACCGACCTCCACGGCCTCCAAGGAGGAGGCAAGAAGTAGGAATCCCAAGACCCAAAATCATCTTCAAAGTTGTCTCCGGGGTCTATCCATCCTACGAGCTTCACCGACCTCTTCCTCCCTAAGCATTGCCTCCAATCACAAGCAAGCTTCATCTCCAAGAAACAAGGCACAAAAAGCGGTTTTGGCCTCACTTCCTCGTTGCACACCCCCACACTTGCCTCAAGTTGTAGTTCCCCATCTTCATCACTGGGCCCCACATCATCTTAGAGAGGAGAATCGAAACTTCTACCGGCGGTTTCAATCTCTTCCAAGTCATCTCTCGGTGTACTAGCAAGGGGCTCTTGATGCTTGTCCAAATTATCGCACAAGGGCAACTCGAGGCTAACAATTTCACCCAACAACCTCACAAATTCCACCAACCCATCCAACTCACTATCCTCCTCCTATTCCTCACCAAGAATGCCTTCACCAAGGGTCATCTCCTCATTCGTCTCTTTTTGGGTAGACGATTGAGGTTCTTCAAAGCAAATCTCTCTATCAAAGGGAACTACATCGGCGGCTTCGTAATTAGGTTGCTCCTCTCTCTCAAGTGGGCACCCTCCATCTAAATATGATGCTCGGGATAAAGACATTACGGTTTGAACCGATAATGCATTTAATTGAGCATTCCTCGCCTCGTTTCCCCTTCGAATTTGGGCCATTAATTCCTCTTGTTCTTTTCGCAATTGAATGGCCGTTTCTTGGATGCTCCTTTGCATTTGAAGCATCGATTGATGAAACTCCAAGCTCGGCATTTGGTGGTCATTGGGGTCTTGTAAAGCTCCTTGAAAATCTTGATGATGCCCAAGGGCTGGGGCATCATATTGTTGGTAGCAAGGTTGGGGTGGTTGGTAGTATTGTGGGTCATAGGGTTCATATTGTGGTTGGGGTGGAGGGTAATATTGTGGGTCTTGGGGGTATTGGCTTCCATATGGTGAATCTTGATTGAACATGCTGGGTTCACAATCATAACTCGAGTAATAGCCACCATGATCGTAGGATTGGTAATCGTTCACTTGTTGGTAGCCGTTTTCATAGCCTTGAAGATCATGCCCACTTTGATCCCCCCAAGAAGCTTGATAGTGATTAGGAGTCATCATGTCATAGCTTTGGTTCATGGAAGAAGAGGGGTAGCTCATATCGGCTTCCATGTGTGGGGAGTTTAGATCAAACCCTATGCTTGCTCGAAAATCGTAGTCCATACCCGGTTGGAAACCACTCATCCTAGCAACCGTCCGTTAAAGCGGCTCTAAGTTGCAAGAAGAAGATAGTCACCACCTCTAAGCACAAACTGTAGACTAAGAACAAACGTGAGAAGTCTAGTGCTTTTTGGGCACTAGACAAGAGAGAAATAAACCACACACACACAAGAAGCAAAGTAACAAAAAGAAAAAGGAAAACACAAACACAAAGACTAAGTCAAGCAAATAGGAAAACAAAGTCTAAACTAGCACCGTCCCCGGCAACGGCGCCAAATTGATGGTAGGGATTTGTCGTGGAATCCCAACCGTCAATAATAAACCGGCTATTCCTACGGTAGATAGGGCAAGTCGGGTCGAATCCACGGGGACGGTAATGTATAGCCTAGACTAAGGTCACCTGATTACTAGACTAAGTCAACAAACTAAGCTAAACGAGAATGATGAGAAGGGGAGAAAGCTAGACTAAGACTATGGCTAAGGAGACGGAGAAAACAACTAAGGAGAACGGGCTAGGATTAGGTCGGGGTCAAAGGGGTAACGGAATGGTCAAGGGAGAACTAGAGCGAAGGAGGTAGTAGGGTGATCTAGGTTGGTCCGGGCTCTCGCAACTTAGACTCACCTAGAGGTTCCACCTAGAGAACCCATCTCGGCGACACACATGACAAACGGGGTTCTAGCGCGCTATAGTGGCCTAGGTCGAATCCGGGCTCTCGCTACGTAGATAGACCTAGGGGTCGTCCTCACCGGGCTCTCGCAACTTAGTGAGGGAACCGAACCCACAAACAAACTATCACCCACAAGAGAAAGGCAAGAAAAACAAGTATATGCATCTACTTAGTCATTCAAGCATTTCAACAAACATGTGATGTGCACCAAACCAAGAGGAAACTCAAATCTTCCACCAACATCTCCAACAATCCCTTAATCACCCAATTAACACCCTAATCACCTTACTAACCCTAGCAAGAACACTACTCCAAAATATCTAATCTAGAATTAACACTAACAAGAGGAATCATCAAAGAAACAAAACAAACATCAACAAACTAATGATAACAATGAACAATAACAAAACAATCAACTAAAGATTCAAACTTGGATGAATAAAACAAGATAAAGAGTAAAAGGAGAAGAGGATTATACCATACTACAAAGGAAATAGAAAAGGAGAACACTTGTATAGAAGAAAACCCAAATAATTCCACCAAGGTTGTCAAGCTTGAATGGATTCTTCAAGAATTCCTTAATACAAGAGCTAATCTATGATTAACAACTAATTACCGACTAATTTACACTAATCTAACCTAAAGTAGTCTAGGATTTTAGGATATAACATAAGATGGTGTCTTAATACAAGAGGGGGGTATATATAGGGTTTAAGAATGAAAGGAGAAGAAAAGAAAGCAAGGCGTGCAGCAGCAGGCCCGTCCCGGCCGAGACGGGATGGTCCCGGTCGGGACGAGGTCGGTCCCGGTCGGGACGAGGTCGGTCCCGGTCGGGACGCCACCTTTCTGATCGGGATGGGCTCACAGTAGCCGCGCTTCATGCTCACTTCATCCCGAACGGGATGGGTCTTTGTAGGCCTCTCTTAAGAGCTCTTTGGTCCCTCCTTGCCTCTCATGGGTTTCTCGTCGATTCTCGGGACTCGAGATCGGGTCTCGGAGGCTCGGGATTGTGTCCCGAGGTCTCGGGGTCGATTCTAAGGCATCGAGTCATCGTTCCTCTACTCCGTTGGCTCCAAAATGTGTATGTATCGAGTCGGAATCGCTCCAACTCTTCCAATTCGGTCTCGGGAACCTGAAACGAACTAAAGGAAGCATAAGAAACCCATAAATCGCTCCCAAGGAGCGATTCCACAAGGAAAACGGGACCAAAACACAACAAAATAAGCACTACAAACTACACTTATCACAACCTCGTCCCTATGTTCCATCTCCCTTAAGGGACAACAATCAAGGTTATCAAGGTTATGTGGGTAATCCAAGATCCTTCAACAACTTCAAGCAAAATAACCAAGGTACCTTTCACAACAACAATCAAGGGTTCCAACAAGGGAACTTCAATCAAGGTGGTTTCCAAGGAAACCAAAGCTTCCAACAACAACAAAACCACAATCAAGGCCTTAATTAAGGCAATTCTCATGGGTTCCAAGGGAACCGTCAACAACAAACGACTCAAGGTCAACATCAACAAAGCAAGCCAAGGAGCAGGTCTCCTATTCATGACTATGGTACTCCATTAGCCCTTACCGATACTCCGCATAATCCATCATCTCCACCTCGAGATTTCGACATTCAAAAGACTATGACGGATGTGCAAAACAGTACTCAAGAGTTGCAAAAAAGTCAAATGAAGATTCCAAGAATCCAACAAGAGCTCTTTGCTTATGTTCAAGGGGAAAACGTGGTAAGAGATGCCCGTACGAAGATGCTTGAGACTCAAGTATCTCAACTTGCTTCGGGGAGCTCCTCAAGACAAAAGGGGCAACTACCTTCTCAAGGTGAAACACCAACATTTCAGCATGTAAATGCTATCACCACAAGGAGAGGTACATCTTATGACTCCCCTTCATTCCCTAGTGAGCAAAAGCCAATGCAAGAACCGACAAAGAAAATGGCATCTCTAATTCAAGAAAGCTCAAGCTTTGATAATCCAATGGAGGAACAAGTCTTATGGGAGATCGAAAAACCCATTGAAGACAAGCTTCCCCCACTTCAAGAAAAAGGTAAAGGGAAAGTGTCATGTGAGAAGTCCACCCCTATCGAGCAAAACAAGGTTCAAATCAAGTTGCCTTTCCCAACAAGGCAAATGAAGACTAAGGTGGATGTCCAATTTGACAAGTTCCTTAACATTGTGAAGCAATTGGATGTGAGTGTCCCGTTCACCGAGTTACTTACCCAAATCCCGGCATATGGAAAGTTCATGCGAGAAATCCTAGCTAGGAAGAGATCCATTGACAAGGAAGAGACAATAGCGTTCACGAGGGTGGTGAGCGAGCTTATTCAAGGTTCCACGCTTCCGAAGTTGAAGGATCCGGGTAGTTTCTCGATCCCGTGCACCATAGGCAACTATGAGATTGAGAGAGCTATGTGTGATTTGGGTGCGAGTGTGAGCATTATTCCCTACACCATTTGTGAGCGATTAGGGATGAAGGAGCTTAAATGTACGTCCATTACACTCCAAATAGCCGACAAATCTCTTAACCGACCATTAGGGATGTTAGAAGACGTGCCGGTACGAATCGGGAAGTTCTTCATTCCGGTCGACTTCATCGTGCTCGATATGCCGGAAGATGCTCACACTCCCATTATCCTTAGGCGCCCATTTCTACACACCGCCGGTGCCATGATCGATGTGAAGAACGGTAGGATCACCTTCGAGTTAGGCGAATAAAAGCTAGTGTTTGACCTCCAAGGTAACACTTCGCCTACAAATGATGAGTCTTGCAATATGATCCAAGCCACGAAAGACATTGATCTAGGGGATGATTCGGGACAAAGCTTGAAGAAGTACTCTTACGTACTTGAGGATGATGACTCCGAGAGTGAGGAAGATGAGAGCCCATATCATGGGTTGGATGACAAGTGCAATGACAAGAAGAAAGATGAGCCGCCCTTGGAGCCACATGAGGATCGGTGGACGTTTGGGTATATACCGAAGGATCGCAAGTACAAGTTCAAGCCATTGATCTTAGTAGATCGGGATGCCCCGGGAACGTCAAGGCAAGGTCATGAAGAGCCTTGGTTTGTGGACGGTTATATTTCTAGCTTGATTGAAGACTTTGCTAGGGCCTTCGACTTGTTCCTTCGTGCCCTCGATGGAGATGGAATCGGTTATTATTGTTGAAAAAGAATGAAGAAAGCACCATCCTTGGTTTGACGAAGTTCCACAAGAACCGTCCCATTGTATATATCTTTGTATTGTAGTTTCTTTGAGTTTCGTGATATTCTTGTTATTTGGATTGATTGATGAGCGTTGTGAGGGAGAGAATTTGATGTGTATGTGAGCTTTGTTGGATAGGTGAAGTGAAGATGATTCCTAGAGAGGAATGGCTATGATAGAGCTTGGATAGTAAGCATGAGGATCGGGTTTTTGAAGCTTGGAGTAAGCTTTTGGGTTTGTGGAAGGTCAAGAAGACCCATCCCGACCGGGAAGAGGCGTCCCGACCGGGAAGGGTGCGGCATCCCGACCGGGAAGGAGCCGTCCCGACCGGGATGGAGGTACACATTATCGAGCTTGCTGGAGGTCCGTCCCGACCGGGAAGGAAGCGTCCCGACCGGGACGGGGGTGTCATCCCGACCGGGACCAACCATCCCGACCGGGATGGTCCCCTACTCCCCCTTTGTGCCTCTTCTTCGACATTCGAGTCCACCCAACCGTTGTATACCCCCTCCCAACCTCCCTATCTCTCCGTGCTCTTATCATATGCCCCATGTACTTCATTTTCATGCCCTCACTTCATTTCCTATCCACTTACACCGACTCTCACATCATATCCCACCCCCTACCATTACTACCTCTACCGTGAGTTATCCTCAAGTTTGAAGCGAGATGGCAACCAAGAAGACAAGCTACGTGCCTATAATGATCATTGAGATGATGGAGCGAGTAAGTTACTAGCCGATTGGTTTGGGTAACTATCCTTACTTTTCCGTCTTTTGTCGCTTGTTTTCTCTTGTTTGCCCCCTTCCCCTTGAGTCATGGTGTCTTGGTGGCCTTCGAGGCCTTAGTATGGTTGCTCTCGATGACGTGACTACGTCGAGAGTCAATCGAAAAATTCAAATTTACAAGATTTTCACCCTTTTTTAGGAATTAGTCGGATTTGGGCGGAATCCGGGCTAGGTGACTTGATTACACCTAGCCCCCCCCCCCCCATTTCCTTTTATTTCTTTCTTTTTATTTCTTCCCCCATCCATATATTTTCTTTTCTCGGCCCATGGTGACTTGACTACACCCCGGCCGGACACATTCTACCCTTTTCTCCACTTTTCTTTTTGATTTTTTTAGTCTTATTTTCGTAGTTTCTTTTCTTTCCTTTTGTCTCTCCGTACACTACGATCGAGCATGAGGACATTGCTCGATTTAAGTGTGGGGGAGCGATATTCTATCGTAGTTAGTTTTATTTTCATAGCTTTCCGAAAAAATCTTTAAAAACCCTAAAATTTTCACAAAAATCAAAAAGATTTTCTTTTCTTGTGTTTTTCTTTTATGTCTTTGTATCGTATATTTGTTTTGTTGTGTGTGTTTGCCCCCCTTTTCTTATAGGTTGCTTAATCACCATTAGTTTTGGAAAGCTTTCAAGACATCCGGTAACATCTTCTATCCCTTTTCCTTCTTTATTTCTTGTGGAGTTTGGAGGAAATTGTGATGTTGTGTGCTCGGGTGGAGCTTTGTGCATATTGGTGGATGATTTGGTGACTTGTATGGAATATCGGGGTGGTGTTTGTTCCCTTGTGTGTTTGTTTTATTTTGTTTTGTTTTGTCGTCTTTTGTCTCTTTTTCTTTCGTTTTCGCCATGTCTTCATTTTGTGTTGTGTTAGTTGTGTCTTGTGTGTTTAAAAGGTTTTCGAAAACCCGGTTTAGAGGCTAGTGTGCGAGTGGTTACTTTCCCCTCCTAGTAATGTAAATCGAGTCGTGGACTTTACTCTAGTAGAATGACCCTAAATCAATGATTTCGTTGGTCCTTTACCTTGAGTCCACCTAGCTTACTAGGGATTTACTACGGGATTTGCACTTTTGACCATTATGACCACCCACGGTGTGAAAAGGCCTTGGTTACCGAGTCTCGTCCCTTAGGTGACCATGTTTGAAATTTGCTAGATTAGTCCAAGTTTTCCCCTTTTTGTGGGTTTGAAGGGAAGGTCCCGTCCCGACTTACCCATTCGCCTACCTCCTACACATATCCACACAATAAATTGCAATTTGTTGAATTCTCTCTTGTTACACAGAGAAATGCCAAAAGCCAAATCAAGCCAAAAGGGCAAAGAATAGAAAAAGAAAGAAAAAAAAGAAAAGAATGAAGAAAAAGAAAAGGCACAAAAGCCAAAAAAAAAGAAAATAGAAAAGAAGAAAAAGAAATGGCATGGCAACAAACAAGGCAAAAATATGCAAAGAAAGAAAAATGCCAAAAGAAAACCCGTCTCACAAAAAAAATCCCCTCACCACAAAAATAAGCCTTTTACCGACTATTGCCGTGAAGAGCCTACCAAAGGACCTAGTCCCTAGGAAGGATGATAGCGGCAATGGTCGGTCTTCCCTCATTTTGTATTATTTCCACCTTTTTACTTGGACTAGTTTAGGGGTTTCGGGCATGGGACGACCCTCTTGGCTCATTGCTAAAGGGGGCGGGGTCTCACCTACCTACAGTGTCGACTAACACCGTGGTTCATCCCTTTTCCACTCCGTCGGTCGTCCCGTAGTACGTTCTTAGAAAGTTAGGAGGAATCTAGGTAAGTTACCAACGTTTTTGTTGCTTTATCGTCATACTATTAGGATTTAGTTCACCTTGGTTTGTATTGCTAGCTTGGGAATGTTGTCACTTGCCTTGAGTCCTAAACCGATGTCTTTTCACCGCTTTGTTGAGGGGAGCGGTAATTGTTTTTCTTTTGGGTGCAACCGATTATTTGTTTGTTTGTGTGTTTGTTTGTTTATGTGTTGTTGTGTCCGGTTGCATCCACGGTTTTGTCGCAAGACCCCACTTGCCTTGCGGAGTGCACTCTTCCTCTAAGTGCACTCGCGTGAGTTGAAAGGGCGTAGGGTGCGCTAATACCCACTCGGCTAGTTTAGTAGTTAGTATGTGCTTACTCGAGGGCGAGTAAGGGTTAAGTGTGGGGGAGTTGATAAGTGTAGTTTGTAGTGCCTAATTGTTGTGTTTTGGTCCCATTTTCCTTGTGGAATCGCTCCTTGGGAGCGGTTTATGGGCTTCTTATGCTTCCTCTAGCCCGTTTCAGGTTCCCGAGACCATCCACGAAGAGTTGGAGCGACTCCGACTCAATACACACACTTTTTGGAGCCAACGAGGTAAAGGAACGATGACTCGATACCTTGGAATCGACCCCGAGACCTTGGGACCCAATCCCGAGCCTCCGAGACCCGATCCCGAGTCCCGAGAATCGACGAGAAACCCATGAGAGGCAAGGAGGGACCAAAAAGCTTTTAAGGGAGGCCTACAAGACCCATCCCGGCCGGGAAGGCCTCAACCCGTCCGGGATGGGGTGCACAATTGAAGAGGCTACTGTGAGGAGCCCGTCCCGGCCGAGACCAGGCCGTCCCGGTCGGGACCACACCGTCCCAGGCGGGACCAAACCGTCCCGGGTGGGAAGGAGCAGGGGCTGCACGAGACTCTTTTCTTTCTTCTCCTTCATTCTTGTACCCATATAAATACTTCCCTCTTGTATTGTTAACTGATCTTATCATACATTAGACTCTCTTAAGCCTCTCTACAACTCTAAAACCCTAGATTTAGTGTTCATCCATTTAGATTAATCTTCCTTTAATCTTTGTTAATCTTTAGTTAATCTAGTTTAATTAGTTCTTGTATTAAGAAGTTCTTGATGATTTCTCCAAGCTTGACATCCTTGGGGTTTATTTGGGTTCTTATTTATACAAGATTGCATCTTTTCATCATCTTAGTGTTGGTACAATCTTCTCTACTCTTGTTCTTTGTTATTTATTCAAGTTTCAACCTTTACTTAGTGTTATTGTTATTGTTTGTTTATAATGAATGTTTGGATGTTTGGTTTGTTTTCTCTTGATTTTGTTATTGTTAGTATCATAATGAGTGAGTAGTCTCCTTGTGGGGTTAGTAGAAGGATTAGGGGTAGATTATGGGTGATTAGGGTTGATTAGGGGAAAAGGGTGAATCTTTGTTGTTAGTCACATATTGGGCACTCTATGTGTTTGTTGATATGCTTGTGTGAGTTGTAGTGGCCAATGCTTCCCATACTTGTGCTCATCTTCTCGTTGTTTGTCTAGTATGTGATCATGTTGAGAATAGTCGTAGTCACGAGAGTGCGGACTAGGGTCTACGTAGCGAGAGCCCGGACCCACCTTGACATCGGTCTACGTAGCGAGATCTCGGACCGACTCTAGCAACTAGGAGACACCTACACCCTTGATCACCCCAATTACCCATCTACACTTATGAACCCGACCTACCCCACTTCCTTTCATATTTGAGTTCATTCTCTTAGTTAGTCATCATTCCATTAGTTTCATTGTTTAGTTTGTTTCTAGTTATTTCTCTTAATCTTGTTTTAGCTAGTTCATCATTAGTCTAGTTCTTACTTCTCCTCCACCATAGTTTTTCAATTATCGCTTTCTTTATGTTTGTTTGGTGATTTAGGCTCGTTTTTAGGCCGACATAGTCTAAACTTCGCAATACCGTCTCCATGGATACGATCCCGATTTACCCTAACTACCGTTAGGTCTAGCCAGTTATACTATTGACGGTTGGGACGTGACAAATCCTTACCATCAGCAATCGAAACTAAATTATCTAAAATCGCACGCATTAATCATATACTATATCACAATTCATATAATTTCTTCTTTCACAGAGGAATTTAATCAAACAATTAAGTTGCATCTCCTTTCTCACCTTCCTTTCGCTCTTTTGCTCTAACTCGATTGACGACACTAGCTCATGCTCCAATACCTTCAATTTCCTCGCGAATTCCTCCTCCAATTACTTATGCGTCTAATCACACATATTACAATCAATCAAACAAACAAACGAATAACCAGAAATTTTCAAAAATTCACGCAGAATTAAGAAAACGCACAATCAACATCAATCGCATTAGATGTTGAAAAAAACCTGAAATAAGAGATGAAGTTGTTCGGAAGATGACCGCTCCCTTTCCTGATTAGGCAGACGACGAAGAAGAACAAGAGTAATTCAGACAAACCTTAATTTGCTAACTGGGCATACTTAACTGAGCAGAAATCAATTGATAGAAAAAGAAAGAATTGGAGAGTGGGGAAAGAGAAGTACCAGGAAAATTGATTAAAATTGAAAAAGTCGAACGAAGATTAAAGTATTATGCAGTGAACCTGGAGATGAAGAACGAGAACCTGGAGTGAAGAATGCCGATGAAGATTAGTGGAGAATTGGAGAGTGGGGAAACCATATACGGAGTATTAGGCAGTGAAACCATTGGTCATATACTAGGATGTGAAAGAAAGATACCGAGTATTTGCTAAGAAACCATTGGAGTAAATGGTTTCTTTGTTAACTAGTACATAAGACATCATTTAATAATTAAATGGTTTCTTTGTTATATCTTTTTTGTGATTAATCCAGGACTCCAATGCCAGTAATTATAGCACACAAACTGCAACAAGCCAAGTAACTTTACATGATCGAGTTCCCCACAACAAAATTCATCACAAATCACAAAAAGATACACACTAAATTCAACAAAAAAAACAATATTAACAGAACTCAGACACAAAATCAATGAAACATATCTATCAAGGAGCCTACCAAAACAATTAACCATCAAAATTAAAGCTGCACAATACTGTTAGATAAAAATCACATAATCAACTACAAAATCCAAGCAAAGTAAAGAGATCAAATACGTACAAAACATTTAAAAAACACAACTTGCATAATACAGCTAGACATAAATCACATAATCAATTAGACAAGGGAAAAATTAAGAGATGGGTACACAAATTTAAGCTAATTAAGATACCTGCAAGACAATAGAAAAAACACAACTTTGATACAAAACAGCAACAATTAAGAAAGGGATAGTAAAGAGATCAAATTAAAGCCAAGATAAGATTGGAATTATCATCTGGAACAAAAATAAGCAAAAATTTAGCAAAATCGAAAAAACCCTAAATCACCTAAGAACCCTCATTTCGAGTGTTCTCCAGCGAGATGAAGGTGAGGCTGATGTCTGCAAGGGGAGAGGTGAGACAGGTGAAGTGAGAGACAGGTGAGGCGTTTGGATTCAGGGTTTGTAATGGCTGGACGGTGTGTCAGTTTTGGAGGTTAACATGGAGTACTGCGTGAAGAGGGAGACGGGAGGTGTTTGGATTTGGCTGAAAATCTGACTAATTAAATTGGTGTTCCTGTTTTTTTTTAAAAAAAATTGGTGAGGCGTCATTTATGAGGATAGCCGCCGCACTTTTTCAAGTATGTGGGGGCATGTATTTGGATAGACTCCTTAAGTAATTTTACTAAAAAAAAAAAGAAAATAAATTGCTGATATTCAGTTAAAACACCTCAAATGAGGAGCAGCGATTGAACCTTTTTCTACTAGTGTAGCGCGATTTGAAGAGATTATGAAAGCACCCGCTTAGTAACTTCGTTCCTTCTTTCTTCTTATTTTTGTAGAGGAGTTAGGTTGTTGCTATTTGGAGGCTCTCGAAGTTGAGCATTTGGGTGTTGTGGTTGATTTTGTGTGCTTGTATGATGACGGAGTATGGAGTACATGACCTTACTTGTGTTTTCTTTTATTTTGCCTTTTTATTTTCGTGTGTTCCGTTTTGTTTTGCTTTTGTATAGTGTGTCTAGGATTAAAACTTTTCGAAAACCCTATTACAAATCTTTTACAAGAGTTTACATTCCATTGTAGATTTTGGACCTTAATCTAGTAGAATGACTCTTAGGCAATGAATTTGTTGATCCTTTAGCTTTGAGTCCACCTTTTCTACTAGAGGTTTACTTCGGGGTTTGCATTTGACCACCCATGGAAGAGTTAGGCCTTGGTTCCCGCATCCCGTTTTCTAGGTGACCTAGCTCGAATGACCATTGCACCTTTAGTCCAGATTTCTTCCGCCTTTTGCGGGTTATCCGGGAATGGCGCGCGTTCTCGATTACCTATTTTTCCTCCACCTATACATCATCACAATAAGTTTACACCAAAATAACCTCCAAGCTTTGTTACAAACCACATCAAAAAGCCAAAAAAGGGCAAACCAAAGCAAGAGAAAAAGGGCACAAACATATGAAAAACAAAGGAGAAGAAAAGGGGCTTCAAATGAAAATCAAATTGTCAAAAACGTCTCCTTCAAAAAAAAACCCTTTGATGGATTCATCGCCGTGAAGTGCCAACTAGAGGACCGAGTCCCGAGGTAGGAAGATTGCCGTGATGAGTCGATCCACCCCAATAATTGTAAACACTCCACCTTTTTATTTGGGCTAATTTAGGAAATTCGAGTTTGGAACGACCATCTTGGCTTAGCGAAAGAGAGCATGACTGCACCTACCTACAGTGTCGAACGAATCCATGGTTCACTTTTTCCACTCCGTTATACGCCCCGTAGTACCCCTTTAGAAGATTAGGCGGACCTAGGCTAAGTTATCAACATCTATATTGCTTAATTGTCATAGTATTAGGCTTTGGTCCTTGTTTACGTGGGTCATTTATCTTGGAAGTCTATTGTTGTTTTAGGTAAGTAATCGGTGTCTTTTCCCGCCGTCTCGATGAGGGATTCGTGTGTTTTATTTTTGCTTTGGATGCGTCTATTCTTTCGTGTTATGTGTTTTTGTGTGTCTAGTCGCATCCACCATTTTCAGCAAGCCCCAACTTGCCTTGCATGAGAGTACTTTACCTCATAAGTATTTCGATGTGAGTTGAAGGGACGGAGCGGGCCCGTTAATTGCCCCGTATCGGCTTAGCATAGTCTAACTAGTAGTAGTAGTTTGTAATTTCTTTTTGGGTCTTTGATCGAGGACGAGCAACGGTTTAGTGTGGGGGAATTGCTGTGTGCTAAATTTAGACCTTTTTTCCTCCCATTTAGACCCGTTTTTCCCTCATTTTGCGAGTCTTGAGTGCGATTATCGCCATATTTTGCGTATTTCTCGCATTAGCGTCCTTCTTGTGCGTTTTACGTGTTTTTGATAGTTTTTCTATCATTTTGATAGGATTTGGCACCGAAATCACGATTGAGCTTCCACGAGCACAAGAGAAGGGAATACCGTCCAAAGAGCAAAGCACACAACTTAAAGTTTAAAGCCATCCAATCAATCGACGAAGAATGAGACAAGAAAGAGGTCAGAAAAATGACCGGGCAAAATTTCACCCGGTGAGACACCACCGGGCGAAATTTCACTCGACGGTAAAAATGCCTCCCGAAGATTTTCCGAGCTTCCCCACCGGGCGAAATTTCGCCCATCGAGTGAAATTTCGCCCGATGGAGAGAGGAGCCGGAAACCGCGAAAAAAGAAGAAAATCTCACCGGGCGAAAATTTCACCCGGTTGGATTTATCGTCAAGTCCGCAGGGCGAAGTTTCACCCTATGAAGATGCTAAGGGTGATTGTCTCACTAATGGAGCAAAAAGTTGGATTTGGGCTTTAGGTTAAATACCCATTAAGGCTTTACTATATATATATGTCTACCTTAGTTTGTTGCCCAAGGCATCCCATCATTAGTGTAGTTACACCATTCCACCATCTTATTATACCATCCATTAGTAGAGTAATAGTAGTAGTATTCTAGTAGAAATCCTCCATAATTCTAGTAGTTTACATAGTAATTAGTAGTAGATCTACATAGTTTCCATCAACAATTCTCTAGATTACAAGTTTGTAGAAGATTATTTCAAGTTTTATTGAAGATTTGTTGGGTTTATTGAAGAATTAGTGACAAGTTCTTCACTTTATTCATCAAAAATTCAATCTTTATTTATGCAATCTTATTATTTCTTATAGATCTTCATAGTTGGTATATTTCTCTTCCACTCTCTAATCTCTATTTTAGTTTTTATGTTAGTTTCTCATCATTGTCTTGTTTAGATCATATTAGTGTTGTTAGTTTCCTTTGATCTAGTTAATATGCATGTTGTAGTGATTTTCTCTTTAGTTAATGTTTTATTGTTTTCCATCATGATTAGTGAGTAGATTTCTTGTTGGGGGTTTAGGGATAAGGACTTGGATTATTTGAATATAGGGATGTTGGTGGGTTGCTTGCTTGTTGGTTTATTTTGTTTATGGTTGTTATGTCATTGTTGTTTTAGTCTGGTCAACTAGACCGACCTTGACTAGTTTCTATCAATATGGGGAAACTCGGGGTAGAAATTACCATAGCTAGAGACTTACCCTTATTCGCCGCGAAAGTGGGTTTTTAGGTGAGTTAGGTGAAGAAACCGAAAGGTGGCATTCTCCTTCATCAATATTGCAACAAAAACTCGATTCCGACCTTCTTAGACTCCAAGTACCGAATCCCGACTTCCCCCTAATACCTTTTCCTAGATTGATCACCCCTAGCTATTTCTCTAGTCATTTCTCTAGTATAGACTCGACCCTTAGAAAACCCCCATCTAGACATCAAACACACCGCTTTAAACTCAACATCACACTCCGTTCCCTTTGGACCGACCTCGACTTACCACGATTACTCTAGTAGTTTTTGTGTTATTCCGAGTCTATAAATATCGTTTGATCCCCCGTCCTTCATTAACGACCGATCCGATTGGGAGGCGATCAGGTAGGAAAGGGGGAAGTCGAGTAAAAGTGACTCGAACTTTGATCAGGATATGTTTGATAATGCGGGATCTGATTTCCATGTCTGGCCCTAATCGTTAGGGTGTATCCTATGGAGCCTGAATCCTCAAAATTTCGGGCTGTCTCTTAGCCTAGGTCTCGGGAAGGTCTTGAGGGTTGTAATGTGGAAAGGCTAGATGTGGTGTTCGCTGACCAGCTTGATTATCTCTCCCCTATTTGATGGTATAATTTTGAATTGACCGTACCCCGGTCAAAGGACTTTCACTCGGGTTGACCGTTGACCACGGTCATGGGTATTTGAATTTTCTGTTGGTTGACCTCTTAGCCCCGATCATGGGATTCGATACCGCTCTTGCTAAGGGTAGTTATGTCGCTGTCTATGCCAGACATGGAATAGGTAAAAGGAAAACACGGGTTCGGTTTCCTCCAGTCATTATAGATGTGCCTATAACAGTCACGTGCATGTGCTCACAGTGTATGATGGTGTTCATCTTGTTCTCGGAAACACATAAGGGAGCATATAGTGGAGATAGAATATTGAAAGCCGATTTTATTGAATTTTGAAAAGAGGACAGAATACAAATGACTCTGACTCTGATTTGGAAATTAGGATGTAGGGTATCCTAGACTCGAATCAAATCCGGACTTTCGGATGCTCGGTTGGCATATGTTCTTTGTAGGGTAAGTTCCTCGACAGGTGCCACGACTCGCCTAAACTCGGCTTTGCGCAAGTGCAAGAGAGGGAGTCAAACTAGACACGGCCCAAGGGTGACGGGAATGACTAAAATTCTCAGATCGGGATACCCAAACGTTGGCCTAGACAAAGTAACGACCACGAATTAGACTCGAGATGCGGAAGGGTGAGTCCGAAAATGGGGCGACCGTGTTTGACTGTGTCGCGTGCTCGGACCAACCGTGTCGATCTAAACCTAGGTGACTCGAGTATTCTTATATTAGCATAGGTACGACTCGAAGAGGGCATCATAAGGACGCCGATGCAGGATGAACGTAGGATACTCCCTTAAGGTGACTGTGGTCGAATGCTCGGGTGGAGGACAGCCCCCGAGTGAGACTAAGACTCTGATAGGACTCAGATGGTGTGACATCTAAGTGACTCAAAAGTAGGATACGTGAGACAACATGTGTAAGACATGACCCTTAGAGCAACCGTGGTTGATCGCTCTGCCGAAGGGTAGCCCCCGAGTGTAGTCGAAGGTTTTGTTAAGACTCGAGTGTCGGACGAGTGACCCTTAGATGTAAGGACCACTAACCTTTTGTTGTAGGGCTATGCCTTGTAAAAGGTTGACTCGGCCTCGAGGAAAGGCAGACGGGGTAAGGGAAGAAACTTGGGATGTAAGATCGGCAGAGTTTCGACGCTAGAGACCCTTGACTCGACTCGAATAAGGATGACTCTATGATTAGGGTAGACCTTAAGTTAAAGGATTCTCGAATTGGGATGACTCGACTAACGGATCGAAAGATGGGAAAAATTCCCTTAGGAAAGGTCGTGGGGCCCGTCCTGCTAGAGGGAAAGGTCGCGTGGGACTTTCTAGTTTGGACTCGAGTGCGTAAGCGGGCTTTCCTTGGTAGGGGTATGCCCTACGTTGGTTAGCCTTGCCTTAGTCAAATAAGGCGGACTGGGATAGGGAGGAAACCCGTGATGTAAGATCGACGGAGTTTCGACGCTACAGACCTTCGATAAATTACGGAAAGACCCAACACTACTAAATACGGTAAGTCTTAGGATAAGGAAGGTTTTTGAAAAGGAAATTTGGATTTCGAGAAAGTCGGTGGGCGGCCCGACTTTTGCAATCGGCAAAATGCCGTCGGGCCAAATTTTTGAAGGTTCGAAAATATTTTTAAAATTTGAGATGGGCAGCATACCGACTAGAAATAGGCTATTTTGAGTCAAATCATAAGTCCTAATTTCGGTAGCAATCTGGGTTTTTGAAAAGTTGAATATTTGGAATTTTGAAATTTGAATATCGAAAAAAGAATTTCGAGAAATTTGAAAATTGAAAACGAGATCCCGAAGATTTGAAAATCGAAATGGAATCTCGAAGATTTGAAAATCGAAATGGAATTTCGAAGATTTGAAAATTGAAATGGAATTTTTGAAAATTCGAAAGTCGAATGAGGATCGGAAATTCGAATATTGAAATGGATAGCATGCCGGCTAGAAAATAGGTTTGTCTTAAGTCTAAATTTTGGCAGCTTTCCGAGTTTTTGAAAATTGGATATTTTTTGAAAAGATGCATTTTTTGAAATGACGGTTTTTGAAAACGACATAGAAACCAAGTAGCACATAGTCACGCAAGCATTATAACGACACTATGTATGCTTTACACTAAGTCTCGGTCGGTCTAGATAGGGTCTATACCAGTGCACATAGCCTTTCCGAGAATCGGGACAGACTTCCTAAGTCGAGTTTATCTTAGAACATGCTGCGAAACCCATACAAATTAGCTATGAACACCTTTGACATAACCAATTTGAAATAAATCATGGTATAGTGGGACGTCGGTCGCCAGTACCGGCCCGGGAAAAGATGGGGTTATGCATGAACCGTAAAACTAAAACGTGTATTGTACTAGTCAAACGATTTATATTCGAGTTTCACCTGAGGATGCCGATGGTAAGTCACGCATCAGTTATCCCCAGCAGAGTCGTCAAATTGTGGACATGACATAGGTCCACCCCTACGCAACCACGCGCGGGTTTGGGGTGGCGAATGAATCTCATGTGAGATGGATCTCGAATTGAAATTTAAATCGAAGTGGAGTCGCCACCGAACATTGTGGGAGCTTGGGCTCATTCGAACCCACTCTATGTCGTAGTGGGCCGTGCACAAAGTACGGCCCATTCCGATTTCAGAGTTTATTGGGTTCGTCCCTTTGCATTTTGATACCGATACCGACATTATCGGATACCGTGTATTGAATGACTCTCGTGTGCCAATGGTTTCGGACATCCGGAAACCATGGTTCTGAGTAAGGGGTGAGGTTACGTGTTGGGAAGTTCACAAAGAACACCCAACCCCGCCCGCACTTAGCGGCCTCTACTAAGATATCGTTTGATTTTTGAATACGCACGTTAGTAATTCGGTTGAATGATATGCAAACAGTATTTTCGACTAAACATGTGAATTATGTTTGATCTACGTCGTTTAATGCATCTTTGAATTTATGTCGAAGTTGTATTTAGCATGCGAGGTCCGTTTTAGTATAATAAAACAAACAACGAAAATAAGATACAAAGACAAAAACAAACGAGTTAGTAACGGTGATAACGGTTTGTAAATTGAATAAACGATGTGAATATGATACGATGCATGGTTTTGAAAAGATGAATCACGTGATAGACTTGAAACATGATGACCGAAGTCATTAAAGGAATTTTATCGGGACTCGAAAGATGCTGAAAGACTCACGGTTTTGATGAACCAATAGCCACTCGATCGAGTCATTGAGGGACTCGGCCGAGTAGTCCTCGAAAAAGAGTTTCTACTCGGTTTTTGGGGTGCCACTCGATCGAGGGGGCTAGGCACTCGATCGAGTGCCCCCTGTACGAACTATGGTTCGTTTTGTTTTTTATTTCGAAACTGCTTTTAGAAAAATCGATAATTTTGCTAAGTCGTGTAAAAATATAATATGATTTATGCTCGACTTAAATTTTCGATACTCGTTATATTCGACACTTGATTATGGAATCAATATCAAATATTCGGAGTGATTTTTAGAAAAGATGTTTATAAATTGTTTGAAAATCGAACTAAGATGAAATAGATTCTCTTCACGTTGAAAACATCGTATTTTGTCTTTTAGGACTATGTGACGATTATCTTAGCATCAATGAGTTTGATTTAATTCTTTTAGATACGATATTCGTCTATAGAGTCGGTATCGCATCTTAAGAACGATCGTTTTATATATAAAAATTAGATAGTTGTTGCGATAATATCGAAATTAGAAACGAGGAAAGCGGAAAGAGAAAAAAACGTGATTACGACTCGATGAAGACACAAAAAAAAACGAGAGAGAGAGAGAGAAAAGAAAAAGGAGAAGACGGGATTGAATTTGCACCCTCAATCTACATGCTTTGTACTCTCGGAACGGGGCTCGTCTAGCTGTGGCTTAGGCACGGGAGCGTCGAGATGATATAGGAAGAGTTATGGTGGTTTATAATTGGGAAGGGATTTGACGAGTTTTGATCTCGGGTCTTTGACGAGTTTTGATCTCGGGTTTCCTAAAGGATTTCTAGAGGAAAAATCGGGATGGTATTTGTGTATAGTTTGCCTAAAGTTGCTAGAATTCCGGGTTGTGAATTGATGTTGTGAATTGTCGGAAATTGTGTGTGTTATTGTGTTGTGTAAAGGGGTGTATTTATAGGAGAGGTTCCCGGCTTTGGCTAGGAAAGGTAGTAGTCTTGGATGAGAAGAAACCTACTTTGGATAGGAAAAGCCGGTTGTAGATAAGAGGAAACACCCGGTTTGGATAGGAAAGGATTCCTACTTTGGATAGAAAAGGAATCCGATTTTAGCCGGAAAAGGGGCCACTCGATCGAGTGGTGCATGACACTCGATCAAGTGCCCGGTCTAACCTCGGTTTTGGTGGGTTTTACGAGCCTACTCGACCGAGTGGGCCGGTCCACTCGATCGAGTAGGTCTGGGTAGGAGTCTTTTTAGAGATAGAATGTTATCCCTAATTGAGTTGTTTAATCTTTTTGTAGTTGGTTTTTTTGTAGTTTTTTACTTCAAGTCGGATTTGTGAAGTGACGCGGCAGATATTTATGCCTCGGAAACGCCTTTGACCGGGGTTTGACTCGGTCGCTAAGAGACGATTTTGCCCTTGGTGTCGGTTTTGACCCAAATTAGTCTTATTTGATTGGAAATGACCCACTGGGCCTGAATCTGAGGTTTTTTTTTTTAGATTTGTACCCCGTAAAAAGCCCAAGCCAAATACTAACGATTTTGAGCCCATATTCGAGTATGTTAAAGTATGTTCGCGTCCGATCATCATCGGGTGTTTTTTGGAAACTACTATATACACCTAGCGGCCAAATGTGGGTGTCTACAATAATCGAATATCCTTCCTCTTTATTTTTGTTTTGTTAATATCAAAAGTTTTACATTTTAGTTAATTTTGGAAAGATCCATGTAAGATTCGACTATCATCTGTTTCGTATGTTTTAATAGAAATCTAGTCAATTCAGATTAAGATATTAATTTAATACTTACATTTTTTTTCCGCTTATTTTATTTATATTGGTCTCTTTATTTCTTAAAATTTTATGTTTTAAATTAATCAAATACAATAATTAAGTATAATTATCAAAACATTATTTAAGCATTAGATGCAATAAAAGCGTGAATGCGTAATTAATATTTTACGTAAGAAGTGAAAATTCATGGAATTTCGAAAAAAAAATTGTAACTTACTATTTGTATGATTAAGTGAGTTGTCATAATTATTAATTTCAACTTCATCGTGATATTTATTTTTATAAAAAATTTATTTAGGTAGTTAATTTTATGAGAAGTGATTATTTTATTCTCCAAATATTTATGGTATTGCACGTATGCAATTTTTTTGGTGAGGGTAAATTCGGTCGCTCTAAAAGACATTAATTTATACAAATAGGGATGAGCATGTAGCAAATCGTGAATCGTAAGAGTCGGAGGAAGTATCCCTTAAAAAAAATTAAGTCTACCATTTAGGCATATTTTTGGTCCAACAAAACGTACCCGTAATCACATTACCATTTCCATCTGCAAGGGTCCGAGACCATTCAACTAATTCACTCTAACCAATTCCAATTTCTCTCCCAATTTCAATAATCTCACGAACCCTAAAATTACTCCTCTATTCGATTTCTCTGCAACCGCAAATCCATCCCTCCCATCTCGACATTCTTGCCGTTGCCAATGCCTCCACTGAATTTACTCTAAGCGATCGATCATAGTTTCATCTGTTTCATCATTCATTCAATCATTTGCTTATAGATTCAAGGTACAAACTTCTGTTGCATATCTTAGTAATGTATACGCTTCAGTTCTTTCATCAAATTGATGTTTTTTTGGTTATAACATCATCAATTGCAAACTCATAGTGTCCATTTTCCATTGCGACCGGGCTCGGATTTCTTGCCCGTACTCGCGTCGTGCCGTGTCGTACGGACACGGGCACGCTGGTGGGAAGTTACCGAGTTCGAGCATCATAGCTTGCCAAGAGTTGTACACTGGGGCCGCTTGGTTTTCATGTCGACCCATCTTGACTCGTCGTGTTTCCGATCAGCAACCCCCCAAAATACAAACAGAAAAACAAAAACTTAGAAGGAGGAATTGAATAAGAAAACGAAATACTTTTTGTTGCAAAACGTGTTGGAAAATTTAATTCATCACCATTATCTTTGTTTGTATTGTTGGTTAGTTGCTGTCTGCTTATGTTTTTTTTATTTAAATGTTTTTATGTTTTTTTTTAGTTCAGGATTATTGTTTGGTGTTCCGTCGTAGTTTATTTTTGATATCTTGTAGCAGAGACTGGAATTTTCAGATGCATTAAATTCTAGGTATCTGAAGTGATATATATTTATAGTGGGATGACCATGGAACTGAACACTTCATCCGTGAAGTCCAGTGCTCTTTCTCCTCCTGATAGTGCTAGTGATCCAGATGAGAAGGAAATTAGTGATAATGATGATGATGACCGTAATCATAAGCATCGAAGACGGGACACAGGGTCTCAGTCATTAGACAGTGATCCACTTGAACAAGCTCAGACACAGCCCTATAGAAAGCGAAACAGACCATTTCAAAATGGGCAGGGTGATTTCCAGTCGCCCAACAATTTGAATAGGGACTTCTCTAAGAGGAGACTTACTGGTACTAATTTCAACCGTCAATTTGGTGAGCATGGATCTGGTAGAGGTAGAGGAAGAGGCGGATATTTCCAACGGGATTCTCGATTTGGCTCCATCGACATTGCTTCTCAAATGGTTCACCCAGGCTCCATTCCACCACCTATGTTTGCTGGAAGAGGGTTGCCTGTTCCAAATGCACAAAGCGCATCATGGAGTGGCTTTGGACTAGTTCCCACCATTCCGAATGGTTCAATCAATGTCATTAATCCTATTGGGATGCAAGGAATCCTTGGACAGCAGATGAATCCTTCAATGAACATGGGTATCCAGCGACAACGATGTAGAGATTTTGAGGAGCGTGGATTTTGTCTAAGAGGTGATATATGCCCAATGGAGCATGGTGTCAATCGTATCGTTGTGGAAGATGTACAGGTATGTGAAGGTGACATTCGTACCCTCTGGCCTCTGGTTATTGTGAAGTATCTGTATGATGTATATTTGTTTATAATGGTTTCTGGTTTGGAAATTTTACTTATATATGTTGCTTCACCTATGCATCTTTATTCATCCGGGCTTTCTTGTATGAATGATTTTGTTTGCTCCTTACCCTCATGGGTGCAGTTTGTTAGTAGTAACTTTCCAACATTTCAGATCATATTTTGCGCTCCCTCCGGTCATAATTAATGCCCAATTTTCATGAATATATGTGATGAATATTTTATTGAAATGGGGTAATAATGTTTTTAACGAAGGGGGTACGTTATTTTTTATTTTTTTGTATTCTTAGGCGGAGGTTGATTGTGGAAATGTTGGGAGGAAGGGATGTTGATTTCGATCTGCTCTTTATCATTAAGCCTTGCTTCATTTTCTTATTTTTAGGCACCTTTTTTTTGTATTTTTTGTGTAGGAATTTCCCTGTAGTGTGTATATATATGTGTGTGTATGTGTGTGCACGCGCGCGCGTGTGTATAGAGAGAGAGAGTCCTAATCCTAGCCACAAGCCACTCAACGTGCTGAAGGTCTTCTTACATACTCCCTCTCATCCTTCCATTTGAATAAAATATACCACCCATTTGAATAAAAAGGTGTGCTTTTCCAGTGAATGAGAGGGAGTATCAATTTTCAACTAAAGTAACTTTATCGTGAATATATTATAGCAATATTTTCTAAAATAAAATTTAATCTATAATCATCATTATCATTATCGATCATCGTTAAAATCATAACAAACAATGAATCACCCAAAGTAACCCAAAAAATCAGTTAAATTGATTTTAGATTTCCATGATTAACTTATGTACTCCCAAAACATAAAACAGACACAATTGTAAAATAAACATAGTAAGTAAATAAAGAAAAAAGTCAATTAAAAAATATATTAGTAACCTAAAAGATGGATAATTACGTAATGGAGGGTGGGAGGGTGAAGTGCCAGGTATAAATTATAAAATAATGATTAGGAGGGAGGTGGGTCCCCAAGGAGAGGAGAGAATTAATTTGATTTCAGGGGAAGGGGAAATGAATAAAGAAGAGGGTAATGAGGCTTGATTGCGATCTAATCTTGTCCGTAGATTGTTTTTAATCTAATGGTTGATAAGTAGTCTTAGGGATGTAGCGAGTTGACCCGTCTCAAGGGATCCCACCTCTCTCTCTCTCTCTCTCTCTCTATATATATATATATATATATATATATATCCAATGAGAATGTTACGCTCACATTTGAGTTTTGCATGGCATGAGAATTGGTACAATGACGAGGGTTCCTTAATTGTCTGTGTCTCTTTTTATTCCAGTTGTGGCTTTGCAGCTTATATATCTACGGTTCTTCTGAATGTGCAGAGCTTATCTCAGTTTAATCTCCCTGTGTCTCTTCCTAGTGCGCAAATCTTGCCTACATCTGCAGGAAATGGATTTGTCTCTTCGGCTGATGTCAACAGCAGAGGTCCGCATGGTCTAATAGACAATTCTTCTGCTGAGGAGGTGCTAGCTGGTGCTATTAATGCTGGTGGAACTGGTGGAGCTGATGTGTATGACCCTGATCAGCCTCTATGGAACACACACGAAACATCTAGCCCAATGCACGGGTTGCAGCCATCTGCTTATGACGAATCTATTTCCTTTGTTAATACTGATATTTCAGATCATGCAGTCAGAAACAGGGGAGATGTTACAAGTGCCCAGAGCACAAGTTATTCTGTGTGGGGAAGACTCAGAAACTCAAAGAATAAACTGGAACCTAAGGAGAAGTTTTGTGTAAGGACAAAGGCACCTGAGCTTCCAGCAAAAGAAAGCTGTGAACCCTCAATTGGTAGTCAGGGTAATTTCCATGTAGGAAACCAAACTAATGGAGCTCTTACTGGTCCAAAATCCGTGATGACAACTTCTAAGCTGCAAAATGATGTAGGAGGTATTCCCCGGAGATCATCGCAGAAGGCACATCGCACTTTATTTGTGAATTGCATTCCACTGAAAGACAACAAAAGAGAGAACCTTCTCTCTCATTTCAGGAAATTTGGAGAAGTAATTGATATATACATCCCGGCCAATAGCGAACGTGCCTTTGTGCAGTTCTCCAAAAGGGAAGAGGCAGAAAAAGCTCTCAAGGCACCTGATGCTGTAATGGGTAGTCGTTTCATCAAGCTGTGGTGGGCAAATAGAGACAACGTTGCTGATAATGATGTCAGCGGTTCTAACAATGCATCTATTCCTTCCCATGATGTGATGGCTGCTTCAAGATCAACCCATATTGCTGGTATTAATAAACTAAAAGTTCATGTTCAGCATGCGGCTCCAAAAGTAGTTACCTTTAAACCTCCGGTTGGGAGTGTGAACAGCTCTAAAGTCGCTCCCTTGGCACAGAAGATGGAGAGTCTGGAGTTTCTGAAGGAGCAGCTTCGCAAAAAGCAGGAGATGCTTGAGCAGAAGCGAAACGAATTTCGTCAGCAATTGGATAAACTCACGAAACAAGTAAGTGCAGCTTCTACTTCAAAACATTGTAGTTCCACTTGAGTTGCTGACCTTGTGGTAGCCTTTTGTTCCTCCCCTTTTTGATAAAAGAATATGTTACTGTTAAGTTCGCAACATGAAGGTAGACGCTGTGTCTGTATCAGGGTTACCTAATTCTGTCTATCACCCTACAAATCGCGTATCGATTCGATCGAATTCCGAATCCGTATTAGAGCGAATTATGATGTTTGGTTACAATTATACCGAATTATACTATTTTTAGCGAATCGCGAATTCGTATTATGAATTCGAATCGAGCGAATCGCGTATTCGGTAACCCTGGTCTGTATTCTGCAGAAACATGTTTAAACCTGCAAATGTCACTAGCCACTTCATGTCACATTTTTAGCGAAACACTTTAAGCTTTTGTTCAATGGCTGGAACTATCTGTGAAAATCTTTACGGCGACTGATGCTAGTTGTTGCCTTGTTGAAATTTTAATGGATTTTTACAAAATAGATTCAACCTCCCAACGAAGCTGAGATGATTCAGATAACTAAGTCACCGGGTCATGGTATGCAATAATGCATTAGTTAGGAGAAAAAGGTGTAGAGAGTGTCCCACAAAAAGGTGAAGAGAGTCTTGCAAAAAAAATGAAGAGAAAAAAAAATTGACCCCTGCACATAGGTGTTTATGTTTACTCCATTCGATTATATTTTGGAGGTGCCTTGGACGAGGCAGCTAGAATTAGTTTAATACAGGATTCCATCATATTCACTTTTTTCACTCACCTCATATATGCTTTGTCATACCTACCTTGTGGATCCATTATTTCTATTCCCCCAAACCTTCTTTTTATAACTAGAGGATGAAGGGAAGGAGTAGGGGTGAGGGAAGTGAAGGGGAAGGGTTCATTCTCCTTCTAAGTCTTTTCGAAGTTGAAAGGGTTTTAGTTCTCTTGTGGGAACGAAAATGTATCCCTCACATTCCCTCCTAACCAACATACTTATCCAAACAAGGTCTAAGACAATGATGGTCTGGTAGATAAGTGGTTCTTTGCTTCAGTCAAACACAATTGTTTCATTTTTTATTTGCAGTAGGATTAGTGAGATTAAAATTGATCAAGTCAGGCATGGGATTTTATCATACTTGCAGTATCTTGTATTAATGATTCAGCTTTGCAGGCACCAGGCACAAGTGAAGTATTAGCTGAACCAGCTGAATTGAGACAAATATTAGAAACACCGAGCCTTACACGGAAAGGAGAAACCACACAGCCTTCAGAGGCCGGTATCTCTGTGCCATCACGAAAGGCTGTGTCAGAAGATAAGATAGTTATGGAGAACCTTGCTTCTAATAAAGCAAAACTCAAGCCTCTTGGTGCACTTTTGGACCCTTTAATCTTGAAGCAGCCTATGCTTCCCATGACAATTTCAGGAAAGCGATCATATGTAAACAGATATAAACTGGATAACCGGCCAACATCTTTTAGAATCAATGCTCCTTTACCAGTTGCATTGACAAATGTGAGTATTCCTTCAATAACCTTGTAAGATACTTCCTCCATCGCATTTATATTGTCCTCGTTTCTTAGTAAAACCTAAAATAAGTGACCCATGTTGAATCTAGTAAAATAAAAGAAGGAACTTCTTATACTATCACTAGTTAAGTGACATATTGGCAAGGTTAATGTGGTACCTTGCTGGGTAAATTCTCGAAGTTGATGGTTAATATGATATTTCATCACTAAATTATGACATCTAGTCAGTTTGGGACAGTATGAATGAAATGAATGCAGTAGATTATAGCTATAAGATTGGTAAAAAGAAGACTTCTGTTGTGAATATGCTTGTAGAGGTGCTTAGTTTAGTAAATATGATCTCTCTTTTGTTTTTGCTTTCTGGTGCTTAGTTAATCATAATACTATATGGGATGACTTGAGTTTCAAGTAGATAGCATTGTTTCAATTGATAGGGCAGCCTTATATATGGAGCCTCTCTTGTTGGGTTGTAGACTTGTAGTAGAGGCGCTATATCTGAGTCTTCTGGTGTCATTTTAAATTATGTTTTCCAGGTTGATGTTCTGAGGGATCACTTTTCGTTATATGGGGAAATTTCTAATTTGGAGATTGAAGATGTGTGTGAAGAACGAAGTCCTAATAAGTTATCTGATTCGGAAGGGATGAGGAACTGCTCTGCTAGGGTAAGCTTTGCTACTCGTCCTGCAGCTGAGAGAGCCTTCTTGAATGGTAAATCATGGCATGGGCAAGATCTACAGTTCAGTTGGGTCACTTCAACTTCAAATATTCCCGTTAGCAGTAGAAGTAGTGGCGAGAGTTCCTCCGCTCTTATAGGGACTTCAAATATTGAGGTTCAATCTTCAGAGAAATCAATGAACGATCATCACTCTCCAAATGCGGTGAATCCAGCGGAAAGCAACACATCCCTTCCCAAATCATCTAATGAAGTTTCTTGCGATAGCTCAAGATCCAGTGGCAAAAGAGAATCTCCATCTCAAAAGCAGTCTCATTCTGAAGTTCAGTCCCCCGATAATTCAGGAGGTCATGCTCTGTTGGAAGCAGATGAGCCAGAAAATAGGGCTTCAAAACGGTAAGAGGAAGAAAGAATTCTAATGATCTAAAGCTGGATGAGGATCTTGAAGCCGGTTGAACACTACTTGCAGAGTTGCAGGAATAGAGATTTTGCTGAATGGTAAAAATTGTTGAAGAATGTCCAAATTTTGAGATTTGTACAGCCAGGTGAACTGTATAATTTATTGGGGTACATTTTACCTTTGCCAGAAATGTACTCAGTCTACTACGTGTTTTCTTTGGTAGTGTTACATTGTTACTGAGTGGATAGTTCAGCAATCTGAGTTCTGTGCCCGAGGATTGGCATTGTTTAGATGTCAACCCTCTATCCTGTATTTGTCTTTCTGTTGCTCAAATATACTACGGAGTATTGTATTCCAATAAAAAGATTTTAGGCTCTCTTTCCCTCAAAACGCTGTAGCCTTCTATTCCCAAATAACGTAACCAACAAAGCTTTAGTTAGATTTGAAGTTCGGCGAAGCTGTTATGTGTTGAGGAGCAACTTCCTTGCTTCATTGACTAGGTGGACCTGAAGAGACCAACTCCTCTCGTACATGTCCATTCAATACGCCTTCCAAAACAACACATTTGAATGAGAAAAAAAAAAAAACTACCTTGCCCATTACATATCCCTTTGCAAATTTTGTAATTTCGTAGATATACTATATAAAATTTCAAGAATGGTTACAATTTTACACGGCATATACACGGCATACTAACATTTGAAGAAAAACAATGTACACAAATCATACCGAAAAGCAAGACTCTTTCTTTATACACAAATACACATAATCTAACCGTCAACATCCCATCAATGCATTACAGAAGGTACACAAGAGTTTCTTTTAACAAGATGAGCAGCTGACAGTGGCCTTTTTGTGCCTCTTGCTACCTTGCGAGCGAGGTAAAGCAGCTAAGCCTTCCATGGAAGCAGGGCAACAGAATGTCTTTGTATTATATTTCACTAGGTACAGAATTTTTCTTGAGCATTGAGTAAGCATCGCTATATATTGCCACTATGTTCGAGAATACTGCAAGTATAATCATCAAAATGGCTAATGATTTCTCCTTTGTTGTAGCAATCCCGTAGCGGTCCCTGAATAAAATCCGAAATGAGAATCAAACTCAGCCTTTTGAGTATTTAACCAACATTTACTACACAAGGGATATTCCGACAGGCACAAGATAACGAGACCTACAAAACTAATTCTAACTATGTTCACTATTATGCCATATCGATGACTGATCTAGGACTAGAAATATGAAGATTTAGTTGAAACCAGCAGGAGCATAAGCATGCAGTGGATATTAAATGCGATAATCTTAATAACTCAGTGAGTCAACGGCTACATATATACACTCGGTAGATAACTTTTTTAACAGTGTCAGTTTCAGAAAAAAATATCACCAACTTGCAGCGTAGCTCATAAAAAAAATATCCCAAACCTCATTAAATATGATCACCTGAAGGCTAAAAATATTTAATTTATGTAAATTTCTTAACAATGTCAAACTTCAATCGGTATCTTGCAGCACAGCTCATAATAAAAAAAAAAGTATAGCAAAACTGCAGAGACACAACGAATAATGTACACATAATACATTTGATCAATTCAAACCTGATTAAAAAAAAGACAAACATGATGAAAATTTGACTTCCAATGTGAAAGCATGCAACTATGTTTACGAAATCAAACCTTAAACTTCCTGATCACCACGTTTCAGAAAGGATCACATCCGGGAAAATAAATAAAATTTGCAAGGCTATGTTAATAGAGAAACCATCGCACGTACCTTAAGGTAATAGAAGCAGGAAAGATGAAACCAAGACAAACTGCAGCCGTGGCTCCAGTGAATTGGAAAGCATCCCAGATGCTCGGTATGAAAGCGGCTCCAATGAATATGAGACAAATAAGCACAATAGTAATCAGAGAGAATCTCTTGTTGTCGGAAACCAGGGGACGTGATGAGGGGAAACAAAGACCATCGATGTTGAGCCTCAACGGGTAGAAGACAATTGGGAACACAAGCATCAAATGTGCAGCATAGCTGACACGGACAGCGTCATTGAGCACGCTGCCATATGGTATTCCAAGGTCAGTGTCAAAGTTTGCAAGAACATCATCTAGAGTCCCGTCTCCAAACAGAAGGAACCCAAACAAGCTTGTCATTACATACACCGATGAACAGAGACCAAGTGCTGTGCGAACAACTCCTTTGATTTGAGCAGAGTCCTCAAGTTCATTATCGATCGAATGTACTGCAAAATTTCAGCCAAAACTGAGCACTGAGCGAGCAACTATTCACAGAAGCAAAAGTTTGGAGACATTGTTATATAGGAGTAATCCTTATTTCCAAACCCTATCTAATAGTTTGGAAAGCACGTGTGTCATAGAAGTGAGAGAGCCTGATCATCAAGAAGTAACTACTTTTTATCATTTTAAGACGCTACTATTCCATCAATAATGTCAAAACTTGGTGATACATGACATTGTTGTAAACGTCCTTCAGAATGTCCCTTGCATGGCAGGGTTTAATGTGAAGGTATGAATTATAAGGAACCAGACAAATCCAAATACAAGCACAAGATACACCAATTCAAGAGATGCCCCTTTTTTTTTTAAGGAATCCTGCCTTGTTTATTTGGAGCTAAATAAAGAAAACGAAAATTCTACAAAACAATACTATTGCTGCATATAATCATAAGAACGTAAAGCTTAGTAGATATAAGTGTAAAGCACAAGGAATACGGAATCAAACATACCATTGTAGTGGCAAATGTATGCTGTGACAAGAACAGGCACAACAGTAAAAAGATTCCAGAATGAAGTCATATCCTCGATGTCAGGAAGTAACTGGGGCATCATCACAGTTCCACTTAACAGCTTAATAACTGCAATTCCCACCATAATCACAAGAAACACCACGGCCAGCCCAACTGATAGAGCAGATGTGTAACTTAACGAATCTGTGACATGAACAATCACCTGATTAGTATGCATCCATCATTAACCCAAAGTGAGAAAAACAAATCTACTAGTGAACTAGTCAGATTGGTACGTATTTGGATTTGATGCAAATCCTATCCTAAATCGACTGCTTCTAATCTAGACACAAAAATAGACACATGCCAAATGAATTTGAACAGGTCCTAAAATAATACAGCAAACATATACTCAGTAGTCAGTTATGGAGAGAAATTTCAAGTTTATCTTTGAAGTCCAATACAAAGCTGATTTAGTCATTTTAACAATGGTATGAATGTATCCATCAATGTACAACAGATGACATAGAATAGAAGGCTTCTATAAATACTAGGTTGACCTACCAATACAGAAGAAGAAAGTAACAACTTACCAATACGCTTAAAGCATGCGAGTGGCGCAAAAACACCGAGGGTTGTGATCAGAAGAACAATCAGCCTCCCGTTCCACCAATGGTTTCCAAACCAACCTTCCAGAACACCAGCATGATGCATTCCATCGGAAGACGTTCCTGATAGCACATCACCTTCAAAAGGAATCACATAGACAATTGTTAGAGCATTGCACACACCTCATTATATTAGACCTAACAGACCCTTTTTTAAATCTCACTTAGAGCCTACGATGCTCAGGCCCTTCATTCTCCCTCAAGTACCAGTATCCTATGTTACTCAAATGTGTTCGAGTACACTTATCATATCCCAGGGCCGGGCTCATTATAACACAACTTTTAAGACAGAAGAACTTTGTTCGAAAATAAGGATACATGTAGTTTAACGTAACACAAATTTTTATTACTTCGTACCTAGTTAGAAACATTTAGAGTTGTGTAAGTTAAACAAAGAGATGTTTTAAACTAAAATCTTGCAATAATCATACTATGTGCTTCCTACATTAGTTTTTTCCCCTAGAGTACTACTCCTTAGTAACATAGCTCGTACCAGAAATTCACAAACAATATTCGGACATGAATACGGTTAAATTTCAACAACGGGCCTGCGTCACAACCAAATGAAGGAGAGAGTGTCCATAATACAAGCCCAAGAGGTTCCACTCTAGAACCAATCGGCTATAGAGAGAGAAGCCGCCTAGCCTTATAAGGTGATAAACGCTCTCCTCTTCTGACATTTATTGACACTATACACACTTCAAATGTATGACCATTTACCAAAAAAAAGAAAAGAAAGAAAGATAAGCTCATCATTTGATAATATACTCTTTCTGTTCCAATCAATTCCATATGTTTTCCTTTTAGGTCTATCCCCTTTCCACTAACAGAATAACTCAACTATCAATTTTTCCGGCCACTACTACATGGACTTATGTTTGGGACTATCTTGGTTGGGTTATTTAGCGCTTAAGCCCACCACTAATTAAGTTACTATAAAATATTAAATATTAATTAGTGGTTAAGCCCACAACCATGCATTCATGAAAGTATAATTACATTAGGAAAGTATGTGAAATGAAATGATCCGGCTAATTGAATCACAAATTAACTAATATTTTATTATGTAATATTATGTAATTAGGAAAGACTAATTGACACTATTAGGAAATTATTATGTACTATTTTATGGATTACAAATATTAAAGTTTGACTAAACTAGCTACAATATGACAACATCAAGTGATTCACATTAACCCCACCATATCAACCAAATCACACAACTAATACCCTAAATATTAACCAAATCATTTTAAATTTTAATCAATGTTAATTTATTTTTCTATTCTACCTAAATAGACACATTAACCACACCATAATAAAGTTTTTCTTCAAAGAAAATATAATCAAAATGATACTCCTGCCCCATATAACGTAACTTTCCATAAGTTACGTCAAATCAATTATGTGTATTATACGAATAAGAGTCATTAGAATGTATTCCGTACCGGCTTGGAATAATCTAAATAAATTATGTCGGGTTGAAACAATCATA
Source organism: Agrostemma githago (assembly GCA_958450325.1). NCBI lineage: Eukaryota > Viridiplantae > Streptophyta > Magnoliopsida > Caryophyllales > Caryophyllaceae > Agrostemma > Agrostemma githago. The sequence goes on from OY288255.1 coordinate 46,402,069, forward strand.
CTCGATGAAAGGTAGTAAATACAACACGTATATTTTCAACTGTTTACTGTCTCCTATGATTTAACTTTTCACAGAATCTCAAGATACAAACACCTTTCATAAACCAAAAGAAAATTCTCAAAAAATTTCTCGCCAAAATTTTAAGCTCTCAATTTGGACAAAACCAATATAACAAATAAGAAAAGAACCACACTCAATTATCAATTATATTATATAAAGAATACTTACGAGTTAAATATTTAAAAACTAATCATGGGTGTATCGATGAAAATAAATTGTAGAAATATAATTGCTTAAATTTCTAGCAACAATTATGAACTATTTTTACGAACACATGATATATACTGAGATTATAGAAAATAACTACATCTAAACATCAAGAGTATAAAATTATACTCTATTTGAAAATAAGTTTAAAGTGAATATATATTTCATAATTTACACAAATTATTCATATATTATAGAAAGTATTTAAAAGAGAAATGATTGTCTCAAGAAATATGAATGGCAAATAAAACACAGATGTAGTAATTTTTTGCACTATTCATGATATTAGTCGAGATCGTTATATTGATTAATTATGCAATTTCAAATTATTTTATTATATCCAAATACAATGATAAAAATGATGAAAAATTATCGATTTACTAATTAAAATCAATTTTGTATAAATAAATAACTAACACAAATCTATAAATACCGTGCATACATGTACGGGTCTATACTAGTTCTAATCAATTCCATACATTTTCTTATTTATTCACCCATTTAGTTAATGAATGAAACTACTACCCTTAATTCATTAACTAGTATAAATCCCGTGCTTATGCACGGTATATATGCAAATTTATTTTATAGATATTCTAAAATTTACATATTAAATTTTACATTACACAACTTTGTAATTTAGAATTAAGAGAATAATTAGAAATTGTTAAGCAAAATTAGTAAGCCAATACATCTATATTTTAGTAAAGATACACTTTCGCTTCTCGTCGTCCATAATTTTACTTAGTGTCATCCGTATTTTACTTAATATACTCATTTTACCCTCACTTTGTTTAACTCTTTTTACTCACCCTCCTCTTTACTCATTCAATTAAAACTAGTCTCCATACCCGTGCACCGCACGGGAATATATTGTTTTATGGCCTTTGTAAATCGCAATTCTGTCTTTTTGTTTCATTGTCCAATATTTATTTTATTATTAATTTATGCATTTTTTGTTTTGATTTCATGTCTTTGTAATTTTAGTTACTTCCACAGACATTCCTAAATTCTGAATAAGACGGAGGTTAGAAAGATTGAACGATTCAAGTTACAGAAATATATATGACATGTATGTTAAATGAATGGTGGGGGAAAAAAAAGGGGGAGTAAAAGTGCCGAAACATACATCAAACATGTCACCACAAGTGTAGCAAGGTGAATTAGACTGAAAGTGTGTTTGCAAAAACTTAAGCAAGTGATTATTGGCGAAAATGAGATATAACGCTATAAGATGTAATGCATAACTAATAATTCATTTTTTAACTTTTATTGGAGAACGTAATCCTCTTGAATCATGACTTTGATCTTTCTTAGTTTTTCCTCGCGTCTTTAGTTGATATTTTCAAATCTAATATTGGCCTCTTTTCTTCTATGGTTTCTATTGTTACGGATGCTTCTTTTACTACCACTTCAGACTTATAACACATTGAGTGTGTTAATTTTGTTCTTAAAATATAAGCAATGTATTATGAAGTGCTCGTAGTTGATGTACATAATAATTGTTCGCTTACCTCTTGTCTAGCATTCTCTTCTCCTTTTTAATTGGTGTGTTTACCGCGAAACTCTAATTCTATTTGGGTGGTACACTGAGATTCATATTGAGATTTGGTTGTAGGTCTAATCAGGTCGCTTTGGTTGTACACTTGGGTGACATATTGAGGTTCATGCTCTATAATAACTTTTGTATCCATTGTTGTAGGTGATAATACAATTATGAACTATGGAAGGGGACGATGAATGGAAGAGGATAATGAAGCAATGTGGAGTTGATAAGTTTTTCCTCTTTTCTCTCTTCTTTCTTAATTGATTGAGTTTTTTTTAATTAAAAATTTTGTTAATTGATTGTCTTTGTTTTTTAACAGACTCCCTCGTTTCTTAATTTTATTTGTCGGTTGGTTTAGTTGCTTGGCCTAAATAGAGCAGAACACATGACTTTATTACTCCCTCCTTTCACTATCTTTTGCCCCGTTTCATTAAAATACTCTTACAAATAATGATGAAATGAGGCAAAAGATTATGAACAGAGGGAGTATAAGATAGTATTAGGGCAATATCAATGATAACATATAAGGAGTTTCATGTCATTGAGTTAGAGAATAAAGTTCCTTATATGAAATCGGTTTCTAAAGTAAGGAATCGATTTCATACATGTAAATTGAGAGAAAAAAGGGGATCCACAATAGATATATGAAACTTTTACCATTGATCGGTGAAATAGAAAGTTTCTAACATGGTTAGATGTACCTTCATGACAATGAAAATATGGTGTATGGAACTACAACTATTGCTGCTATTGCCCTTAGATAAATGATGGATGATGATGGTTTGTTTGAATTTTAATAAATTAATAAATAGATAAGATAGTGCTCTAACATCCCACCTCTCTCTCTACATTTTCTTTTCTCCTATTTTATATCTTTTGCTTTCTCAACTTTTGTACGTGATTTTTTTTTGTACGTGAAATTATACAAATAGTGTGATATCGTATTTTATTGTTCGATCTTGTGCTAGTTTCTCCTTCGTTTTCTCTCGTCTACATTGTTGAGTTTATTGCTCTTGCCCTTTTTTTTGGTAAAATGTGAGGTATTATTATATCATAGACAAAAGGTGACATATACATGGGATAACAATTTTAGCGCTTTAATACATAGTACCACTATATAGCAAGCTGGAAACAAAGTCCAACACACCTAACAATCTATTATTGCTCTTACCCTTTGTTGTGCTTGTTTCTAATTTTGATGTTTCACATTTGTTGTTGTCTGTGTTAGTGTTCTTCTATTATTTTCCATTATTAGTTGTGTATTAGATTATGATTGATGTAGAGATGCCTCTAAATCTATGATCGACGTGTTGATATGATACTACATCAACTCATCGATCAACTTATTATTACAATAACAATACTATGTCAATTATGTGAGATTGGGGTTGTATCGATTAACTCCTACTAATAATGAGTAGCATTAAGTTGAGTCTAATGCAAGCATGAACCCAATGAAGCAGGAACGAATTGATAGCCACGCACAAACCGAGTTAGTCTGGGCGGTGGAAAAAATCGGGGTCGTCTGCATCCAACGACAACAGTAAGACGATGTTTGGCGGCGGGAATCAGCTCGATTTCGTTGTACACTTGGATGGTGTAATGGGAAAGGCAAGCACCCATTGTTATAGGTGGTGGATTATAAGGGAGGAAGATGAAGAGGAAGGAGGTGGTTGAAATTTATTGGTTTACTTTGGATTCTACATAATCAATGAGGAAGAAGTTGATAGGTTCTTCACTTTGGATTCTACCTAATCAATGAGGAAGAAGTTGAAGGGTTCTAATGAGGAAGAAGTTGATGGGTTCTTCACTTTGGATTTTACATAATCAATGAGGAGAAAGTTGAAGGGTTCTAACTAATAATAACCGACTTTGGCATTGATTATGTATTCAACTCTCTCCTTTTCAATTTCTACCAAATTCACATCATGACAAGTGTGTTACCTTAGAATTGATTATTGGTTGTATAGAGCATGGAGAATGCTTTGTTTTCTATTTAATATAATATATAGATATAGATTAGTATATTAACGTGAGTCCAGTAGAAACATGTTAGAAAAGTTGTTAGCGTATATAGCCATCTGATGTTTCAATTAAGCTCCAAACTTGCAGTTACAAATGCTTAACTATCTTTAGTCAAAATCAAGAGATTCATCATTCATACCGCCATACTGGTGAGGTGAGAAGTGAGATACAGTAGATACTACTGAAGTAACAAATTCCAACTTTACGCGAGTAATTAAAATTGAATGAATATAAGTCAACCCAACTAAAGATTTGTTAATAATTAGCAAGACAGTCAGGCCTAACTAATTGCCTAACCTTGTGTATCAGGAAGAATAATCTTAATTGAGCCAATGTAATAATGGTACGGTTCCTTCAATTACTCTAATTTTTTTGTTAGGGAGTAAGTATTTGGTAGTCCCACTTGAGAAAAATTCCACGTGCAAAGGTTTGTACCTTAACAGGAGGAGCCTACCTATGTCCCTTCGACTTTGTATAGTTGTACTAAACCACGGGGTTGTAAACCATCGAGACGAATGGAGAAGTACTATCTAGTGTTAAGACGGAATGCGGAGAAATCATATGTGACAAACTTGAGCATGTAAATTTACATATATTCAAAGAGATGAACGATAAAAGTTGATAAAGAAAAGTTTATTACCTTCATAATTTATGACCCTTACAGATGTGATGACTACGACCATGTTATGTCCATTTTGTCGGCTAATTTCCTCTGTAATTTAGTCGGACGCATCACCCTATAAAGTCACATTCACTACTACACCCGAGTATCGTTGATGTGGAAGACGTATCAAATAGAACGTAGGTGGGTGAAGGTTGTTTTGGATTCTTGTCTCGACAACTACACATCTTCGGATCATGCGATTTAATTTCTCAACGGTAATAGGGTGGGAATTGATCATGCTCGTTACATGAAACACTTGGATGGTGTAATGGGAAGGGAAACATTCATTAATATAGGTGGTGAATTATAAGTGTGAAGTTTTTAACCATAACTCCTTTCTCCTTTTCATCTTCCACTTCATACCTTTTCATCTTCCACTTAATAACTCCTACCTTTTCATTTTCCACTTCATAACTTCCTCCATAACTCCTTCCTCATTTTCATCTTCCACTTCATACCTTTTCATCTTCCATCCAATAGTATTGCGACACGTGGCTTGCTTTAGCTTCATACCTTTTCATCTTCCATCCAATAATATCGCGACACGTGGCTTGCTTTAGCTTTGAGATTTGGGGAAATGGAGGATGGAGAATGCTTTGTTTTCATTTTAATATAATATATAGATTACCTTCCAACATTCAACTCATCAACTTCCATCATATTTCAATTGCAATTGAACTACTACAATTAAACAGCTTATGCTCAATCAGACTCCAATGAATTCTATCTTGACATACTAATTTCGAGTTCAAGCTTAATACGTTTAAAAAGATGATGTAACTAATAAATAATTGACACCAACTAAACAATAGAACCAATATAACACATTCTAAATAAACGATTCTAAGTAAACAATAGAATGTACCTACGAAGTATTTATATTATTGTTGAATTTCTAAACGAATGAAATACATGTTATTAATGAGGTCGTTTGAAGTAAAAACTTAAATTTAAGAATTCGTTATTAGTAAACAAACAACATCATCCAAATCGGTAAACTAAATATTACTCCGTAGTAACTTAAATTACGATACCACAATATCGATTATAATTCCTAATGTGCATGTTTGACAAAGCAATTCAATATACTTACGGAAAATACTACTCCCTCCGAGTTCCTATTATTATCTCGCTTTCCTTTTTGGGTTGAGTTTGATTTTTGTCCCACTTTCCTTTTTAGGCCATCAATGTGTGGTTCACAATTACTCTCCCATTTCTCTCTCCTCCTCCTTATTTTTTCAACCCCTCATTTTTGCTTCCTTATTTTTCACCCCAAAACCTTATGGGACAATAATAGGAACTCGGAGGGAGTAATAAACAAGCAAAAATACACATCAAATCAAATAAAACACCCCATAGACATGGGATATCTACGATTGTCCCTAGGACTGGATTTAGAAACTTTAAAACTCAAGCTCAGTCTTAGCTGTTCTAAGACTATCCCCAGGACGAGATTTAGAAATTTTAAAACTCAACCTGGACTCAGTCTTAGCTGTTCTAAGACTGTCCACAGGACGAGATTTAGAAATTTTAAAACTCAACCTTGGCTCAGTCTTAGCTATTCTAAGACTGTCCCCAGGACGAGATTTAGAAATTTTAAAACTCAACCTGGGCTTAGTCGTGGGTGTTCTACGTCTGTCCCCACACCCGATCTTATAAATTTCGGTAGTCATTCCGGGTACGAGCTTTTACGAATAATACATGGGCCGAAGTCTTTTGTCACGTCTAATACGAAAAATAATACTCCCTTCGATTCAGAATGATCTCCCCCTTTGATTAAAATATACCTCACATATATTAAACAAAGGGGAAGATCTTTCTGAATCAGAGGTAGTACAAATCATAATTGCGTTATTCACGATGACAAAAATAAAAGACTAGCCTCGATAACGTCGTCGTCCGAATTATTTTTGTTATAGGGCAAATTCAAATCAAAAGGAAAACTATTTTCCGCGTTCGACATGTCCGAGTTAATCGTCGAATAATCAAAAATTCAAAATATTAGCATTTTATTAATTCGACAGTAAAGTTGTTGTTGTTGTCCAAGTTGTAATTAGAATGATGTTGATAAATAGTAGGGCAAATTTGGTTAATGAGTAGTTGAGTTAAATTAGGTTAGTAAATTTAAAAAGGGCAAATCAGTAATTTACTCATAAATTATGGACGACACTAAGTAAATAGACGGACAACGTTAAGTAGCCCCCCAAAGATATTATATATATATATATATGTATATATATATATATATATATATATATATATATATATATATATATATATAGAGTTAAGATCGGGTGAGAACCTATCCCTCAATGAGAACTGTGAGAACTTTTTAAAACCATTAGATCTTATTTAGATCTAATGGCTGACATTATTCTTAAAAAAACCCCCTCTTCCTTTAACAAAAAAAAATCAAATCTGTTTCTTTCTCTCTCTCTCTCTTACTTCCTTCTCCCTTCCCTCATCAACAATGACTGAAATTGAAGAAAAAAAATTCAACAAAATTCACCAAAAATCAAGAAAAAGCAAATGAAGTTTTGTTCATCAATGCAAATTCCAAAGGTTTTGTTGTCTAATCTTAATAAATTAGGGTTCCAGTGTTCATAAAATTGGGGATTTATATACAATTGGGGATTTCTTTAAATTAGGGTTCATATTTTCGTTAAAACCATTAAATACGTCCACTTGATTTGAGATTTTTGTATCAATAAAATTGAATTTTATATCATGAATTCTTGAACTCCTAATGTACTCAAATGCACAAATCAATTGAATTGGAAGTTCTAATAGTTGAATTGGATTAAGAATGGAAGAGGTGATTTTAATTGATTTGATTGTAGAGTTTGAGTATGGCCGTCATTGTTGTGGTATGGGTTCATATGATAGAGGTTACGGGACTGTAAACTCTGTCAGTCTCTTATCTGAAAATCGGGAGTTGTTCAGGAATTGTCCAGTTTTCTACCAAATTCAAAAGATTACCGGGTTCTATTCTCACCTGCGACTAGACCCAACAAATCGGTCAATTAAATCGGATTTGGGTCGGATCAGCTTCGGATTGGGTTACTTTTGGTTCAGAAAATTTGGGTTCAGGAACTATATCTCGTCTGCTCATTGGTCAACTTAGGAACTTAAGCTATACATGGTCCTCCTATAAATTAGTATATTCATTCTATATATCTTACGGACTACAAAATTATTCAATTATGGTTCAAGTAGCACCTCACTGTTATGTGCACTAAAATAGAAAAAGGGTACGCTAAAATAGAAAAAGGGTACATTAAAATAGAAAAAGAGTACACTAAAATTGAAAAAGGGTACGCTAAAATTGAAAAAGGATACGCTAAAAGTGAAAAAGGGTACGCTAAAATTAAAAAAGACTACGCTAAAATTGAAATGGAAAGAGGGTATGCTAAAATTGAAAAAAGGGTACACTAAAATTGAAATTGAAAAAAGGTACGCTAAAATTGAAAAATAGTACGCGAAAATTGAAAAACGGTACGCTAAAATTGAAATTGAAAAATGGTATGCTAAAATAGAAAAAAAGGTACGCTAAAATAGAAAAAAAGTACGCTAAAATAGAAAATATAGTACGCTAAAATTAAAATTGAAAAATGGTATGCTAAAAGTGAAAAAAGGTATGCTAAAATTGAATGAAATTGAAATCCAAGTTCTTAATTAAAAGGATTGATGATGAAATTGAAATGTATTTTCACAATTAAACCCTTTTAAAAATATTGAGAATGAAAACAAAATGTTACCTTAATTAAAACATATAAAAAAATGAGAATAAAATTGAAATTTGTTTCCAAAATTAAAATCTAGGAAGTAATGTATTTATTAGACTGCTACGTAAAATTTAGAATGCAAGCATGGGTATTCGAACCCATACCTCATCACCAATAGGTTCATTCCCAACCAACTGAGACACAACATGAAATTGAGTATTTTATGTCGAAAATAATAATTAAGCCAATGTTTCGGACCTGGGCTATAGCCGCATCCCACAATGAGTTCTACGTAAGTTCATCAATTAATTTAATGAATGTAATTAGTTCTCATGGTTCTCATTGAAGGAGTGGTTCTCACATGAACCTAAATATATATATATATATATATATATATATATATATATATATATGGTCTTATTATTATTATTACAGTTGTTGTTGTTATGGCATTTCGATATTAATGAAAGTTTCTTTTCATAAAAAAAATAATGATAATAATATTGTTTTTGTTATTTTTATTACCCATATCTCTATGTTAATAATAATAACAAATTATTATTATCATCGTCATCGTCATCATCATCGTCATTATTATCGTTATCATTATTATTATTATTTTTTTTTTTTGCAAAAAGATCATCATTTCATTAATGTAATGAAATTACAAGTTGCAAAAAACACTATCACACTAGTTTTAGTTGCTATACAAGAAATCTATAATCCTAGCATATTTAGGATTGTCTTTATACAAAGAGATTCTAGCTTTAATGATGAATTTTAAGTGTGAACATAATGCATCTTCATCCATAGTAGTGTTTCCAAATACCCGAGCATTTCTCTCCTTCCAAATAAGATAAACCGCTGCAGCAATACTTGCCTGAATCCAACCAGCCTTCCAATGTTTTTTCTTACAGCTCCTAGCAGTCCACTTCAAAACCGGCAAAAGACCATCAGTCGGAAGAATGATGCCAAGCCAATACTGTATCCTTACCCAAACATTCTTAGAGTAGCTACATTTAAAGAACAAATGCTTGATATCCTCCTCATGCCTCATACACAGCACACATCTATTTGCCAAATGAAAACCTCTCTGCTGAAACTTATCAAGAGTAGCTAATCGATTTTGAATAGCCATGGATAGAATGACCTTATGCCTTGGCACCAAAAAGGATGATAGCAAACACTTGTACAGGGGAGCAGGAATAGTAGAATGAAAGAAATCATAAGCCTTAGAAATCCTGAATTTCCCTCCTATTGCCCATGAATCAACCATAGCAGCAACAACTTCAGCAGTACCACACTTGACAATTAAATCATCTCGAACCTGCAGCACATGTTTAAGACCAGAAGAGAAGTATTCTTTCTTGAGTATGGACCAAACTGAATCATTTTGAGTAATATATGCTTTGCACCATCTAGTCCAGATGCTTCCTTCATTTGCAGAAAGCTGCCAAAGCCATTTTGTTAGAAGAGCTTTATTCCAATTCTCTAGAGATTTAATACCAAATCCTCCTGAAGACCATGGCTGACAAATCTTAGACCATTTCTGAAAAGTGAGTTTTCTTGATCCTGGCAGTATGCCCCAAAAAAAATCTTTACAAATCTTATTGATAGATTTGACAACTCCCTTAGGAAGGAGAATGCTAGAGCACCAAAAGTTTTGCAACCCAAACACTACCGAGTTTATTAGCTGAGCTTTGCCAGCATAAGAGAGTAATTGGGTTGTCCAATGCCTGATAGAACTTTGGATCTTAACAATAAGAGGATCAAACATTGCAACTTTAATTGTAGCATCATTAAGCGGTATTCCCAGATACCTGAAAGGAAATGCAACCACTGCAAACCCTGTACTAGCCAAAATACTCTTCTGAACTTCAGCACTAGTCCCACCAAAATAAATGTTGGTTTTATCAAGGTTAGCCTTCAAGCCAGAGCATGCACCAAACCAATCCAGTTTAGTTTTAACCGCAATGACTGAAGGAACATCCCCTCTACTGAATATCATAAGGTCATCAGCAAAAATTAAGTGATTAAGTTTAATTCTGCAACACTTGGGATGATAAGAGAATAGATCATTTCCATCAATACCTCGTAATGCTCTTGAAAGAACTTCCATACTTAGCACAAAAAGAAAGGGGGAGAGGGGATCCCCTTGCCTAATACCACTTTGCCCTTGAAAAAAGCCATGAACTCCTCCATTCAACTTAAAAGAGTACCAAGGGTTTGAAATGCACCCCATGATCCAAGCAATAAAAAGAGGAGGAAACCCCAATAAATGCAACAGATCAGAGATGAACTTCCACTGTAATGAATCAAAAGCCTTCTTAATATCAACCTTGATCATACATCTAGGAGTTAGAAACTTCCTTGTGTATCCTTTGACCAAGGTTTGAGAGAGTAGTGTGTTTTCAAATAAGCTTCGTCCTTTTATGAATGCAGCCTGTTCTTCTCCAATAAGAAAGGGCAAGATAGGCCTAAGCCTATTAGAGATAATCTTGCTTACAGTTTTGTAAAAAACTGTACAACATGAGATAGGTCGAAAATCCATAACTGAGCCTGCATCTTGTTTTTTTGGAATCAGAGTGATCAATGTCGAATTGGCTTGCTTCGACATGTTACCCTTCTGAAAGAAATTAAGAATAGCAGAACAAAAGACAGACTCAATGATGCTCCAAGTAGCTTTAAAGAACCCAGCACCAAATCCATCCAAGCCAGGGCTGCTATTATTATCCATACTAAACACTGCTTCCTTGATTTCTTGAATAGTAATGGGAGCAATCAGTTTGTCACCCCAATCAGGAGTAAGACAAGGTCCTTGAGTAATTAACTGAGGATCCAAAGACCTGACATTGTGACTACTGGCCAGTAATTCATTATAATAATTCTGAAAAGCCTCAACCACTTTTGCAGTTCCCTCTTGAATCATCCCAGAAGAGTCTTTGATAGCTCCAATCATCTGATGGTTTCGTCTTTCAGCAATTTTTGCATAAAAATATTTGGATGAGCAATCTAAAAGTTGAAGGTCTTGAATTTTAGCTCTTTGTTTTAGCATATTTAACTCAGTTGTTTTAATTTCCTGATAATGTGCAAGCAACTCTTTCTCCTCTAACAGCAGTTCAGGGGATAAAGGTAAATCTCTGAGCTGTATTTGACAGTTTACAAGTTTTTCTTTAGCCTCCTTGACTCTACCGGTAATATTAAAGTAGTTCTTCTTATGGAATTCCTTAAGAGCCTGCTTAACTAGCTTTAGTTTGCCAAACAGACAAAAAATAGGTGAACCATTAATTCTCCTCTTCCAAGCTTGCTGTACAGTAGGTAGAAAATCAGGGTGACCTATCCAGCTATTCAGGAATGTGAATGCTTTATTGGCCTTTCTTTGCTGCTGCTGCACAGTAACTAGTATTGGTGAATGATCTGATACACCAGCATCCAAAATGATAGCAGAAGAGGTAGGAAAACAGCTGAACCAGGAAGGATTAACAAGAACCCTATCCAATTTAGACCAAACCCTAGAATCTGGTCCTTGTTTATTCGTCCAAGTCATGGTACAACCTGTGCTTCTGAGATCATCTAGCTGACAACTAGCCAAGCAGTTATTGAATGCTAACATATCATTTAGAGCAGGAGGATTATTACCAATTTTCTCCTCCGGACTCCTAACAATGTTAAAATCCCCTAGAGCAAGCCAAGGAGTGTGAGTAGTTAAGGAACCAATCGATTGCCATAACCCCTCCCTAGTTAAAGCTTCATTAGCACCATAGACAATGCTAAGTTGCAACTGAGAATTAGATTCAAAATGATGAACCCTACCAGTCATATGTTGATCAGAGCATATCATATCAGTGATCTTAACAGTATTAGGATTAAAAATAATCCAAATTCTACCATTATAATGCCAGTCATAGTTAGTTAGCACCTCTAGATGCCTGAAATTATTATGAATGATTTTTATTGCCTTATTTCTCTTAACTCTTGTCTCTAAAAGACCAAGAATGTCCAGCTTATTATTGGAAAAAACCTCCTTGACTTCACTATGTTTTAAAGGATCATTAAAACCCCGGATGTTCCAAGATGCAATCTTCATGTTTATCAGGAGGAATGGGAAAATCAAGGCAGCCACTGGAAGATTCTAAATCAGAACCTTCAAGGGAAGAGAAAGCATTCCCTAAATACATATTCTCTACAGTGGGTTCTTTCCTAACCTTACAAGCTGAAGAGTTTCTTTTTGGGACAGGAATAAATCCATCCTGTAGATCCTGAATATGAAGTTGTGCAACATTATCCTCCAATATACAGCCCTCCTTAACTAAATGCTCCTTGGAAGGGTGGTCCAATCCAGACTCAGCAGTAACCACTGCTTTGTCCTTCTCAATGGTAGGCAGAGTGCCCAATCCAGGCTCAGCAGTATCCACTGCTTCCTCCTCCTCCATCTTTTTCTTGTCCATGAGTGAGACCTCAGCCTCTTGCCCAACCCTACTATCTGAATCTGAGTGACTCTTAGTAGGTTGAATCTTCGTCACCTGCTCTACAGCTGTGGTAGCCTTCTTTTTTTCCCATTTACACGAGCTTTTTTTGTGCCCAAGCTTCCCACAACCATGGCAGTAAAAAGGTACCCACTCATAACGAATTGATTGAACTGAGTAACCACAAAAAGGAGTGTTAATTACCACATGTTCAGGAAGAGGTTTCGAAATGTCAACCTCTATTAAGACCCTGGCGAACGACAACTTAGCCTTTGTGGTAGTAGCAAGATCAGCACACAAAGGTTTGCCTATCATGCTAGCCATCTTCCCAAGGACAATATCTGACCATAAGAAGGGATCTAGATCTGGAAACAAGACCCATATTGGAACACAAGCTAGTTTATCCATCTCCATTGAAAAGTTTGGTGACCATTCTTTGAGAATGAAGGTGTAGATACCCATGTTCCAAGGACCCCCACTTAGCACACTATCCATTTCTTCCTTAGACTAAAACCGAAATGAGAACCACCCTTTTTTGTAATACTGCACCGTAGGCAATGCTAGAGCACCCCAATTATCTTGGACATACTTCTTAACAACTTGCAATGTGGGTTTACTTCCAATTACATGCCCCATTAGAGTAAATTTCCACTTATCTAATTCCTCAACAAAATCCTCCATAACAATGGAGATCTCAGTACTTTCGCCTACCTCCTCAAAGAAACATAGACTCATACCTAATTGCTTCTGTTTTGAAGCTAAAGAGGACCATGGAGTAGCATTCACAGATTTCACTTTTCCTAATTCAGGAGGCGGATTATCAAGCAAGACAGTGGAATTGTCTTTCATATGAGTATCAATTGACGAATGTAAAGAGTTAATAGGGGTGTTATGAACAATTTTACCAGTTAAAGCCATGGCGTCGAGAATGACATCATTTAACGAAATTTTCTTCGCAGTGCTCTGGGTTTCAGTTTGCAATCTTGATTCTGCATCATTTTTCTCCATTCCAGTACCAGAATCACCAGTATTGGGTGGTGAGGAGGGAGATTGGTTTTCTTGGGCGGCCGTCCAGGTCCTCTCTTCACGGTGGAAGCAACAATGGCAGCCATGAAAGCAATCGTAACAGAATCGCCTTTACGTAACTAATTCCTAGAGAGAGAAAATTTTCTCTCACTGCGATACTTTTAATGTTATCATTATTATTATTATTATTATTATTATTATTATTATTATTATTATCATCATCATTATTATAACAATTATGGAGTATTAATTAATTTTATCATGCACTCTATAATATTTTTAGGTTTTGAAATAGATATTACATTCAAATATTTACAACTCTTGTCTCAATGACATTACAATTAATTTACGTTTTTTTACACTATTTTTTAGTTATCATACAACATAGCATATGAGTATTATTTGTATTGTATTAAAATTTAAGAATATCAAAATATAAAATTTTATATATTACGTAATCAAAGATATATACATAACAAATTTTACTATTGTCAAGTATGAAAAAACAAAAGTAGAAATCAAATGAATTGGGGAGAGTACTATGTTGTTGTAATTATTATTATTACTATTATTAATAATTAATTAATTAATTAATTAATTATTATTATTATTATTATTATTATTATTACTTATTATTATTTTTCTTTTTTTTGTTTTTTTTTTAAAAAAAAAACTGGAGCTTGCATTAATAACAAAACAAATTACAAGAAGTTAGTGGGTAGCCGAGATACTATCTAGGCACCCACTCCCTTAGCGATAGAAAAACTAAGACGAGTAAAAATAAAAGCAGCTGCTCGAGCTCCCGCGTCCTGAGAGATAGAGAATTTCTGAATCCGCATGAGTAAAGCAGCTGCCTCCACGTCAAGCTCCCCTAGAGAAGAGAAAGAGAAAGGTAGAAACCCGTACCCAGTCTTGGTGTACAAATCTCCATACTTGGCGCACTTGCGTTGAGCAGCACCAGCAATCGCGCGGCCAGGCAGAAAATCAGACATCGCGGACTGAGTCAAAGGGGACGACCCTGTCAGATCGACACACACATCGCGCCCCCTATCCCAGGAATACAGAAGTACGTCCGCCGGGCGAAGGGGCTTGTCGTGCCCATCAATCAAACCGATATCCACCTCCTTACCAGCCGAAATACCAGATCGGAAGCAGATATCCAAAAGGGTGTCGCGAACCAGGTTATGTCTATGCTTAATGCCAACGGTACCAGCACACGACACAGCATGGTCCCCAAAAATGTCCCCAACACAAACCCGGGAGCAGGCAGAGCAAGGCTTAGGTACCGGGAACAAAGGGACACCTAACCGATAGCTAAGGACAGAGCGGTAGGTCCTCCCATTCATGGTCTGCCCCAGCCCAGAGATGGGTACAGGGCGCAACCAGTCAGACGCGTGGGCACCCTTCAGAGACTTCCATAATACCACCTGTCGCCGAGTCAAGGAGAAAACCGATTCTACCGAAGCAGCAACCTTCGTGAAATATATATCTGCCAATTTCTTCATGAGTTTGGTGGCAGCGATCTCACTAGGATTACGGAAAAGGTCGGAACCGGTGGTCTCGCTAAACAGAGCCAGGGCCGCATCGAAGGTCGGCCCGGAAGTAGAGACGGCTGAAGGCCGAAGGAGCAAAGCCTGCAACTCAGAGGACGGAAGGCGAGAAGCCAAAAAGGCATGGTGCAGGACATCCCCGGCGCTGTAGACACCCAACCTCCCAAATTAAAGGGCAGTGTGGAAAGACGCCACTGCCAATCCCCGAACCCGGGGCCGGACGGTGACAATGCGTTCCAGGCTAGACCGCAAAGCCGCGTCAAAGGTCTGAGCCGAGTCGAAGACCGAAGGGGGACAGGTACGCAGAGAGAAAGAAAGCTTAGAAATACCGGCACAAGCACGAAGTAACAACAGCTCGCACTGAGGGTCCTCAATCCTGGCAACCGAATCCATAAGCTCAATGGCTCTCGAAACTCTCTTCGCCACAAGCTCACTGCTGAAAGCACGGCAGATACTGACAGGGCCACCAGAACCTTGACACCACACAGTGGTCGAGAAATATCGTGAGGGAAAACACCCGGTAGTCGACTCCTAGGGTCTTCTTAGGCCTAAAAACCTCAGTTTTTCCGACATTAAGGTGAAGGCCCAAGCAAGGACCATCCTCCATAATCAGCTCCAAAACCTTCCCCACGACCAAGGTATCCCCAACAATGGTGCCATCGTCCAAGTACCAAGCCTGCAAGCTCAAGGGAAAAGAGTCCCGGATCTTGCAAATCAAGGGATGCAAGACCAAAGCGAAAAGAAGAGGGCCCAAAGGGTCACCCTGCTGGACCCCCTGACAAGACCAAAGGCTGTGCTCCCCGTAGAAAAGCCTGGCAGGCCGAGAGTAACAATACTCGACCCAGCGGGAAAGAAAAGGGTAACAACGGCGAACCTCGCGCAACATGACCTCCCGGTCGACCAAATTAAAAGCATTCTGGAAGTCAACCAAAAGCATGGAAAGGCCCACGTCCCCACCACGATCCTCAACAAACCGGTTCAAGGCGTGAAAAATGGCCTCTCCCCCACCGGAAACCCCGACCCCAAACTGGAGGCCCTCAAAATACCCGCAAAGCGACGGACCAATCAGAACAGCCCCAACCTTGGAGACAAGGCGTCTCCAAACCGTGCCCACAGCAATAGGACGGACCCCCCCACCTGGTTTAACAAGCGGGGTGAGCGGAGCACTAGCGATGTACTCACTGAGAACCTGCGGGCATCTGCCCTCGAGAAACAGGTTAACCACCCTAGTGATAGAGGTAATCAGATCATCCGAGATAGCAACCGCGGCCTGCTCAAACAATCCAAAAGATGTTGGGCACGAAAACCGTCCCGTCCACAAGAAGTGCCCCGCGGAAAACTCCTGATCATATCCAACACGACGGTCGAGGACGCGACGAGCTGAGGGTGAGCGGCAGGCAAGGGTGGCAAGGAAGGGGGCGGAACAGAGGGGTGCTTATCCTCTAACGCCCGCAGAGTATCAGCCGTTCAAGGGGCAACGCCAGACGAGAAAAGCACCCAGACAGCGGCAGCATAATGACCATCACAAATCTTCCGCCGACACTGCCGCAAGTTAACCTCACTAGAGTCAGGGTCCTCCTCCAAACGAAGAGAAGGCCCCTCCTCAGCTAAGGTCTCCTGCAGAAGCAGAGCAATACCACCAGGGGCACCCCAAGTACGAATGGCACTGGCAATACACTCCTCCTGACGCTGGCGCTTCACGACAGCTCTACACTCAAGGTTACTCCTGGGGGAAAAAGACTTAAGCACACAGAGAGGTAAAATAAGCAAGCTAACCCAGCGAGAAAGATCATCAGGGGAGTCAGCCACCGCATCAAGGGCCCCCCCTGAAGATCCTAGAAAACCCAAGGCGACATCTGGGAGGGACAGATTTCACAGTGCGCACCCCTACCGACAGCAAGCGATCCAGAGAAGCCACGTCAAGGCAACCCAACCCAACAGGCCCCAAAACATCGCCTGGAGACGAAGATGGAGCGAGCGGCCGAGGGATGCCATAACCCAACAGGCCCCACAACCCAACCCAATTATTATTATTATTATTATTATTATTATTATTATTATTTTTTTTTTTTTTTTTTTTTTTTTTTGTGCAAGAATTGTATGACTCTTTATTCATCCAATTGGGAAAATATTGAGCCTAGGCTTACAAAAAAACAATATCCCCTACTATGTGTATATACACATAGAAATTTACAAGCTTATCATTGATCTCAACTTAATATTCCTACTCTTTAGCCTAGCAAAAATGTCAAATTTTATTTGTCCGATAATTTGCTTAACCGATCTTGCTTTACTATCGAAAATTCTCGCATTTCTCTCCGCCCAAACATAATAGATCGCTGCTGCTAATGTTGAGGAGAACCATTTGTTCTTCCAATGTTTTTTTGCCTTCCTTGTATTGTTCCACTGCATTTCTATCTTATAATTGTTGCTCCTTCCCATTGTTTGCATCCATTGAAGTAATTCCCCCCAAATCTGCTTAGTATAAACACAATCAAAGAACAGATGGTTGTGGCTTTCCTCGTCCTGAGTGCACAACACACACCTGTTCACTGTAATTATGCCTCGTTTATGCATGTTATCCAGGGTAGCAAGTTTATTTTGACCAGCTAGAGATGCAATAATTCCGTGCTTGGGTATTACCGCTTCTCCTTTAAGCCCCAGTAACCAGCGCTTCCTCACTCTTTTTGTCCTGAACCATTCATAAGCTAATTCAGTATAAAATGAGCCATTCTTGTTCCAACTGCATATTAGCTTTTCTGCTGTCCTCCCATCACCTACAATATCAACAATCATGTTCCTGACCTGCAGAATTCCTCTAAATAGTCCTGGATGAGACTCTTTCTTATTCACATCCCATATGCTTTGTGTACCTAGCATATAGGCCTTTACCCATTGGCACCAAATCCCGCCTGTATTAGTAATTAGCTTCCAAAGCCATTGACTCAATTGCATTTTATTCCAGGCCCTTATATCCTTGACATGAAAACCTCCTTCTTCTCAAGGTCCACAAATGCTATCCCAACTCTTGTAGGCTTTACTTCTGCCATCTGTTGAACCAGTCCAGAAAAAAGATCTACAAAACTTCTCTATTCTGGCAATCACGTTGTCCGGCAGAAGAGCATTAGCACTCCAATAATTCATCACCCCAAATATAACCGAGTTTATCAGTTGAATTCGTCCAGCATAAGTCAAGCAGCAGACTGACCATTTGCTCATAGCATTCTGAACTTTATTAACCAAACTGGAATAATGTTCCATTCTATTCATCACATCATTCAACGGTATCCCAAGGTATTTTCAGGGAAATTGACCTTGTTTGAAGCCTGATATTGTCAATATTTGCTCCTGTACATCTTTATGAGTTCCCCCAAAATAAACTTCCGTCTTATCTCTATTAGCCAGTAGCCCAGCCTCTGCAGCAAACCTATCTAAAGTAACATTCACTGCTTGGACAGAAAGAGTATCTCCTCTCATGAAAATCATCAAGTCGTCGGCGAATATTAAATGATTCATATTTAACTTTCGACATTTAGGATGTAAAGAGACCTGGGGAAGTTGATTAATTGATCTTAAATGATGAGACAAAACTTCCATACTCATCACAAAAATATATGGAGATAATGGATCCCCTTCTCGTATCTCACTTCTCCCATTAAAAAATCCATGGATAGACCCATTCACCTTTAATGAGAACCAAGAGCCCGTAATACATGCTATAATCCACTGTACAAATTTTGGTGGGGAATTAAACTCCTTAAGCATATCCTCAATGAATTTCCATTGGAGTGAGTCAAAAGCTTTCCGAAGATCTATCTTCATCAAACACCTTGGTGTAAGAAACTTCCTCCCATACCCTTTAATCAAAGATTGAGATAATGCTATATTTTCATGTATACTTCTCCCAGGTATAAAGGCAGCCTGTTCAACCCCAATAATCTTATGCAACACATCTTTTAGCCTATTTGACAAAATCTTACTAATAGTCTTGTAAAGAATTGAACAACAAGAAATAGGTCGATAATCCGTCACTGATTGACATACCTCCTTTTTTGGGATGAGTGTAAGAATAGTAGTGTTGGCTTGCTTTAATAATTTCCCCTTCTGAAGAAACTCCCAAACTGCTGTACAGTAATCTTCTTTAACTATTAACCAAGCAGCCTTGAAAAACCCCGCAGTAAACCCATCTGGACCCGGGCTTTTGTCCGACCCTATTGAGAATACAGCCTGTCTAATCTCCTCCTCAGTAGGAAGAGTTAAAAGTCTGCTCCATTCCTGCTCTAAAACAATTCTACCCTTGCCAAATACCCGAGGATCAATATGGTCAACCCCTTTATCATTCCCTAGCATATGTTCATAGTATTCCACAAATCCCTTAGCTACATCTTCCTCCCCATTCATTGTTCTCCCATCCTTATCTGTAATAGACCCAATTATCTGCTGTAATCTTCGCTCTTTAATCCGTGAATGAAAATAAGATGTTGCCTCATCATCCAATTTAATACTTTCCATCTTTGCCCTCTGTTGTAAGATGCTAACTTCGGCCTTTTTTAATTGCAGGCAAGCATTAGAAAGTTCCTTCTCCTTCTGAATAAGAGCAGTAGAAAAAGGGGAAACCTGCAATTCTTCCTGACAAAATTCCAAAGCCTTTTCCAGTTCATTGATTCTATTCCCAATGCTAGTATATTGATGCTGATGTAATACTTTCAGCCCTTGCTTTACATTTTTTAGTTTACTGAAAAGTTTATATCCTGCAGTCCCGTAGACCTGTTGATTCCAAGCTTTCTTAACTATAGCATGAAAATCAGGATGCTCAGACCAACAGTTAAGGAAACTGAACCTCTTTCTTCGGACCTGCTCCACAAACATATTCACCAGGACTGGGGAATGATCAGAAACCCCAGCAGGCAAAATTACAGCATAGGAGTCCGGAAAGTCAGAAACCCAATGGAGATTGATTAGGGCCCTGTCCAGTTTGGTCCAAACCCTTGAAGAAGGATCTTGTTTGTTAGTCCAAGTATATTCACAGCCCTGTGCAACCAAATCCTGTAACCCACTTTTAACAATACACTTATTAAAGTCATCTATTTCCTCATCAATTGGACTTACGCCACCCACTTTCTCTTCATTACTTCTTACTATGTTAAAGTCTCCTACCAAGACCCAACTCTGTGCTGTCATGCTAATATGTACTAAATGCTGCCACAGATCCATTCTTCTTTTTGCATCATTAAACCCATAAACAAACGAGACATGGAAAGTCTTTCTAGTAGCATAATGTGTAACCTGACAGTGAATAAACTGCTCGTGGATCTGTAATGGAACCAATCTAAGAGCATTAGGATTCCAAATTACCCATATTCTCCCATTATAATGTTTAGAGTAATTACATTGAACATTATAATTTCTGAACTTCCCTCTAATTAGCTTTAAAAGCCTCGAGCAGCTTTAAAAGCTGAGGTGATAAGGTCATTAATGGAGTGACCTCCCTGTTTCTCAACCATATGGGTTTCTGTTTTCTCCAGATTTGGTCCTCCATTATTGATGAATTCTGTCTCAATAGCTTCCTGATGTTCCTTAGCATCCATTCGTGTCTTGTTTAGGAGGTCTCCCTCTTCCTCGACCTGTGCCCGTCATTTTCGTGGTCCAAGTATATTCACAGCCCTGTGCAACCAAATCCTGTAACCCACTTTTAACAATACACTTATTAAAGTCATCTACTTCCTCATCAATTGGACTTACGCCACCCACTTTCTCTTCGTTCCTTCTTACTATGTTAAAGTCTCCTACCAAGACCTGTGCCCTCTTCCTCGACCTGTGCCCATCATTTTCGTGGTCCGTCAATGGTGATCAATCGCAAATTCGAGAGAGATTTTCTATCTCTAGAATCGAGGAGAGAGAAAGTTTTTTCTACTACTATTATTATTATTATTATTATTATTATTATTATTATTATTTGGTGTTATATTTTTTTCCTCATTTTTTAAAAATATTAGTATTAAATAATTTATATAAGTAGATATTAGTTTCAGCTTCTTTTAATTCAGCTCAGCTTCTATCAGTCTAGCTCAGCTCCTACCACACCAACTCAGCTCCTATCAGACCAGCTCAGCTCAACTCAGCCCTATTTCAGCCGAAAAGAACAGGGCCTCACTTGCACTTGAGATATCTCACAACAAATTTACGGAGAAGTACATGCTTCTAAGTACTCTCTACTCCACCCGAAACTCCAAAAGTTGTCTAAAAATCTCCAAGGCTAAAATAGTAACTTCAAAAAAAAATACACGTTTCCAATCTCACCTAAAAGAAAGAGATTTTCAAAGATTATAGAAAGATGAGAAAGAAGAAAAAAGACATACCTATGATAATCATATAGACAATGAGAACACCAATATTATTAACCAAGACACTAAGTTGAAGAGAAATTCTGCCAACTTTGCCAAAAGCATCCTCCATAACACCACCATAAGAGGTAGATTTGGCAGCCCTACTAAACTTGAGCAGCATATTGATGGATCTCTCAGTCAAAAAAGCCATAAACACAATCATAAAAATCCCGAATACAAGACCCAAAACCTTCATAGTTGCTGGTAATGCCATAATTCCAGCACCCACAATTGTGGTTGACAGATTAAAGACTGCCCCAGAAAATGATGCCCCATTAAACTCATCAAACCCTCCCCCTTCTTCACGTTTTGTGGGCAACAATGGTACATTTTCATCACCTATTTCCTCCACTTTCTTTGATTTCCTCTCTCTCCTATGCTCCATTTTAGTTTCATATGTCATTTTCTTGTTTGCAAAATTTCAATCAAAGCTGGATACTTTACGAAGATCAACGGAATTGACTACCTAAATTTGCAGGATTACCAACTGGGTTTTCCGTGATTACAGAGAAACAACAGCGATGATGCAATGGAAATTTGAGCAAGCAAGAATTTTGGTAAATAAAAACCCAGAAATAAAATTGAAAAAAAAAATATTAAAGGTGAGAGGTTTGAAATGAGGAAGATTGACTATCTGTCTATTTATTTATTTAGCACAAAAAAATGGTGGAGAATATCTCTCACTATTTTTTTTTTCATGATCATTTAATGTGTTATTCCTCTCTTTTATTATATGTACGTCTTTTTTTAAGGGATTTTCTATATGTTATCCCGTGTTTTTAACTTTAATACATACTAATACACTAAAATGAGGGTATCATGGGGACTCTGTACTGGTCTCACAGACCAATACGAGCCATTTCCAACACATTTTGATCTCACTCAAGATTACTCACGCTCACTCAGCCACTCACTCACTGTAACACCCGATATTTTATTAAAAGTTTAACGACTTCTGTTACGATTATATCGTAACTCTATATTCTATTCCGTCGATTTCGATATCCTTTCCTATCTCTTTCGTCAACCCGAATTTCAATTTTTTTAGCTTGAGTCCATTTCATTAATTTTCGTTAAAACCATTTATCCATTTGTGGACATGACATAGGTCCACCCCGACGCGGCCACGCGCGGGTTTGGGGGGCGAAATGTTTCCCATGTGAGATGGTTCTGGGGTTGAAATTTAAATTGAAATTGGAGTCGCCACCGAACTTTGTGGGTGTTCGGGCCCATTCGAACCCACTCTATATTTTGGTGGGTCGTGCACAAAGTACGGCCCACTTTGATACTAGAGCCTGTGGGGTTCGACCCTTTGCATTACGATACCGATGTCGAGTTTTCGGGTATCGTATATCGAATGACTCTCGTTCGCCAACGGTTTCGGGCATCCGGAAACCGAGGTTCTGAGTAAGGGTGAAGGTACGTGTAGGGAAGCTCACAAAGGACACCCAACCCCGCCCGCACTTAGCGGCCTCTCCTTAGATACCGTTCGAGTTTTTAATACGCGCGCTAGTAATCCGGTAAAATGCTATGCAAACAACGTTTTACAAGATATAGATATCGAATGGGTTGTTACGTCATTTTAATGCATCTCGGTTCACGTCAAAGTGATTTAGCATGCGATGTTCATTTGTAAACGGTAAAACGCAAACAAATAAAAGCAAAACAAAATGATAAATAGGTTACAAGTTACACGGGAGGAAATACGACCCGGACAAAACAAAATAACGACCCAAGTCGAAATTGCAATATAGTAACGGTAACATTGAACAGATTAGAATAGATAATGCAATGCATGATTTTTGAAAATATAGACACGTGATTGTCTTGACACGTGTTGACTAAAAGTCGTAAAAATATTTGACGAGGCTCGGAAGATATGAGAGGCTCTCGCTATAAGGCAAAAGAGTCCACTCGATCGAGTCATGACATGGACTCGATAGAGTGACCTTCTTACGGGTCTGCTACCTCGTTTTTGAGGGGTCACTCGACCGAGTGAGCCAAGGCACTTGATCGAGTGCCCTATGTTCGAGGCGTTGCTCGATTTCGGAAAAGGTAGTAATTTCGAATTTATTGATTTTGAAATCGATAGCCAATCGAGCCAAATAAAAATATGGCGTAATTTATATTTAACTCGGTTTTCGGTACTCGTAACATGTATTTTATGACTACGAGACTGGTATCGGGAATTTTGAAAAAAAGCCTTATAAAATTGATTTGAATTGGATTAGGACGAAATTAATTCCCTCCGCGTTACGACATCGATGCTAATCCTTACGGATTACGTGATGTTCGATTTCGCGTCAACGGGTTTCATACCAATCTCGAAAAATGACATCGGACGTGTTCAGCTACGTATTACCACAATCGCGTTACGCCCTTAAGTGTTTAGGGCGGCGCTCCTCGAAAGGGCGCCACCACTGTTACGACTTGTAAAGGGATTAAACGGACTTGGAGCGGGAATCGTAGTCTAACACGTTTGATCCGAAAACGGTTTTTATATTTATATAATTATACGCGTTACCATTGATATTATAACAACGATAATAAATAAAATAATAATAAAAATGTTAGTATTAGTATCGTTATTATCGATTAATTATTATACGTATACATAAATAAATATATATATATATATATATATATATAAAAACGATAAAAAGAAGAAGGGAGAAAGGGATGTCGGGATTGAATGTTACACCCTCAACCTACGTGCTTTTGCTTCTCGAAATACGGCTCGTTAAATGGTGGCAAAGACACAGGAGCGTCGAGATACGTAGGAGAGTTATGGTGTGTGTGGTTTGTAGAGATGGATTTGACGAGTTTTGCTCTCGGGATTAGGGACGTAAGTGTATGTGTATGAAGGTGATGAGTGGTGTAAAAGTTGTAAATGATGGGTGAAAAAGTCCCTCCAAATGACTTGGGGTGACGGGGTATTTATAGAGAAATACCCCGGTTTAGGGCCGCTCGATCGAGTGGCGCTGGTGCACTCGATCGAGTGCCCGGTTCGAGTCCGGTTTGGCCGGTTCATGGCCTTACTCGACCGAGTGGGTGTGAACCACTCGATCGAGTGGGTCGGAAAGGAGGGAGTGTAAATAGGGAATGATTGTTGACCATTTTTAAAATGATTTGGTTGTTGTGACTTGATTCATTTTGTGTATTTGGACATAGTGTGAGGCTGGTTCATCTCGGGA
Source organism: Agrostemma githago (assembly GCA_958450325.1). Taxonomy (NCBI): domain Eukaryota; kingdom Viridiplantae; phylum Streptophyta; class Magnoliopsida; order Caryophyllales; family Caryophyllaceae; genus Agrostemma; species Agrostemma githago. The sequence continues at coordinate 46,426,918 of OY288255.1, forward strand.
TTCGACTTTGACCGGGTTTTGACTCGGTCGCTAAAAGACAGTTCTATTTCCGGTGACGGTTTTTACCCAAATTAGTCTCATTTTATTGGAAACGGCCCACTGGGCCTGAATTTGAGGTTGGTTGTGAGATTTGTACTCCGTTAAAATCCCATGCCACTCATTACTGATTCCGAGCCCAAATTCGAGCGCGTTAAAGCACGTGTGCGTCCGATCATCGGGTGTTTTTTGGAAACTGTTATAGACACCTAGCGGCCAAATATAGGTGTCTACAGAGCCCCCACTCTGACTGAGGCTTGGACAAGGCGAAAGTCAGAGTAGCTACCAGGCCAATCAAGGATTAAGACCTGGTAGACTTCCGGTCGGGTCGTTTATAGTCCATTAGACTCGCGTGAAAGGGCTCGCCAGCCATAAGATATCAATCATACCTGAGTGGATGCTAATAGCTCCGTGGGGACTTGTTTCTGAAGCCCTGGGTGTATCTATATGTGGATACATCCCATCTTGGAGCTGCGCGGTAGCTTGTTTCTGAAGCCCTGGGTGTGCCCGTTCGCAGACACATCCCAACTCGGAATTACGCGGGAGCTTGCCGAAGAAGCCCTGGGTGTGCCCGTTCGCAGACACATCCCAACTCGGAATTACGCAGGAGCTTGCCTAAGAAGCCCTGGGTGTGCCCGTATGTAGGCACATCCCGTGCTTCTTTAGGAGAAATTCCATTTTGGGCTTTCCGCTGGGGAGTTGCGCAGATCTGCTTCTGAAGCCTTGAGTTGCACCTGTGTATGGTTACACAAAACTTTGCATGTAACATTTAGGTAAAACACAACTCACGCTGGGGAATAAAAACTTGATGTTCCGTTGGGAAGCCAAGCTGGTACCTGAAATGTTAGATATACAAGCTGAAATAGTATAGCAGATAGCAAGATAGCATACAGGAAATGCAGTTAGCATCTATAGAATGACTTGCGCTGGGGAAAGTGATTTTTGCTTCATTTTGAAATCGAAGTCCTGAAAGCAACTCACGTGCTAGGAAATCGAAGAGTTAGAATTTTTGTTTGCAGTTTTAAATAGACCAACATTTGAACTTGTCGAAAAGGGTTTTCTCAAATGGCTAAGTCATGCAAATTTCAAAACGGGAATTTGAAGAAAGAGGTATACCGATAGACTCGACTCTGGACGTGACAGGACGAGTCGACAGACACGACTTTGACTCTCGAAGGGTTGGACTGCTACTCGGTAGGGGAATGTGCCACCTAAGATGACAAGACTCTTAAGTTGCGCTATTCCGTAGCCTAGGCGAGTGGCAACACGGTCGAACATCGAAATGGTATAGATCTGCAATAGTCTATAGTGCGACTGTTTCTGCAAGACTCAGCAATAGCAGTGCTGTAGACTAGTGCTCTTTCGGATTTTTAGTTTTGGGGTACATTCCTAAAGTGGGTGTTGCTTCGAGTCCCTGACAGATTCTTGTCTTTGACTGAGCCGAGTACTAGGACACACTATAAAAATGCGGCTAGATTTTTGAAATTATTTTGGATTTTGTGAGTGGATGGAGATCTTCTGCCTAAGAGAAGCCCCCAGGATGACAAAGCTAGCTGTTAAGAACATGACAATGTCGTGACCGGAATGATAGTGCTTTTTGAATTTGTGTCAATGTGGGTGGTTGTTCCCTTGTTGAAAGGCTGCCTACGTATTCACGTGTAGTGAAATCAAACAAAGCCGTAGTTCAGTGGTTGAAAGATATGTTATGGTGCCAAGTTTATTAGGGCTTTGTGTGTAACTAGCCATAATGATGGTGTAGGCTAGGTTCAATCCCAATGATGCCTTGATCAAAGGGCCAGAATAGTTAGGATGTCGATCCTGTGACTGTGAGAGTTCTCCAGGGTAGCCCCCAGAGGTTGTGTGAACTATTCGGGCATGTTCTATGCCAACCGCAGGTTGAGTTCCCGTGTTTGGGGCTGATATCTGGTTTGGATGTTTTTGGAAATGTGGAGCTAGGTCGTAAGTGGCTTTGATGTTTTGACATCTGGAGCTCGATTTTGTGGAGCTAAGGCTTCGAGGGTAAGGTATTGTAATGTGGTAGGAAAGGGGAAAGTCGAGTAAAAATGACTCGAACTTCGATTAGACAGGTTTGATAATACGGGATCTGATTTCCATGTCTGGCCCTAATGGTTAGGGGTATCCTATGGAGCTTGAATCCTCATTATTCCGGGCTGTCTCTTAGCCTAGGTCTCGGGAAGGTCTTGAGGGTTGCAATGTGGGAAGGCTAGATGTGGTGTTATCTGACCAACTTGATTATTTCTCCCCTATTTGATGGTATGAGTATTGATAATTTTGAATTGACCGAGTCGGTCAAGGGACTTTTACTGGGGTTGATCGTTGACCACGATCATGGGTTTTTTTTGGTTGACCTCTTAGCCCTGGTCATGGGATTTGAGTTGACCGTGCCCTGGTTAGCGATTGACTGTATCTGGTCGGGGGATGTTGAGATTTTTTTTTTTGATCATGGCCAGCTCTTTTTGTTTTGGCCTTTTGCTTTTTCCTTGGACTTTTGATTTTTTTTTGTCCAGCTTTTTTTTTGTGTTTTTTGCTATCCCCCCTATGGTGTTGGCAATACGCACGGGTATTCCCGGATCTGTGGCATCCATTTGTGGGTAGATCTAGGGCTAGTCCTGTCAGTTAGGTTAGGTTTTGGAGCTAAGCTTTTGTAAGGTGTAAGCATAGTGCTTGTGTGAGTGCAACTCGCGGTGGAGTATCTACGGTAAACATGGCGGTTTGGATCATAATTCCGAGCAGGCTTGGTGGGAGCATCGTCCCGAGTTGGGTATTTTTGTCTTCGAGTCTATAGAGTCACGATGCTTCTTTATTTTGCTTCTGGTCAGACTAACGCCTAAGGTAGGGATTGGTCAGTCTTATTGGAGGGGTGTTTATTGTGAGAAATGGGCTTGCCTCCCGTCTTGAACCCAAACTAGGAGACTACCTAGATTTGTCATAGAATTCGATACCGCTCCTGTTAAGGGTATTTATGTGGCTTTCTATGCCAGACATGGAACAGGTAAAGGAAAGCACGAGTCTCGGTTTCCTGCAGTCATTATAGATGTGCCTATAATAGTCACGTGCATGTGCTCACAGTGTATGATGGTTTTCATCATGTTCTCGGAAACACATTAGGAAAGTGCACAGTAGAGATAGAATATTGAAAGCTGATTTTATTGAATTTTGAAAAGAGGACAGAATGCAAATGACTCTGACTCTGATTTGGAAATGAGGATGTAGGGTATCCTAGACTCGAACTTAAACTTAGACTCGAATCAAATTCGGACTTTTGGATGCTCGGTTGGTATATGTTCTTTTTGGTATGGTCCTTGATTGGGGAAAACGACAGGTGGCACGACTCGCCTAAACTCGAATTTGCGCAAATGCAAGAGAGAGAGTCAAACTAGACACGGCCCAGGGTGACGAGTCGACAAAGACTCTTGGACCGGGATACTCGAACGTTGACCTATACAAGGTAACGACCCTGGCTTGGACTTGACCATGAGACTTAAGCTGAATGAGGGTGAGTCCGAAAATGGGGCGACCGTGTTTGATCGCATTGCGTGCTCGGACCAACCGTGGCGACCTAAACCTTTAGGAGACTTGAGTGTTCGTAGCATATGTACAACTCGAAGAAGGCGTCATAAGGACGTCGGTGTAGGATGAACGTAAGGTTCCCCTTAAGGTGACCGTGGTCGACTGCTCGGGTGGAGGATAGCCCCCGAGAGACGCTAAAGACTCTATAGGACTCAGATGGGGTGACATCTAAGTGACTCAAAAATGGCACACGTGAGACAACACGTGTAGGACATGGCTCTTAGAGCAACCGTGATTGATCGCTCTGATGAAGGGTAGTCCCCGAGTGGGATTGAAGATTTTGCTAAGACTCGAGTGTCGGACGAGTGACCCTTAGATGTAAGGATCACTATTGTAACAACCTGGATTTTCAAAAACTTTCAATAATATAAATAGTATAAATAATAAGGTCAAAGGTGGCGGAAACACCCGACCGAATCCGAATCGTCACTATCTCGACAATCAACTAATACATTATTCAAAAGTGTTCAAACTGAAAATTAAAGACTTAAATAAAGGGTCTCTCTCTCCACAAGTCTTCCCCAACAACGAAACAGTCAATAGCATCCTGAAAGACCTGAAAGGAGGGGTCCACAGTCAGTGGGGAGTAACTAGATGCTCTCCCAGTCGTCTTTACAATAGGATGAAAGCAAGTAATAATCAGCAATCAATGAATAATACGGATAAGGAACACATGAAAGCATTATCATACTTGACCAATTAGGATTATACCAATTACTAAGAAATTCTAACATCCAAATCAGACTGATTACTCACAATTAACCTTCTTACACTACGTCTAGGGTATAGAGCGAACACCGGCTCGAGTGTATAACTGACACTCTCACCTGTCAGAGCATATAACTGATACTCTGACGGACGAGTCGTATAACAGACTTCCCATCGGTGTGGAGCATATAATTGATACTCCACGGCACTATGTATAGCCGTATAACTGACAACTATATGTCTAAGCCTAGCTAGGGCTCTCGATGCAATAACTGTACACCGAACGACACACGGGACCCAGAGCGTATAACTGATGTCTCAAGGCACGCTCGAACATAGACCAACGACATTTGGCGCTTTTTCATTCCTATTGCAATATAAATGATACCGCACGTCATCTATACCACTAGCTCTCGTGTAACTGTACAGTATAACTGACTGCACCAGGTTCTTGTGAATAATGTCACGATTCCAAGCCTAGCACATACAGTATAACTGACTGTACTAAAAGGCAACCCACCATAGTATAGTATAACTGACTATGCGAGGTAGTAATCTCATCCAATATAATATAACCGACTATACTAGATACCAATCATGTCTCAAACATAGGACAATATAACTAACTGAACTTTGAAGAACATACATAGAAGTAACCTTTCAATAATACGTGAATAGTTGATAGTACAACTAACTATAACCATAAAGTTACCCTTGCATATCTAATGCCTAATAGTATCCAAGGTTAAGGTTTGCTGACTATAACCCTGTCTACTAAGTTGAGGTTGACCTAACCTCAACCATAACCTCGTGGAGTTACAATAACTGCAACAAGATTATGATGTTACGAGGATGTTACATTAACTTCAAGTGAAGTGGTGTAGTAACTTCTCAATGAAGGTACGTTAACTTCAATCAAGGTCACATTAACCTCGGCTATAACATTAGCTTCTTGCTAAGGTTACATTAACCTTGGATATAACCTTAACTCCTGTTAAGGTTATATTAACCTTAGTTATAACCTTAGCTCCATGCTAAGGTTACCTTAACCTTCGTCCTAACCTTAACTCTAAGTTAAGGTTACATTAACCTTGAATATAACCTTGCAAAGTTCGGGAACCTCGACAAGATTAACCTCAAGTGAAGTCGCATAGTACTTCTCAACGAAGTTACATTAACTTCAAATAAGGTTGTATTAACCTCAACCCTAACCTCAACCACCGGGTGATGGTAGGTTGAGTCATCATTGAATCTAGGGTTTGAAACCCTAAAAGCATCGATGAAACACCCTAGTATCTCCACCAAGGGAGGCCACAGTCGGTTCATGCGCGTCCTAGCGTTCTCTTACGAAACCACTCACAACTTTCTACTTTGCACAAAACGGTAATTAACGCTTAATGACACAATTAAATCGTGAAATCTATCAACGAAATAATAAACATGCATAATAATATCACACAATATCCAATATCATATTATAAATTCATTCATCATATTAATGGCATTCACATATCATAAACGCGATTAAAAGACACATCTAGTTACCTTGAAGCGTGCTAATTCTCGATCTCGTCTTCTATCACGTAAATGTCTTCACCCGGACCCGTCTCCACGCGAAACAATGCGAAGGATTGCGCTAGGATCGATTAGGATTAGCAAGAGATTAAGTCTATGCTTGAATGAGGAGGAGGCACGAAATTATGGAGAGGAAGAGGGGTGTGTCGTGGCTAGGAGGAGGAGAAGAAAGGAGAGGGTGAAACCTAATTTTAGGGTTTTGCTAATGAGAATAAGAGGTGGAATTCTCACCTAATCACATGAATAAAAATTGACGCAAAACATGAAAGCAATAACGAAACTCACCATTTTTATAGTCGATGAATTGATTATCAACAGTTGATGAAGATGTCACGATCATTGAATCCATAGTAACGGGATTTCGAGCACAAATTTGAATGAATGAATGAATGTGATATTGGAAGCTTTTTTTAGGTTTTGATGAACGTGAACGTGAATGAATGAATGTGATGTATTGTTTCTTAAAATTATGTGAGTTATTTTAGGTAGCAGTATCTTCTTTTTTTAATACAAATATTAGGATGCATCTTGTCCATCCATTCTCATCCCATTCAATGGATGGGGTGAGGACTTAGGGACTCATATATAGCGAAAGACTCATAAGAGCCTTATTCTCTCTCTCTCTCTCTCTCTATATATATATATATATAGATCTAGGATCCTTTGAGGCAGCTCAACTCGCCGCACCCATTGAGGCACAATCTCAACCATTAGATTAAAATCAAATTAAAGGCTAAGATTAAAACAAAAACTCATACATAAAAAAAAATTCCACAATTTTTTTTCCCGGGGAAAAAAATCGATATTTTTCGGAAATTTTTTTTTTTTTTCCGGGGAAAAAAAAATTTCGGAAATTTTTTTTCCAAATTTTTTTTTTGTTTTCGAAAAATAAAATCCGATTTTTTTTTTCCAAAAAAAAAAAAAAAAATTTCGAAAAAAAAAAATCGGAATTTCAAATAAAATTGGTGTATATAAAAACAATTTCAGTGTACATAATAACCGTTTTAAGGTATATAACAATTCTATTATATCAAATAATTAAGTACATATGCCAATTATTTCAGTGTATATATGTTGATTAATTGGTGTACATAGTAACCATTTGAATGTATATAACAATAACTATTTTACTGTATATATATTTAGTTCTTAAGTGTATATATATATATGTAGTGAGTTTAATAGCGTATATAATGAGTTTTTTAGTGTATATAACAGTTATTTTGATGTATGTTCCATTGTTGATTAACTGATGTACATATTAATTATTTGGGTGTATATAACAATTATTTTACTGTATATATTGAGTTCTTAAGTGTATATATATGCAGTGAGTTTAATAGCGTATATAATGAGTTTTTCTAGTGTATATAACAGTTATTTTGATGTATGTTCCATTGTTGATTAATTGGTGTACATAATAACTATTTGAGTGTATATAACATTTTTTTATTTAAGTGTATATAACATTTTTTTTACTGTATATATTGAGTTCTTAAGTGTGTGTATATAGTGAGTTTAATAACGTATATAATGAATTTTTGTAGTGTATATAACACTTATTTGGATGTATGTCTCATCTTAATCTAATGGTCTAGATTGTGCCTCAATGGGTGTAAGAAGTTACCCTGCCTCACCGGAACCCACCTCTAGATATATATATATATATATATATATATATATATAGAGAGAGAGAGAGAGAGAGAGAGAGAGATAGGTTCACATAAGGCCAACAACTCTTATAAGTTCATAAGTTCCAGTGTTAAAGTTACACAAAAAGTGCTTAAAGTTACACGAGATGAATGTTAAAGTTGCACTTTATCACTTGAAGTGATAACAGTGCTGAATGTTATAGTTACATATCAATCTTGAACAAATGCAACTTCAACGTATGTCAACTGTAACTTTAATATAGACTTAATTGCATATGGTGAACTTATTTGATCCCTTCTCTCTCTCTCTCTCTCTCTCTCTCTCTCTCTCTCTCTCTCTCTCTCTCTCTCTCTCTCTCTCTCTCTCTCTCTCTCTCTCTCTCTCTCTCTCTCTCTCTCTCTCTCTCTCTCTCTCTCTCTCTCTCTCTCTCTATATATATATATATATATATATATATATATATATATATATATATATATATATATATATATATATATACATACATATATATATATATATATACATACATATATACATATACATATACATATATATATATATATATATATATATATATATATATATATATATATATATATATATATAAGTATCTTATGTTACTAACCGCTTAGTTAAATATTTGGGCTTATATTTTTATGACTAAATTACTTATATATAAAAATCTTATATGTTATTCAAATTTTGTTATATTTAAATTATGACTAAATTCGCTTAAGTATATATACAAAATGTTACATGTTATGTACTCCATATTTTATTTATGACTAACTTTAACTAAACTATATTATCATTTGTTTAATTTATGTATTTATCACCTTCACATTTCTAATTATAAGAGAAATTGAGAAAATGAATAAAAGAACTTACAATAATAAAATATACTCATATCATTTTATTTATTTATTTATTTACTATGTATATTTATTCTATGTACTTTATATTTTGTACTCCCTCCGAGTTCCTATTATTGTCCCAAAAGGTTTTGGGGTGAAAAATAAGGAAGGAGAAATGAGTGGTTGAAAAAAAAGAGGTGTGGACATGACGTAGGTCCACCCCGACGCGGCCACGCGCGGGTTTGGGTAGGCGAATGCATCTCCATATGAGAATGGATCGAATTGAAATTTAAGTCGAAATGGAGTCGCCACCGAACTTTGTGGGAGTTCGGACCCGTTCGAGTCTACTCTATATCGCTATGGACCATACACAAAGTATGGCCCATTTCGGTTTTAGAGTTTATTGGGCTCGTCCATCCCTTTGCATTGCGATACCGATACCATCTATACCGGTAATCGTGTAAAGAATGACTCTCGTGCGCCAACGGTTTCGGGCATCCGGAAACCGAGGTTCTGAGTAAGGGGTGAGGGTACGTGTTGGGAAGCCCACTAAGGACACCCAACCCCGCCCGCACTTAGCGGCCTCTACTAAGACATCGTTTGACTTTTTAATATGCGCGTTAGTGATTCGGTGAAATGATATGCAAACAGCGTTTTTTGCTAAGCATGCAAATTAAATGTGAGCTACGTCATTTTAATGCATCTAATTTATTGTCGAAGTGATTTAGCATGCGAGGGTTCATTTATAGACGGTAAAACGTAAATAAATAAAACAAAAGCAATATAAATCGGTTACAAGTTACACGGGCGGAATACAACCCGGAATTCACAATACAACGAGCAATATTATAGAATAATCGGAATATATAACTAAAATTATAGCCAATAAATAGAAACGGACCCGTATATAGTAAATACGCACTAGACCGTGAACCGTGTAAATGGACGAACTTTGATTGAATACTCATTATTTTGTGTACTAACCAAAGGACGGAGATATAGGACCTAGGCGTGGTGCTAGCCCTATCCCAAATCTCGATGTCTTGTCCCAACTTATCATATCGGTAAATTGGAGTCTAAATTAATCGTACGTCGGATACGACTAAGGAGTCGTCAACGCAAGATTAATAGTGAGACCGTCGATCAAAGTTGTTTGTGTGCAATGGTATGCATGTATTTTGAAAAGGAGATCACGTGATTGACTTTACACGTGTCGAGTAAGTCGCTTTTTAAAAGACGAGGCTCAGATGATAAAAAGAGCTCTCGGTTTTCTGGGCTATAGGACCCACTCGATCGAGTCATGGTCTGACTCGGTCGAGTGTGTCCTTGAGGAGGCTACTGCCCATGATTTGGGGTGCTACTCGATCGAGTAGCCTATGTACTCGGTCGAGTGGCACCTGTACGAGGTATAACTCGTCTCGTTTTATATGCTTTAAAATCGATGATTAACCGAATTACATATAAATATGGCACGATTTATATGCAACTCGGTCTACGGTACTCGTAATGCGTATATTACGATTACGAGACCGTTATCGAAGATTTTGGAAAAGATGATATAAAAATCGTTTTAAATTGGACCGAGACAAAATTAGTTCCCTCCGCGTTACGTCATCTTTAATAATCCTTACGGATTATGCGATGCTCGATTTAGCGTCAACGGGTTTTGTTCCGATCCTTTGAAATGGAATTAAGCCCGTTCAACTACGTACTATCACGATCACGTTACGCCCTTGAGTGCGTAGGGCGGTGCTCCTCGAAAGGGCGCCACCACTATTGCGGCTCGTAAAGGGATTAAACGGACTTTGTGCAATAGTCGTAGTTAAACGAGTTAAAATCCGAGTTTTGATATTATGTAGATATATATATATATATATATATATATATATATATATATATAGAGAGAGAGAGAGAGAGAGAGAGAGAGAGAGAGAGAGAGAGAGAGAGAGAGAGAGAGGATCAAATAAGTTCACCACATGCAACTAAGTCTATATTAAAGTTACAGTTGACATACGTTGAAGTTGCATTTGTTCAAGATTGATATGTAACTATAACATTCAGCACTGTTATCACTTCAAGTGATAAAGTGCAACTTTAACACTCATCTCGTGTAACTTTAAGCACTTTTTGTGTAACTTTAACACTGGAACTTATGAACTTATAAGAGTTGTTGGCCTTATGTGAACCTATATATATATATATATATATATAGAGAGAGAGAGAGAGAGAGAAGGGATCAAATAAGTTCACCATATGTAATTAAGTCTATATTAAAGTTACAGATGACATACGTTAAAGTTGCATTTTTTCAGAATTGATATGTAACTATAACATTCAGCTCTTTTATCACTTCAAATGATAAAGTGCAACTTTAACACTCATCTCGTGTAACTTTAAGCACCTTTTGTGTAACTTTAACACTGGAACTTATGAACTTATAAGAGTTGTTGGCCTTATGTGAACCTATCTCTCTCTCTCTCTATCTCTCTCTCTCTCTCTCTCTATATATATATATATATATATATATATATATATATACGCGGTAGTGATGTTATGGCAAAATGTAAATAACGATAATTAAATGTTAAGTTGTTAGATGCGATAAATAAATGTTAGATGTTAGATGTTAGTGTTAGTACTATTGTCGTTACTATCGACATAATATAATACGAATACATAAACATAAAAAAAAACCGAAAAAACGAGAGAAATAAAGGAGAGATCGGTGTGGAATGTTACACCCTCAACCTACATGCTCTTGCTTCTCGGGATACGGTTCGTCAAATGGGGGCAATGGCGCGGGAACGTCGAGATACGTAGGAAGAGTTGATGGTGTGTATGTATGGCTCGGTTTTTGTATGGATTTGCTTAGGGTTGTAGTGTATTAGGATGAGGGACTTAGGGTTAGAAATGTAGGGTGTTTTGCATGTGTAAGTTGGCTGAAAAGTGTGATCAAAAGAGTGTTTTTTAATGCTTAGAAAAGTTGTGAAATGTGATGGATTGATGGGGTATTTATAGGAAAAAACCCACGACATAGGGTCACTCGATCGAGTGGCCCTAGTGCACTCGGTCGAGTGCCCTTGAGGACGAATCTGGTTCGGTTTTTGAGGCTCCACTCGACCGAGTGGGTCAATCCACTCGACCGAGTGGATCAATTTGGACGAGATATTTTAGGGATGATTGACTCTTGATTGTTCTTTGAATTTTGTTATTTGGCGCAAGTTTCTAGAAGCGCACCAGGTCGTTTTTGTGTGTCGAGTTCGTCATTGACCGGGTTTTCACCCGGTCGCTAAAAGACGGGTTTTATTTTTGGTGTCGGTTTTGGCCCAAATTAGTCCCATTTTGCTCGGAACGACCCACTGGGCCTGGTTTTGAGGTTGGTTTTGTGAGATTTGTATCCCGTTAAAAGGCCATGCAGGACATTACTGATTTCGAGCCCGTATCCGAACGCGTTAGAGCACGTTAGCGTCCGATCATCATCGGGTGTTTTTTGGAAACTACCATAGACACCTGGCAGTAGAAATGCGGGTGTCTACAGAGCCCCCACTCTGACTGAGGCTTGGACAAGGCGAGAGTCAGAGTAGCTACCAAGTCAATTAAAACCTGGTAGACTTCCGATCGGGTCGTTTATAGTCCATTAGACTCGCGTGAAGGGCTCGCCAGCCATAAGATAGAAATCATACCTGAGCTGATGATAATACCTTTGTGGGGAATTGGACTTGTCGCGTAAGTCCTGGGTGTGCCTGTATGTGGGCCCATCCCGTGCTTAATTGGTGGGAACGTCGTCTTTAGACTTTCCGCTGGGAGATATATGAACTGTGCTGGCTTGCTTCTGAAGCCTCGAGTTGTACCTGTATCAGTTACATAAAGCTTTGCATGAAACATTTAGGCAAAACACGACTTGCGCTGGGGAATAAAAAATTTGGATGAAAAGTTTTTTTTTTTGAAAAAAAGGAATAGATTTTTTTTTGAATTTTGACAGACTGCTCGGGATGACTAAATTCCTGGGTCTGTGGGGAAGAGATAAGAGTCGGGCCTGTATGTCTAGGCCCGCTTGGGCCAAGGAGGCACAGCTGCAGGGGAGCTACCAGGGTTTTGATATTATAAATACATCATCCTGGTTCCTTCTTTGTCACAATTCTCAAACACTTTTTCTCTAAAAAAAACTTCGTCTCTTTCAAGAAATTTTATCATGGGTATTGACCGTCTGACTGGCATGCTGCAAGATTGGTCCCACCATTTTAGGGATGCGAGCAAGGTAGCCTTAAGGCAGTCGGGCATATTTCAATTGTTCACGTTCCGCCAGATGCACGTGGACCGTCATTTTCTTGACGCCTGTCTGACCTTCTGGGACGACACTTATCACATTTTCGCCTTTCCTCGGGGCGAAGTTTGTCCTCTCCCAGAGGAAAATGCTGCCATAGGAGGGTGGAACCCATTGCTCCGTTCTGCCGTCCCCTTCTCAGTTTGAGATCCTAGGAGGAAACTACGGGAGTTTTTGGGGCTCTCCCATGCTGAAGTGTCCCGTATGACTGAAGGGGATACCGTTTCTCTGCTTGCCTTAGCTGAGAAGTTCATGAACCCGTATGATGTCCGGGTATCGCCTATTCATAGCCGCAGGGCGTTCGCTTTCTGTATGCTTCACGTGTATGCCTTTGAAGGTCATATGGACCTGCTGTCTTGTATGGGCAGCGTTCGTCTTCTCGTCATTGCCGACCTTATGGAGACGGAATATAGTCCCGCGTGGTTGATCACGGGAGAAATTATTCAGGGCTTGGACAATCGAAAGAAGGATGAGTCAGCCCGTTTCACTGGGAGCACCCGCCTGCTGCAGGTATATCACTTTTCCCTTTTTTTTTCTTTGTGATTTTTGATTTTTCGATTTTTTTTTACTTTCCGATTTTTTTTTCCGCGATATACTGCTACAGGGGGCACTCGGTCGAGTCACTCCGGCACTCGATCGAGTGCCTTTGTAAAGAGGTCTACTGCCCTGTTTTAGGGGTGTCACTCGATCGAGTGACCCCGGCACTTGATCGAGTGCTTCTGGGCGGATGTCTAAGTTGTTCCGGAATCTTATGAGTGTTGTTTTTCTTTTCAGCTCTGGCTATTTGAGAGGTTATCAATGATCGAGCCTCCTCCCAACCCGAGTCAATATTGGTTCAACCAAGTGATGACAAGGAGACGGCCTACCGACTCATCCTGCCTTATTACCCAGAAATACTGGGAGGAAGAATTGTCATTCCATCGTGGTCCATTGATTCGATGGGTGGTTTCATGGTGGCCCATTTATTCCTGGATGGGTTTGGCGCCCGGAGATAAGGCACGCTACCAGGTGATTCTGTCCCTTAGCCAGACAGTTCACCTCTATCCTGACCGCATACTTAAGCAGTATGGGTGGACTCAGCGCATCCCGGAGAACGAGGCAGTTGTGAGTGATCCTACCCAGCTGACCGACATTATGTGCGACACCTGGATTCAGAGTTGGTATACCCGAATTACTTGGTCCGTTCCCAAGTCGCTCCATTCTATCTGGGTGTCTCATTCTTATAAAAGGTGGACCAAAACGGAGACTGCCGAAGCTTGCGCTGCCGGTCTTCGACCTGCTTCGGCGAGAGAAGGTCAAGGATAACAGATACTTCTTTGCTGAAGGGGAGACTCTAGCCCCGATAGCCCATCTGATGCCGGGTCATAGAAAAAGAGACAGGACTCGAACTAGGGGGTCGAGCGCTAGAGGTGCTCGGGGGGAAGTGAGCCCCCAGACGGGCTTGGAGAGAAGACTAGGGCCTAGATCATCAGGCTATGACCGACTTGGTCCTAAGGACAGGTTGCCGGAGCACATACGGGCTCGACTTGGGCCCGTAACAATAGTTGAAGATCCTCTGTCGAAGAAGAGGACTCGAGCCAAGGAGATTCCCCTTGTCATCCGGGAACGCCCGCTCCCACCTCGACGTCCCTGGGCCCCTCATGACCCGAAAGACAAAAGCAAGGGCAAGATGCCCGGATACTAGTGTCTATTATTATTATTTGGATATTATTACTATTTTTGTTGTGTGTTTTTTTTTCGTGGCTTTTCGTGGCTTTTTGTAATTTTGAACTACCGATTTTATCATTTTTTTTGGAATAATAAAAGTACTATATTAGTGAAGCCGTTCCTGTCTTTTTCGTTATTGCGGTGGTTGTGCCCTTTTTAGGGGCTGCCTACGTATCCACAGTTAGTGGAATCAAACCAAACGTAGTTCGGGCGTAGATTTTTGCAATTTCGAAATACATCAAGACTATGAGTTCGAGATATGTGACAGTAGGATAAATAATCCTAACTTATTGACTTGCTTATAAATTTTGAAAAGAATGTTTTTAGATAAATTTTGCAAATGACATTGAGCAAAGGTTTAGGGGTAGTAGCGCTTCAGCTGGTCCAGGTTGGTGGGGTTGACGAATTCATTCCCGTCCAGGTCCGTCAGCATTACTGCTCCTCCTGATAGAACCTTCTTTACTAGGTATGGCCCAGCTCAATTGGGTTTGAATTTTCCCCTTGGGTCAACCGGTAATAATGCACGGACTGATTTGAGAACCAGATCCCCTTCCTTGATATTCCTGGGCCTAACTCTCTTGTTAAAGGCCCGTTTGATTCTTTTTTGATATATTTGGATGTTATTGAGAGCCCGAGACCGTCGTTCGTGCGAAAGAACCAACGAGTCATATCGAGCTTGAACCCAATCCGCTTCGGGCACTTGGCTTTCTAGTAAAATTCGGGGAGACGGTATTTCTAATTCGACCGGCTGGACTGCCTCTGATAAGTGTGGTTTGTAGTGCCTATTTTGTTGTGTTTTGGTCCCATTTCCTTGTAGAATCGCTCCTTGGGAGCAGTTTAGGGGCTTCTTATGCTTCCTTTAGTTCGTTTCAGGTTCCCGAGACCGATTTGGAAGAGTTGGAGCGATTCCGACTCGATACATACACATTTTGGAGCCAACGGAGTAGAGGAACGATGACTCGATGCCTTGGAATTGACCCCGAGACCTCGGGATCCAATCCCGAGCCTCCGAGACCCGATCCCGAGAATCGACGAGAAGCCCATGAGAGGCAAGGAGGGACCAAAGAGCTCTTAAGGGAGGCCTACAAAGACCCATCCCGTTCGGGATGGCCTCATCCCGTTCGGGATGAAGGGAGCATGAAGCACGGCTACTGTGAGCCCATCCCGATCGGGAAGGTCCTTCCCGACCGGGAAGGATGGCCCATCCCGATCGGGACCAAGCCTTCCCGACCGGGAAGGGTCAGTTACAGCCCGCATTGTTTCTTTTTTTCTCCCTTCCATATGTAACCCTATAGATACTCTTCCCTTGTTATGTTAAGCTTATGCACTTCATTAGAGACAAAACCCTAGACTACTTTAGGTTAGATTAGATTAGATTAGTGTAGATTAGTCGATAATTAGTAGTTAATCATAGATTAGTACTTGTATTAAGGGAAATCTTCAAGATCTTCACCAAGCTTGACAACCTTGGATGTTTGTTTTGGGTTTTCTTCATTAATGCAAGTTTTGTTCTTTCTCCTTCACTAGTTTGGTATAATCCTCTTCTCTTTTACTCTTTTTCTTGTTTTATTTATTCAAGTTTGAATCTTTATCATTGTTTGTTCTTGTTCTTGTTAGTTTGGTTGAGTTTGTAGATGTTTGTGTTGTTTCTTTTGTTAATCCATCTTGTTCTTGTTAGTATTAGTTTGATTATGTTAGAGTAGTGTTCTTGCTAGGGTTAGTAAGGTGATTAGGGTGTTAATTGAATGATTAAGGGTTTGTTAGAGATGTTGGTGGAAGATTTGGGTTTCCTCTTGTTTGATACACATCACATGTTTGTGGAATTGCTTGAATGACTAAGTATGTACGAATGCTTGTTTTTCATATGATCTTTCTTAAACCCAATAAAAGATAATACGGAATGTTGTACAGAGAAGCAATTTTCTAGACAATTGAACGCACAGGGATTCAACCAAAATAAAAAGTAGGCAGGCTAAAAGAAAAAGCAATCACTATCATTGCCAATCCACAAATATTATGCTCCGTATCCGTATTACACTATTACGTGATTCAAGATGGGTAAAAGCAATATATAATGAAACACTTTCCTCAGAATTCATGTTACATATGAAAATCAACAAAACAGCAATTTCACAGAATTACAACGCCTTTCTTTTGTGGGTGTTAGTTTGTTGTGGGTTCGGTCCCCTCATTAAGTTGCGAGAGCCCGGTGATGACGACCCCTAGGCCGGTCTAAGTAGCGAGAGCCCGGATCCGACCTAGGACCATAGCGCGCTAGAACCCCGATTGTGTTGTGTATTGCCGAGATGGGTTTTAGGTGGAACCTCTAGGTGAGTCTAAGTTGCGAGAGCCCGGACTAACCTAGATTACCCTACTACCCCCTTCGCTCTAGTTCTCCCTTGACCATTCCGTTACCCCTTTGACTCCGACCTAATCCTAGCCCGTTCTCCTTAGTTGTTCTTCTTAGCCATAGCCTAGTCTTCTTCCCTCCTTTCATTCTTTAGTTTAGCTCATTGACTTAGTCTCGTATTTGGGCCGACCTAGTCTAGACGCCTCGTACCGTCCCCGTGGATTCGACCCGACTTACCCTATCTACCCTAGTTAGGATTAGCCGGTTATACTATTGACGGTTGGGACGTGACGAATCCTCACCATCAGCCTCCATGCCATACGTCAAATAATATGGAGTTGCCTCGGTTGCAGTACGAATCGACATCCGGTACCCCCATAGGGCAAAGGGTATTTTGTCGGGCCAGTCACGATAATTATCAGCCATCTTTTTAAGTATGGTGACAATTGTCTTATTAGCAGCCTCCACCGCCCCATTTGTTTGAGGTCGGTAAGGCGAAGATGTATGCCTCTGGATTTTGTATTTTGCTAGAAAAGTAGCGGTTTCGGCTTGGAAGTGGGTCCCGTGATCACTGATAAACTCGTGTGGGATCTCGTACCGGCATATGATTTTATTCTGGATAAATTTGGCAACGTGTTTGGCGTTCAAGACACGGTATGATTCGGCTTCGACCCATTTGGTGAAATAGTCGATAGCCACCAAAATGAAACAGTGACCTCTCGTCCCGGAAGGGTTCACTTTCCCAATTATGTCGATCCCCCATGTCGAAAATGGCCATGGCGAGGTCATGGTGTATAGTAGAGACGATGGCATGTGCTGAACATTGCCGAAAATTTGACAATTATGACAATGTTTGACATATGATTGACAGTCGGTTTCCATACTGTTCCAGTAGTACCCGAGCCTGATGATTTTTTGGGCTAGCATATGGGCATTCATATGCGGACCGTTTTCACCGTCGTGTACTTCAGCCATCACCTTTCCGGCTTGTGTTTTATCGATACATAGGAGTAAAGCCTCTTGTGTCGTCTTTTTGTATAACTGACCGTCGTCCGTACGAATGAATTGGGTGGCCAGTCTTCGCAGGGCTTTCTTGGCCCGATTTTCAGTTCCCGGGGGATATTCTCCCGTAGTCAAATAGATTAGGATAGCCTGATACCAAGGTTCTGGATCGGTGATCTCGATATCTTGAATAGCGTTGACATATGCCGGCTCAGACCGTCTTTCGACGCAGATTGGCATACTTGACATATGTTCTGGGATGTTTAGTAAGGATGCCAATTTGGAGAGTGCATCCACGAACTGATTTTCTTCACGTGGGAGGTAGATATATTCTACCTTCTGGAATTGCTTCTCTAGAACCCTTACTCGCGCTTGGTAAGCTACGAGATTGGCGTTCCGAGTTTTCCATTTTTGGAGAGCTTGATTGATGACTAGGGATGAGTCCCCGTGAACCCGGAGATTCGTGACTCCTAAATCAGCAGCCGCTTGCAACCCGTGAATGCATGCTTCGTATTCAGCCGCGTTGTTGGTCACATCAAAGTCTAATTTGATGGATAACGGGGTGTGCTCCCCTTGTGGTGAGATTAGGAGAATACCGACCCCAAAGCCTCGAAAATTGGATGCCCCATCGAAATACAGATCCCATGGCTCGGTGTCAGTATAGAATATGTCTTCATCTGGAAAAGCCCAAGTATCGGTATGTCCCTCTTAAGATATCGGACTGTCGACGAGGAACTCGGCTACTACCCGACCTTTGATGGCCTTTAATGGTATAAACTTGAGGTCGAACTCAGCTAGCATTAAAGTCCACCTGGACATCCTACCGTTGAGGATGGGCTTCTCGAACAGGTACTTGATCGGATCCATTTTGGACAGGACATGTACCTCGTGACTGAGTATGTAGTGCCGGAGCTTTTTAGTGGCCCAGACTAAGGCTAGGCACGTTTTTTCGAGCATTGTATACTTGCATTCATATTCTAGGAACTTTTTACTGATGTAGTAAATAGCCCTTTCTTCCGAATCGACTGTCTGGGCCAGCATAGCCCCCATGGCTGTCTCGGTCGTCGTTAGGTATAACGACAAAGGCAAACCGGGTTGAGGTGGCACTAATACCGGCGGAGCAGACATGATCTCTTTGATTTTATCGAAAGCCGCTTGACATTTATCGTCCCATAGTACCCGTTCTCGTATCTTCAGTTTATTGAAAATGGGTTCACATACCATGGTTAGCTTTGAGATGAACCGGCTGATGTATAGGCCTTTCCCGAGAAACCCCCTTATTTCTTTTTCGGTCTTAGGTGGTTGCATCTCGGTGATGGCTTTGATTTTAGCTGGGTCAACCTCGATGCCGCGTTGGCTAACGATATGACCCAGTAATTTGCCTGATGTTACCCCGAAACTACACTTTTGAGGGTTTAACCTCATGTTGTACTTACGCAGTCGGGTGAAGAATTTTCTTAGGGCAGCAACATGCCCGTCTTGGCTTTTAGACTTAACAATCATGTCATCGACATAAACCTCCACTTCCTTATGCATCATGTCATGTAACAAGGTCGTGGCTGTTCGTTGATAAGTGGCTCCGACATTAATGAGCCCCAAACGGCATAACGGTATAACAATAAGTACCCCATGGCGTGGTGAAAGTGGTTTTACCCATATCTTCTTCTGCCATCTTGATTTGGTTGTACCCGGCGTACCCGTCCATAAATGATAGAACGGCATGATCAGCCGTGTTGTCCACCAGTATGTCGATGTGTGGCAAGGGAAAGTCATCTTTTGGGCTGGCCTTGTTAAGGTCTCGGAAATCCACGCATACCCGCACCTTGCCGTCCTTCTTGGGTACCGGCACGATGTTTGCAACCCAATCTGGATATTCAGACACTTGTATAAAGCCCGCTTTGAATTGTTTGTCCACCTCTTCTTTGACTTTGAGAGACCACTCGGGCTTCATTCTTCGAAGCTTCTGTTTTACCGGCTTACACCCATCTTTGATGGGTATGCAGTGTTCAGCTATTTCCCGATCTATCCCCGGCATGTCCTTGTAGGACCATGCGAAGACATCCTTGAATTCTTGAAGGAGGTTTGTGAATTGTTGTCTCTCCTCGGGATCTAAAGATAACCCTATCTTAAGCATCTGGGGCTCTAAGGTTGTTCCCACATTGATAGACTCGGTTTCCTCGATTATCGGGTCTCGGGATTCCCTCTGTTCTAGCTGCTCGATCAGATGCGGAGGCAGGGACACCTGTTCATCGGGTTTCTCAATGTCATTGCAGAAAATATTTTTGAAATTGAAAGTATTTTGAAAATAAGACAAGTCATAAGTGGAACGGTTTTCGTTATTATTGATGGTAAATTTGGAAAACAGCTCAAAGAGAGCGGCCATCTGATCATTGGTCAGAGGCAGGATTGGGAGCGCTTTCGAGACAGACCCCGAGGCTCCGGTGGTAGTGACTACAGGGAGGGGGATTACAGTTTGGACTCTACAACCAGACCCCTTAGACTCGAATACAGACTCAGAATCTGACTCTGACTCAGACTCAGACTCAGAATCGGTGTCTGGCATGTCTCCTTCCCCGGTGGTCAGCTTGTAGACTCGGCCCTGGCTGTCGGTCCATTTGACGGTCTTCTTCCAGGCTCTTTTCCCAGCATCAGCACCGACTTCCGAGATCAGCTTTGAAGGATCGAACCTGTTGCTTCGAAGGATCAGGTTCACCAGATCTTCCTTAGGGGTCGGGACAGCCCTGTCTTCCCCAAATAAGAGCCCCAGCACGGGCTCGGCATTGTCATTACCCTCCTTGGATTCAGATTGGATGAGGGCAAATATGTTATCCGGAATGTAGTTGCATTCCCGAGCTAGTTCAGTCTCGGGATATGTGGTAGTTGGTTGATACATGCCAACTTGAATAGCCCCGAATACCGGTGTGACGAAATAGTCAGCCAACCTTGGGCTATAAGGGCCCAAATAGGTACCCTTGATCATGTTGCAAGCTTTCTCAATGCCCGCTCGAACCACATTTTCCGGGGTCACAGCGTACCCCAAACCGAAGCGAGATTTCCCATCATTCAGGACCTCAATAATCTTCCCAGCCGGAAGATATGGCCTCGAAGTAGCCCCCGGTAAATACCCCAAATTTTGCAGCATCGTGTCGATGCTCGTGGTGAAGTAGGGCCTGAAAAGGTACTCTTCTTCAATCATCCCTACAAAATCGAACCCCCAAAGGTCGGTGCGGTCCGTGGCGTTATAGCTAGCCACGGTCATAGGGGTTGCCTCTAGAGTAATAATACAGTCTTGCAGGGGCATTTTGATCTTTCGGTGAAGAGTAGAAGACACCTCCTTTACAGCATGAATCCAAGGCCTTCCTAGGAGCAAATTAAAAGAGGAGGTGACATCGATCACCTGGAACTCTAGCTCCTTTTCAATTGGACCCGTCATAATTGTCAGCTTAACGGCCTCAGAAACCGCCTTTTGGCTTCCATCGAAAGCTTGGATAGTGTGGGCAGTTGGTATGTAGTCAGCCTCGGTGATGCCGAGTGCTTTGGCAGTCCTTAGAGGGAGGACATTCACAGCAGACCCGTCGTCAACTAGGGTCATTGGGAGGTACTTACCCCGACAAATTACCGTGATATATAGGGCTAGGTTGTGAGAGGCCCCGAATGGTGGTAGGTCGGCATCCGAGAAAGTGACCAATGGGCCTTCTTCTTTAGACTTGCCCTTGAGGTAGGGCATGATGGTGGCTACCATTTCAGTAGGGGTAACCTGGGAGTCGACCTTGATCTGATCGAGAGCCTTAGTAATTGCCTCTCGATGTTCTTGCGAGCTAACCAAGAGTTGCCATATAGTGAGGTCAACCCGAGCTCTTTTCAATTGTTTGACAAGAGCCGTATCGGTGCTTGGCTCTTCAATGGCCTCTTCCGTCCTGGCAAGTTCAGTGACGGTTGCCGAGACTGAGATGTCCTTGGATCTAGTGGCTGAATAAGGACGACCGGCGGTGGTGAGGTGGTTTCTGGCTAAGGCCTTGGACTTAGCCCTCCGGATTTCTTCGGGAGTGATGGGGATAATTTCCCCTTTGGTGAGGTACACATCTTCCTCATCATCGAACCATATCCCATTGATTTGTGGGATGAAAGGAGAGATAAGGTGAGAACTGTCGATCACCTCACCGGTGAAGATAGCATGAGAGCTAAAGGGGTTGTCCTTGTTGCTTGGCTTGTCCCCGGGTAACGATATTTTCCCGCTCTCAATCAAATCCTGAATCAGATGCTTCAACTTCCAACATTGCCCATTGCCCCGATGATATTGGCAATAGGCTTGGGCATTGTAGCTTTTGGAGCGTTTTTCAACTGGGACTTCAGGACTTGGGCCTATCGGTTGGACCAGGCCCTTGGAAGACAACCTTTGTAAGGCATATGTATAGGTAGTCCCTATATCAGTGAATACCCTAGGAGGGGTATTTCTTTTGGACGAAGCATCTAACAGATTAACCGTATCAAAGATACTTCGGGTTGCAGCCGGAGGTTTGGTAGTGGACGAGGAAGCCCCTTGGTATCCCTTGCTAGGGGCCTTAGTCAGGCTCTCTAGTCTTAGATCATCCTCAATTCTCATGCCCATTTAAGTAAGAGTGGGGAAATTGGGTATGACAACATACGGAAGGTGGACCCGGTAGGAAGGGAGGAGGTTCTTGACAAAGGCCTCCACTAAAGTCTTCTCACTGGGCTTATCGACCAGTTTCACACTCTCGGCCCTCCAACGTTGGAGGTATTTGGTAAAGCCCTCCTTAGGTTCTTGGGCCATAACCTCTAGAGACCGCATTGTGGTCTGGATCTCGGTGTTATCAGCATAGTTTCGAGCGAATTCCGTAGCCACATCATCCTATGTCGAGAACTTCTTTGGGTCTAGCTTATAGTACCTGGCCTTTGGGTGTTTCTCAAGAGATGCAGCAAAGAGGTTTTTGAACATAGAAGAGTCCACTCCCTTAATAGCCATGAGCTCCTTGAAGGCCCGTACATGTAGTAACGGGTCTTCAGTCCCTTCAAACATGGGTAAGCCCGTGAGATTCAGGTTCGCGGGCAGTTTGTCACTTACCGGGGAGTACTCCCGACTATTCTCCCGATCTATATTGTTACTTCCAGTTAAGTGAACTTGTTCTTTTAATGGGCGGACCGAGCTAACTAGTTCAGCTAGAGGTTCCGTAACCCCGGTATTTGGAGTTCTTTGCTCCACTGCAGCTAAACGAGCAACGATAGCCACTTGACCGGCCCTCATTTCTGTCAATTGGGCCTCAATGTCGGTTTGTTTGTTGACCATGGCATCCACGGAGGTCTTCAGACTGTTCAGAATTGCTTTCATTTTGCGACTGTGTCTGGTGGACGGTGGCCTGTCTGTAAGAACACCGCGCATTCAGAAACTGAACCCGGACCTTGGAACCAAAATAGTACATCCCGAGCAGGGAAAAGACTAAAATAAACGACCTGAAAGAGACTTTTAGACGGGTGACTCGTGGATGACGGGCTTTCCTTAGGATTCGACGGGTGGGCCGAATCCTGTTTGAAGGAAGGTCAATGTGAGACGTCCCCAGACTTTGGACTCAAATGTGTAGACGGGCCCTCCTTTGTAGGAGTATGTCCTACGTAGGTGGGCCTTGCCTTAGTCTAATAAGGCGGACTGGGATAGGGAAGAAACTCGTGATGTAAGATCGACAGAGTTTCGACGCTAAAGACCTTGACGACTTATGACATGACCCGACACTGCTAAATACGGGAAAGTCCTAAGAGGGAGGAAAGTTTTGATAAGGATTATTTTTGGAAAGTCCGAGAAAACTCGGGGAAAGGCCCGATTTTTTCAAGAAAATCGGAAAGTGCATCGGGCCTTGGTTTTGAAAGTTCGAAAATATTTTCGAGTTTTGAATTGGGCAGCATACCGGCTAAAAAGTGGGCTAATTTGAGTAAAATCATAAGTCCTAAATTCGGTAGCTTTCTGGGTTTTGAAATTTGAATATATTTTTGAAAAGATGCATTTTTTGAAATGACAGTTTTTGAAAATGACACGGAAACCAAGTAGCACGTAGTCACGCAAGCATTATAATGACGCCATGTATGCTTTACACTAAGTCTCGGTCGGTCTAAATGGGGTCTATACCAGTGCTCATAGTCTAGTCGAGAATCGGGACGGACTTCCTAAGTCGAGTTGAGCTTAGAACATGCCGCAAAGTCCATACGAATCGACTATGAACACCTTTAACGTATCCAAGGCGGAATACATCGGGGTATAGTGGGACGTCGGTCACCAGTACCGGCCCGGGAAAATAGGGGTTATGCATGAACCGTAAAACTAAAACACATATTGTATTTGTCAAACGATTTCTATTCGAGTTTCACCCTGAAGATGCCGATGGTTAGTCACTCATCAGTTAATCCCCAGCGGAGTCGCCAAATTGTGGACATGACGTAGGTCCACCCCGACGCGGCCACGCGCGGGTTTGGGTAGGCGAATGCATCTCCATATGAGAATGGATCGAATTGAAATTTAAGTCGAAATGGAGTCGCCACCGAACTTTGTGGGAGTTCGGACCCGTTCGAGCCCACTCTATATCACTATGGACCATACACAAAGTATGGCCCATTTCGATTTTAGAGTTTATTGGGCTCGTCCCTTTGCATTGTGATACCGATACCATCTATACCGGTAATCGTGTAAAGAATGACTCTCGTGCGCCAACGGTTTCGGGCATCCGAAAACCGAGGTTCTGAGTAAGGGGTGAGGGTACGTGTTGGGAAGGCCCCTAAGGACACCCAACCCCGCCCGCACTTAGCGGCCTCTACTAAGACATCGTTTGACTTTTTAATATGCGCGTTAGTGATTCGGTGAAATGATATGCAAACAACGTTTTTTGCTAAGCATGCGAATTAAATGTGAGCTACGTCATTTTAATGCATCTAATTTATTGTCGAAGTGATTTAGCATGCGAGGGTTCATTTATAAACGGTAAAACGTAAATAAATAAAACAAAAGCAATATAAATCGGTTACAAGTTACACGGGCGGAATACAACCCGGAATTCACAATACAACAAGCTATAATATAGAATAATCGAAATATATAACTAAAATGATAGCCAATAAATAGAAACGGACCCGTATATAGTAAATACGCACTAGACCGTGAATCATGTAAATGGACGAACTTTGATTGAATACTCATTATTTTGTGTACTAACCAAAGGACGGAGATATAGGACCTAGGCGTGGTGCTAGCCCGATCCCAAATCTCGATGTCTTGTCCCAACTTATTGATAAGTGTAGTTTGTAGTGCCTTTTTCACTATGTTTTGGTCCCATTTCCTTGTGGAATCGCTCCTTGGGAGCGATTTATGGGCTTCTTATGCTTTCCTTTAGTTCGTTTCAGGTTCCCGAGAACGATTTAGAAGAGTTGGAGCGATTCCGACTCAATACATACACATTTTGGAGCCAACGGAGTAAAGGAACGATGACTCGACGCCTTGGAATCGACCCCGAGACCTTGGGACCCAATCCCGAGCCTCCGAGACCCGATCCCGAGTCCCGAGAATCGACGAGAAGCCCATGAGAGGCAAGGAAGGACAAAAAGGAGCTTAAAGGAGGCCTACAAGGCTCATCCCGTTCGGGATGGTCTCATCCCGTCCGGGATGAGGTGCACGATTAGGGCTGCTGCTGTCTTGGGTCCATCCCGACCGGGATGAGTTCATCCCGATCGGGACCACCTCATCCCGATCGGGACCAACTCATCCCGACCGGGATGAGCCAAGTTCAGACCCGCGCTTGTTTCTTTCTTCTCCTTTCCACTTGTAACCCTATATATACCCTTCCCTTGTTTTGTAAAGGATATGGACTTCATTAGACATTAAACCCTAGACTACTTTAGGTTAGATTAGATTAGATTAGTGTAGATTAGTCCTTAATTAGTCATTAATCTTAGTTTAGTGCTTGTAATATTGGATCTCTTGAAGAATCCATCCAAGATTGACAACCTTGGTGGATGAATTTGGGTTTTCTTCTATGCAAGTGTTCTCCTTTTCCATTTCCCTTGTAGTTTGGTATAATCTTCTTCTCCTTTTACTCTTAATCCTTTATTGTTTGTCAAGTTCTCACCTTTATTCATTGTTTGTTGTTTATCCTTGTTTTCCATTATGTATGTTTGGATTCTTGTGTTGATTCCTTTTGTTCTTGTTAGTATTAGTTTGATTATGTTAGAGTAGTGTTCTTGCTAGGGTTAGTAAGGTGATTAGGGTGTTAATTGGGGTGATTAAGGGATTGTTGGAGATGTTGGTGGAAGATTTGGGTTTCCTCTTGGTTTGATGCACATCACATGTTTGTTGAAATGCTTGAATGACTAAGTAGTTGCGAATGCTTGTTTTTCTTGCCTTTCTCTTGTGGGTGATAGTTTGTTTGTGGGTTCGGTTCCCTCACTAAGTTGCGAGAGCCCGGTGAGGACGACCCCTAGGTCGGTCTAAGTAGCGAGAGCCCGGATGCGACCTAGGCCACCATAGCGCGCTAGTAACCCCGTTTGTCATGTGTGTCGCCAAGATGGGTTATAGGATGAACCTCTAGGTAGGCCTAAGTTGCTAGAGCCCGGACCAACCTAGATTACCCTACTACCTCCTTCACTCTAGTTCTCCCTCGACCATTCCGTTACCCCTTTGACCCCGACCTAATCCTAGCCCGTTTTCCTTTGTTTGCTTTCTCCTTAGCCTTAGTCATAGTCTAGCCTTTTCCCCTCCTTATCATTCTCTAGTTTAGCTCGTTGACTTAGTCTCGTATTTAGGCGACCTTAGTCTAGGCTATACATTACCGTCCCAGTGGATTCGACCCGACTTGCCCTATCTACCGTAGGAATGGCCGGTTATATTATTGACGGTTGAGATTCCGCGACAAATCCCTCCCATCAATTTGGCGCCGTTGCCGGGGACGGTGCTAGTTTAGACTTTGTTTTCCTAGTTACTTGACTTTGTCTTTGTGTTTGTGTTTTCCTTTTTCTTTTTGTTACTTTGCTTCTTGTGTGTGTGTGGTTTATTTCTCTCTTGTCTAGTGCCCAAAAAGCACTAGGATTCTCACGTTTGTTCTTAGTCTACAGTTTATGCTTAGAGGTGGTGACTATCTTCTTCTTGCAACTTAGAGCCGCTTTAACGGACGGTTGCTAGAATGAGTGGTTTCCAACCGGGTATGAGCTACGATTTTCGAGCGAGCATGGGGTTTGATCTAAACTCCCCACACATGGAAGCCGATATGAGCTACCCCTCTTCTTCTTTGAACCAAAGCTATGACATGACGTCCCCCTACCATAATCAAGCTTCTTGGGGTAATCAAGACGGGTATGATCTTCAAGATTATGGAAATGGCTACCAACAAGTGAATGACTATCACTCCTACGATCATGGTGGCTATTACTCGAGTTATGATTGTGAACCCACCATGTTCAATCAAGATTCACCATATGGAAGCCAATACCCCCAACACCCAACATATTACCCTCCACCCCAACCACAATATGAACCCTATGACCCACAATACTACCAATCACCTCAACCCCACTACCAACAATATGATGCCCCACCCCTTGGGCATCATCAAGATTTTCAAGGAGCTTTACAAGACCCCAATGACCACCAAATGCCGAGCTTGGAGTTTCATCAATCGATGCTTCAAATGCAAAGGAGCATCCAAGAAACGGCCATTCAATTGCGAAAAGAACAAGAGGAATTAATGGCCCAAATTCGAAGGGGAAACGAGGCGAGGAATGCTCAATTAAATGCATTATCGGTTCAAACCGTAATGTTTTTATCCCGAGCATCACAATTAGATGAAGGGTACCCACTTTAGAAAGAGAAGAAACCTAACCATGAAGCCGCCGATGTAGTTCCCTTTGGAGGAGAGATTTGCTTTGAAGAACCTCAATCGTCTACCCAAAAAGAGACGGATGAGGATATGACCCTTAGTGAAGGCATCATTGGTGAAGAATTGGAGGAGGATAGTGAGTTGGATGGGTTGGTGGAATTTGTGAGGATGTTGGGTGAGATTGATAGCCTCGAGTTGCCCTTGTCCGAGAATGAGGATAAGCATCAAGAGCCCCTTGTTAGTACACCAAGCGATGGTTTGGAAGATATTGAAACCGCCGGTAGAAGTTTCGATTCTCTCCTCCATGATTATGTGGGGACGAATGATGAAGATGAGGAACCACAACATGAGGAAAGTGTGGGGGTGTGCATTGAGGAGATGAGGCCAAAGCCGATTTTTGTGCCTCGTTTCTTAGAAATGAAGCTTGCTTGTGATTGGAGGCAACGCTTAGGGAGGAAGAGGTCGGTGAAGCTCGTAGGATGGATAGACCCCGGAGACAACGTACAAGATGATTTGAGGTCTTGGGATTCCTACTTCTTGCCTCCTCCTTGGAGGCCGTAGAGGTCGGCTAAGCTCGAGCGCTTCTTGGGCCTTCACTATGATGTCTGTAGCGCGTTCGACTTGCTCCTCCATGCCCTTGAGGGCTACAGTTGAAGAAGAGTCCACCATCCTAGGTTTGACGGAGTTCCTAAAGAACCGTCATGTTGTATATTCCCCTCTCCTCTTCTTTAGAGTACTAGTGCTTGTATTTGTGAATTTTGTTTCTAGGACTCTTTTGTTTTTGTGGGATTCTTGTAATTGTTTTGGTGTTTTGATGAGCGATGTGAGGGAGTGAATTTGATGTGAATATTGAGTTTATTGTGATAGGTGAAGTGAAGATGACTCCTTGAGAGGATTGGTTATCGATAGAGCTTGGATCGTGAGTAAGGGAGTCGGTTTTTGGGGTCATGGGAGTCATGAAGACCCTTCCCGACCGGGAAGGGTGTGTCATCCCGACCGGGATGGGTCCGTCCCGATCGGGATGAGGGTGCCAAAAATCGAGTCCACTGGAGTGTCATCCCGATCGGGAAGGAGGCTTCCCGACTGGGAAGGGTTTATCAACCCGATCGGGATCACCCATCCCGACCGGGATGGTCCCCTTTCTCCTCTTTTGGCCTCTTCTTCGACATTTGAGCCCACCCAACCATTGTATACCCCCACCTAACCTCCCTACCTTCCTTTCTCATATCATACCACCCATGTACCTCATTTACATACCTTAACCTCATTTCCTCCTCACTTTAAACCGATATTCACATCAAATCCCACCCCCTCGCACCATTACTACCTCTACCATGCGGTTCTATCAAGCTTGAAGCGGGATAGCAATGATGAAGACAAGCAAGTGCTTATATTGATCTATGAGACGATGGAGAGAGTGAGTTGCTAACCTATGGTATGGCAACTATCCTTTCTTTTCCGTTTTTGTTGTTGCTTGTTTTCCTTTGTTTATTCCCTTCCCCTTGTACACTTTTGTGTCTTGATGTCATGGTGGCCTTCGAGGCCTCGGTAGTTGTTGCTCCCGACTCTCGATGATGTGACTACATCGAGAGTCATTCAAAATCCAAATTTTACAAGTTTTTCACTCTTTCTTTTTTGAGGATTTAGTCGGATTTAGGCGGAATCCGGGCTAGGTGACTTGATTACACCTAGCCCTCCCCTCCCATTTCCTTTTATTTCCTTCTTTTTATTTCTTCCCCCATCCATATCTTTTCTTGTCTCGGCCCATGGTGACTTGACTACACCCCGGCCGGACACCTTCTACCCTTTCCTTCACTTTATTTTTGATTTTTAGCTTTATTTTCGTAGTTTCTTTTCTTTTTCTTTTGTCTCTCCGCACACTACGATTGAGCATATGAGGACATTGCTCGGTTTAAGTGTGGGGGAGCGATATTCTAGCATAGTTATTTTTATTTTCTTAGTTTTTTCGAAAAAATCTTGAAAAAATCCTAAAAATTTGAAATTTTTTCGCAAAAATCAAAAAGATTTTTCTTTTGTGTGTTTTCCCTTTGTGTCCTTGTGTCGTGTTTTTGTCGTATTGTGCGTGTTTGCCTCCCTCTTTCCTTATAGGTTGCTTAAATCACCAATAGCTTTGGAGAGCTTGCAAGACATCCGGTAACATTTTTATCCCTTCTCTTCTTTGTCTCTTGCGGAGTTCGGAGAAGATTGTGATGTTGTGTGCTCGGGTGGAGCTTTGTAAAGTTGTGGTTGATTTGGTGGCTTGTTTGGATGATCGGGGTGGTGTTTTTGTTGTGTTGTGTTCGTTTTGTGTTGTTTGTGTTTTGTTTCTTTTGCTTCTTTTTCTTTCGTTTTCGTTGAGTCTTTGTTTTGTGTGCGTAGTTGTGTCTTGTGTGTAAACCGTTTTCGAAAACCCGGTTTAGAGGCTAGTGTGTGAGTGTGTACTTTCCCTTCCTAGTAGTGTAAATCGAGTCTTGGACTTTAATCTAGTAGAATGACCCTAAATCAATGATTTCGTTGGTCCTTTACCTTGAGTCCACCTAGCTTACTAGGGATTTACTACGGGATTTGCACTTTTGACCATTATGACCACCTACGGTGTGAAAAGGCCTTGGTTACCGAGTCTCGTCCCTTAGGTGACCGTGTTTAGGATTGTTTTATTAGTCCAAGTTCTCCACTTTTTGTGGGTTTGAAAGGGAATGCGCAACCCCGACTTACCCATTCACCTACCTCCTACACATATACACACAATAAATTGCAAATTGTTGATTCTCTCTTTCTTGTTACACAATGAAATGCCAAAAAGCCAAATCTTGCCAAAAAAGGGCAAAGAAAAGAAAAAGAAAGAAAATGAAAGAAAGAAAAGAATGAAGAAAAAGAAAAGGCACAAAAGCCAAAAAGAAAATAGAAAAGAAGAAAAAGAAATGGCATGGCAACAAACAAATCAAAATGTCGAAAAGAAAGAAAATGCCAAAAGAAAACCCGTCTCACAAAAAGAAATCCCCACAAAAATAAGCCTTTTTCCGACTTTTGCCGTGAAGAGCCTACCAAAGGACCGAGTCCCGAGGAAGGATGATAGCGGCATTAGTCGGTCTTCCCTCATTTTGCAAGTTTTTCACCTTTTTACTTGGACTAGTTAGACGGTTTTGGACACGGGACGACCCTCTTGGCTCACGCTAAAGGGGGCGGGGTCTCACTTACCTACAGTGTCGACTAACATCGTGGTTCTTCACTTTCCACTCCGCCGATCGTCCCGTAGTACGTTTTTAGAAAGTTAGGAGGACCTAGGTAAGTTACCAACGTTTTTGTTGCTTTATAGTCATACTATTAGGGTTTAGTTCACCTTGGTTTGTATTGCTAGCTTGGGAACGTTGTCACTTACCTCGAGTCCTAAACCGGTGTTTCTTTCACCGCTTTTTGAGGGAAGCGGTATTTGTTTTCTTTTGGGTGCAACCGATTATGTGTTTGTTTGTGTGTTTGTTTGTTTGTGTGTTTTGTGTCTGGTTGCATCCACAGTTTTGTCGCAAGACCCGACTTGCCTTGCGGAGTGCACCTTTCCTCTAAGTGCACTCGCGTGAGTTGAAAGGGCGTAGGGTGCGCTAATACCCGCTCGGCT
Source organism: Agrostemma githago (assembly GCA_958450325.1). Classification (NCBI taxonomy): domain Eukaryota; kingdom Viridiplantae; phylum Streptophyta; class Magnoliopsida; order Caryophyllales; family Caryophyllaceae; genus Agrostemma; species Agrostemma githago. The sequence continues at coordinate 46,458,197 of OY288255.1, forward strand.
AGTTTAGTAGTTAGTATGTGCTTACTCGAGGGCGAGTAAGGGTTAAGTGTGGGGGAGTTGATAAGTGTAGTTTGTAGTGCCTTTTTCACTATGTTTTGGTCCCATTTCCTTGTGGAATCGCTCCTTGGGAGCGATTTATGGGCTTCTTATGCTTCCTTTAGTTCATTTCAGGTTCCCGAGAACAATTTAGAAGAGTTGGAGCGATTCCGACTCAATACATACACATTTTGGAGCCAACGGAGTAAAGGAACGATGACTCGACGCCTTGGAATCGATCCCGAGACCTTGGGACCCAATCCCGAGCCTCCGAGACCCGATCCCGAGTCACGAGAATCGATGAGAAGCCCATGAGAGGCAAGGAAGGACAAAAAGGAGCTTAAAGGAGGCCTACAAGGCTCATCCCGTTCGGGATGGTCTCATCCCGTCCGGGATGAGTTGCACGATTAGGGCTGCTGCTGTCTTGGGTCCATCCCGATCGGGACCACCTCATCCCGATCTGGACCAACTTATCCCGACCGGGATGAGCCCAGTTCAGACCCGCACTTGTTTCTTTCTTCTCCTTTCCACTTGTAACCCTATATATACCCTTCCCTTGTTTTGTAAAGGATATGGACTTCATTAGACATTAAACCCTAGACTACTTTAGGTTAGATTAGATTAGATTAGTGTAGATTAGTCCTTAATTAGTCATTAATTTTAGTTTAGTGCTTGTAATATTGGATCTCTTGAAGAATCCATCCAAGATTGACAACCTTGGTGGATGAATTTGGGTTTTCTTCTATGCAAGTGTTTTCCTTTTCCATTTCCCTTGTAGTTTGGTATAATCTTCTTCTCCTTTTACTCTTAATCCTTTATTGTTTGTCAAGTTCTCACCTTTATTCATTGTTTGTTGTTTATCATTGTTTTCCATTATGTATGTTTGGATTCTTGTGTTGATTCCTTTTGTTCTTGTTAGTATTAGTTTGATTATGTTAGAGTAGTGTTCTTGCAAGGGTTAGTAAGGTGATTAGGGTGTTAATTGGGTGATTAAGGGATTGTTGGAGATGTTGGTGGAAGATTTGGGTTTCCTCTTGGTTTGATGCACATCACATGTTTGTTGAAATGCTTGAATGACTAAGTAGTTGCGAATGCTTGTTTTTCTTGCCTTTCTCTTGTGGGTGATAGTTTGTTTGTTGGTTCGGTTCCCTCACTAAGTTGCGAGAGCCCGGTGAGGACGACCCCTAGTTCGGTCTAAGTAGCGAGAGCCCGGATGCGACCTAGGCCATCATAGCGCGCTAGTAACCCCGTTTGTCATGTGTGTCGCCAAGATGGGTTATAGGATGAACCTCTAGGTAGGCCTAAGTTGCGAGAGCCCGGACCAACCTAGATTACCCTACTACCTCCTTCACTCTAGTTCTCCCTCGACCATTCCGTTACCCCTTTGACCCCGACCTAATCCTAGCCCGTTTTCCTTTGTTTGCTTTCTCCTTAGCCTTAGTCATAGTCTAGCCTTTTCCCCTCCTTATCATTCTCTAGTTTAGCTCGTTGACTTAGTCTCGTATTTAGGCAACCTTAGTGTAGGCTATACATTACCGTCCCAGTGGATTCGACCCGATTTGCCCTATCTACCGTAGGAATAGCCGGTTATATTATTGACGGTTGGGATTCCGCGACAAATCCCTCCCATCACTTATCATATCGGTAAATTGGAGTCTAAATTAATCGTACGTCGGATAAGAGTAAGGAGTCGTCAACGCAAGATTAATAGTGAGACCGTCGATCAAAGTTGTTTGTGTGCAATGGTATGCATGTATTTTGAAAAGGAGATCACGTGATTGACTTTACACGTGTCGACTAAGTCGCTTTTTAAAAGACGAGGCTCAGATGATAAAAAGAGCTCTCGGTTTTCTGGGCTATAGGACCCACTCGATCGAGTCATGGTCTGACTCGGTCGAGTGTGTCCTTGAGGAGGCTACTGCCCATGATTTGGGGTGCTACTCGATCGAGTAGCCTATGTACTCGGTCGAGTGGCACCTGTACGAGGTATAACTCATCTCGTTTTATATGCTTTAAAATCGATGATTAACCGAATTACATATAAATATGGCACGATTTATATGCAACTCGGTCTACGGTACTCGTAATGCGTATATTACGATTACGAGGCCGTTATCGAAGATTTTGGAAAAGATGATATAAAAATCGTTTTAAATTAGACCGAGACAAAATTAGTTCCCTCCGCGTTACGTCATCTTTAATAATCCTTACGGATTATGCGATGCTCGATTTAGCGTCAACGGGTTTTGTTCCGATCCTTTGAAATGGAATTAAGCCCGTTCAACTACGTACTATCTCGATCACGTTACGCCCTTGAGTGCGTAGGGCGGTGCTCCTCGAAAGGGCGCCACCACTATTGCGGCTCGTAAAGGGATTAAACGGACTTTGTACAATAGTCGTAGTTAAACGAGTTAAAATCCGAGTTTTGATATTATGTATATATATATATATATATATATATATATATATATATATATATATATATATATATATATATATATATATATATATATATATATATATATATATATATATATATATATATACGCGGTAGTGATGTTATGGCGAAATGTAAATAACGATAATTAAATGTTAAGTTGTTAGATGCGATAAATAAATGTTAGATGTTAGATGTTAGATGTTAGTGTTAGTACTATTGTCGTTACTATCGACATAATATAATACGAATACATAAACATAAATAAAAAAACGGAAAAAACGAGAGAAATAAAGGAGAGATCGGTGTGGAATGTTACACCCTCAACCTACATGCTCTTGCTTCTCGGGATACGGTTCGTCAAATGGCGGCAATGGCGCGGGAACGTCGAGATACGTAGGAAGAGTTGATGGTGTGTATGTATGGCTCGGTTTTTGTATGGATTTGCTTAGGGTTGTAGTGTATTAGGATGAGGGACTTAGGGATAGAAATGTAGGGTGTTTTGCATGTGTAAGTTGGCTGAAAAGTGTGATCAAAAGAGTGTTTTTTAATGCTTAGAAAAGTTGTGAAATGTGATGGATTGATGGGGTATTTATAGGAAAAAACCCACAACATAGGGTCACTCGATCGAGTGGCCCTAGTGCACTCGGTCGAGTGCCCTTGAGGACGAATCTGATCCGGTTTTTGAGGCTCCACTCGACCGAGTGGGTCAATCCACTCGACCGAGTGGATCAATTTGGACGAGATATTTTAGGGATGATTGACTCTTGATTGTTCTTTGAATTTTGTTATTTGGCGCAAGTTTCTAGAAGCGCACCAGGTCGTTTTTGTGTGTCGAGTTACTCTTTGACCGGGTTTTGACCCGGTCGGTAAAAGACGGGTTTTATTTTTGGTGTCGTTTTTGGCCCAAATTAGTCCCATTTTGCTCGGAACGACCCACTGGGCCTGGTTTTGAGGTTGGTTTTGTGAGATTTGTATCCCGTTAAAAGCCCATGCCGGACATTACTGATTTCGAGCCCGTATCTGAACGTGTTAGAGCACGTTAGCGTCCGATCATCATCGGGTGTTTTTTGGAAACTACCATAGATACCTGGCAGTCAAAATGCGGGTGTCTACAGGAGGAAGAGAGAGAAATGGGAGAATAATTGTGAACCACACATTGATGGCCTAAAAAGAAAAGTGAGACAAAAATCAAACTCATCCCAAAAAGAAAAGTGAGACAATAATGGGAATTCGGAGGGAGTATAATGGTAAATTAGTAACCTACAAAATATTTTATTTTAATACTTCTCTTATTATTTAAATATAGGTAGAAATTTATAAATTACATTTTCTAAAACAAAGTGATTTATTTTATTCTGAAATTTTTACACGACATTCATAGATATTACAAAATTGATTTTACGTCAAATTTTGTAAATCGACAAAGTATGACTTAAATTATATTTTTCAGAAACTCTAAGTTTTAAAATAATATTTTATTATACCTTAATTTTTGTTTTAATATAAAACTTCATAAAGGATGGAATCAATATATATATTTATATATATATATATATATATATATATATTTAGGCTTTTTTCGAGCGATCTCATTGGTCCGTTCCATCAAACTTCAAATTAGGAAAGTAACATAAGTAAATAAAAAATCAATTATAGAATCTTTTAATTATTATAATATATATTTTATTTATTATATTAATATATGTTTTACAATCTAAGGTAAAAACCTTTAGAGTTCATTTTTTAAAAACATTATCGTAAAATAATTTATAAAAATGAAATGTTTAGATTCGTGGTAAAAAATGCTTTCATTAAAGTATAAATTTTATATTATTTGTTTCACAATATGTGATGAATTTATTATATAATATCACAGTTGTAAAACTATATCACATCGACAAATTATAATATGATGATGAAATTCAATATTATAAATATGAGTTATCATTTGTTCTTTGATATCTACCAAAAGTCTTTTGAATCTCAAAAAGAGTTTTTAAGACTATAAACCTTAGTAATTATCCTACATGGCTGGAAAAATTATGATGAGGTGATGAAATTTTATATTATAAATAAGAGTAATCATTCGGTTTTAAATATGGACCAAGAAAAACTTTTAAATTATCTCACATCGAAAAATTATGGGGTGATGAAATTTTATGTTATAAATAATAGTAATCATTCGGTTTTAAATATCGACAAAACAGCTTTTGAGTCTTAAAAAAACTTTTAATATATAAGACTCCAAACTTAAAATCATTCCACATTGAAAAATTATAGTGAGGTGATGAAATTTTATACTTCGTATTATAATCAAGAGTAATGTATGATGTATTTTTTTAATTTTAAAAAGAGCTCTTAACACTATAAACTTAAATAAATTATCCCACATCGAAAAATTATGATAAGTTGATGAGTTCTATAAATAAGAGTAATCATTCGTTCTTAAATATCAATAAAAAAACATTTAAGTCTTAAAAAGTCTCTTAATAAGACTACAAACCTAAGTAAAAATAATCTCACATCAAAAAATTATAATAAGATGATGAAACTTTATATTATAAACAAGAATAATCATTCGGTTTTATATATCGACAAAAAAACTTTTGAGTTTTAAAAAAACTTTTAATATATAAGACTACAAACTTAAAATCATCCCACATTGAAAAATTATAGTGATGTGATGAACTTTCATATTATAATCAGAGTAATGTCAGAGTATCATGTATTTGTTTTCTTTTTAAAAAGAGCTCTTAAGACTATAAGCTTAAGTAATTATCTGACATCGAAAAATTATTATGAGGTGATGACTACACTACGAGAAAAACAGTCCCGGGCGTCCACCTAGTGGGCACCGATAATGGACGCTATAAAGGGACGGGCATCCACAAACAGACGCCAGAAAGCGGAAGCCACGACCGGTCGCCCATTTTTAAAACGGGTGTCCACTATTGGACGCCAAGGGAATTGACGACCGACAATGGACGCCATGGGTGGCGACCGACTGTGGACGCCACCCAGGGACACTTTGCGTCCACAGTCGGACGCCATTTCAGCTGCCCCTGGCGTCTGTCATGGCGTCCGTTATTGGACGCTATTTATGCTGTTGCATGACCGTAAACATGCGTTCAATGTTTAGCCAAAACCTGCAAAATAAACCACAACCACAACTCTCAACCAACCACAAATGTCGACTATCCACAATACCGCAACCACAGTCACTCTAAGTCAACCAAAAGAGTTCATCTCTCGACTCATTTATGCTGAAAAAACTTATATAAAAAGATTGAACATACGGTTTGAAGGTACACAAGTCTAAACTAGTTCGAAGATACATCATCTTTAAATACAGTTGCAACAACAACAACAAAAACAATCAACTAACTGTGAAGCTAGCTGCAGCACCGGAGTTACCACCATCCCCGTTAAAGGGGTCTTTGTCGTCTGGAGGGGATGGGGGACGACCTTGGTTGCATTTGTTAAACATGGCTCGAAACATGGCCATCTCATCCTCTATCTTATTTATGTGCTCCGCCTGTGCCTTCAGTTGCTGCTGCTGCTCCGTCAGCTGTTCCTTCATGGCCTCCTTCTCCGGGTCAGGCTGCTGAGATCCGGCCGGCGTGTACTCCATTTGTGTGGAGGTGCTCAGACGCGATGTGGGAGGTGTGAAGTACATACCGTGTGCATTTCCTACACCGTACACACTTCCTTTCTTGTAACCCTTGACGACCTTGAACCAAGTCTCATTTGGGTCGACTTCCTCAACATCAGGGTCAGCCTCGAGTCTCTCCAGCTCTTCTTGGTAGGCGTCCTGCGTACAGAAGAACGATTTCAATTTAAGTTATTATTAGATGAAATTATTAAAGATAGTTATCCACCACCTACAGTCGATTTAGTATTCACCCAGGTCGCCTGATCCTTTTTCGACTTAAAGGAAGTCCCTTTTTCATCGGTCTGCCCATGTATGTCGAAGAATAGCTCCGCTGCGGTTGGCTCCCTCCCGAGCTCAGCATGCAGCTATTAAATGAGTACGAACGTTAGGCGAATATAAATTATGCAAACGTAGTTTACGATTATTCAAGGAAGAGTACGGTATTAATTAGTAGAAATCATACTCTCTTGACACGACTGAAAGAAGACTGAGAACCCCGATGATGTGTCGGGTTTGCGCGGCCCTCATGGTCACAGTTCGCCAACTTGTTCCTTTGGGCAATTTCAGACCTCACCTTAAAGTCTTTCTTATCGTGGTAGGCAATCCATCTCTCCAACGCCTCCCCTAAAATATGACGACCCAATATATTATTTAATACAGTGTAAGATTGAAGTTAGATTGTTTATTTGTTAAAATTGATTACCCAAAAAAAATAACTAACACCTTTAAGGTCCTTCAACGGAGTCCCCCGCGTACGTCGTTTATTCATCACACAGGCGAAAAGTCGTGTGCACGTTTCATTGTACCATTCCCAGACCCTTCCATCAAACTCGGAGGCCCAACTGAACTTGAACTATATAGTCAAGACAGATTAATAATTAGTATGAAAAATATTTACAATGTCCAGATTATAAAATAAAAAATCGGTAGCAAAAACAATCCACGTACCTTGAATTGGTTGAACTACCACTCTCGTATCTCAGCCGGTACCTGAGACCAACATGCATACCCTTGCCCTTTGTCGACCATGAAGCTGTTAGTACAGCCTTTGACGACCTGTTTGTGCAGAAACCTGCACCGAGTCGTGAAGCACGTATATGTAGTCAATCATACAAGATGTAGTCCAAAACGGAATATGTTACAAAAGAATAATCAACATGTTAGATTATATTACCATGTGCCTGTTGGTTTGAGAACCAACCGACCGGCATCGTCCTTCTCCAGTTTCTCCTCTGGCCCCTGCTGCTCCCCCTCCTCCTCATGCTCAACGGTCTGCTCCGGTCCCGTTTCGGGGACCATCTCCTCCTGCTGCTGCTGCGTGGTGGACGTGTGAGCAGACCTACTACCCCCACCACGTTTCCTGGTCGATCTACCGCCTGCCATTATCTTAACCTGCCAAAAAATTAAACAATGTTAACAACAATTAGCCATGTAAACAACAATTACATTATAACTTTATTCAAGTAAAATAGCCTACTATAGTAAGCATCAATATAACTTAACCATGTAAACATGTAAACATCAATATAACTTACTACAACAACTCTAGTAGTCACCGTCGCTGTCGTTATTTTATTCTACCTCATCCTCCTCAGTCTGATCCTCCTCCTCGGTCTCCTCGCCCTCCACTTGATCGTCCTCTGAATTCTCTTCATCGTGTCCGTCATCCTCCTCAAGGATCTCCGGAACATCCCTGACCATGTACTCTCCTTGTCCATCATCATCGTCATCCTTAAAATCTTCCTCTGCCCCTTCATTCTGATCTTATTCGGAGAATATGTTCTCTTCAATAGAAGATAAGCGTGTACCAGTTGAAGCAACATCTTCCTGGAACAGAGAACTGTCTATTTGTCCCCGTGGTTTAGTCGTAAAGACTGCCCACCATTGACTTTGATTTCTGTCATTTTTTGTGTAAGGAGAAGGAGCAAAACAGACTTGCTTCGCCTGATGCGCGAGTATGACCGGATCGTACGTAGGATACTTCCTTGTGTGATTAACTTCCACAATCTTGTAACGTTCATGCACTCGGGTCCCGTTCACGGAGCTGTCTTTCCACTCACACTTGAATACCACAGCTCTATACCCTCGTTCTTTGCCAGCATAACACAACTCAAAAATATCCTCCAAAATACCGTAGTACTCATCACCATCAAGAGATGACACACTCACACCAAAATTGCATCTAGCCTTGTTCTTCCCGTAGTTGAATGTGGGAAAATTGAATCCATTCACCGAGTACCGGTTCCATGTTTTAACCACTCGCACTGGACCAAATGCCAAACTTCTAACCAAATCATCACGTATGTCTAAGGCAACTACGTGATCCTTGAGCCACTTCGGGAAATGTTCGTCGTTCTTACTCCAAACGTCATCAGGGTTCACGGCAGGGTTCGCAGCGACATATTCAGTTACAAATTGCTTCTCATAAGGCTCTAAGATCTCACAATTCGAGAGTAGGTAAAAGTGCGCTCGGTTGTACTCTTTCTCATCTAGTGCCCTAGAACCCTCAACGGATGAAGTTCCTTCATCGTCCTTCTTCTGAAAAAACTCGGGAATAGTGGGGTCAATGGACACCGAATGTCCTAGGTTCAGGTTCTTTGTTTTTGTTTGGACATCTTTATCGAAGTAGAGGGAGCAGAAGTTTGCAATCTCTTCTGTCAAATATGCATTACAAATAGAACCTTCTACCCTAGCCTTGTTACCAATTTTCTTCTTCAAATGATTCAGGAACCTAAATAGACAAGTTATATATTTCAATCAATACGAAGTAGTTAAGCTTAATTTTTTTAAAATGAAGTTACTAAAATTTACGTACCTTTCAAATGGGTACATCCATCTATACTGGACAGGTCCTCCAACCTTAGCCTCGTAGGGCAAGTGGACAGGTAGATGCTCCATGGAATTAAAGAACGACGGTGGGAAGATCATCTCAAGTTTGCATAGTATCTGCAGAATTTGATCCTCGAGCCGAGACATGTCCTCAATTGATATTGTAGAGGAACACAAATCTCGGAAGAACTGAGATATCTTAGTTATAGAATTCCACACCGTCGGTGGCAAAAGATGCTTTAGTGATACCGGAAGCAACCTCTCCATGAAAACGTGACAGTCATGACTCTTTAACCCTTGCAGCTTCAGGTTCTTCAGATCAACACAGCGTTTGAAGTCGGAGGCGTACCCATCAGGGAACTTCAACTTCTCTACCCACTCCAACAATGCCTTTCTCTGAGCCTTGTCAGTGTGAACAAGGCTCTCGGTTTCGACCCATCCTGTTTTATGTGCAGTTGAGGACGGTTACATAAATTCTTCACATCTCGCTGATAAGTGTAGTTTGTAGTGCCTTTTTGTTGTGTTTTGGTCCCGTTTTCCTTGTGGAATCGCTCATTGGGAGCGATTTATGGGTTTCTTATGCTTCCTTTAGTTCGTTTCAGGTTCCCGAGACCGATTTGGAAGAGTTGGAGCGATTCCGACTCCATACATACACATTTTAGAGCCTACGGAGTAAAGGAACGATGACTCGATGCCTTGGAATCGACCCCGAGACCTTGGGACCCAATCCCGATCCTCCGAGACCCGATCCCGAGTCCCGAGAATCAGCGAGAAGCCCATGAGAGGCAAGGAGGGACCAAAGAGCTCTTAAGGGAGGCCTACAAGACCCATCCCGTTCGGGATGGCCTCATCCCGTTCGGGATGAGGTGCGCGTGGAAGAAGGCTGCCGTGGGCCTGTCCCGGTCGGGATGACAGGCCGTCCCGGTCGGGATGACAGGCCGTCCCGGTCGGGACCGTGGACCTGGCAGCCGCACTCCTTTCTTTTCTTCTCCTTCATTCTTGTACCCATATATATACTCCCCTCTTGTATTAGTAACATATCTTATCTTAGTTTAGCATTCCTTAAGCCTCTCTACAACCCTAAAACCCTAGATTTACTTTCACTCATTAGTTTTAATCTTCCCTTAATCTTAGTTAATCTTTAGTTAATCTTTGTAATTAGTTCTTGTATTAAGAAGTTCTTGAAGATTGTTCCAAGCTTGAAAACCTTGGGATTCTATTTGGGTTCTTATTTATACAAGATTGCATCTTTTCATCTTCTTAGTGTTGGTATAATCATCTCTACTCTTAATCTTGTTTATTTAATCTTGTTTGAATCTTTTCATATTGTTATTGTTCTTGTTATTCATTATGGATGTTTGTTTTGGGGTATTGATTTCCCTTGTTATTGTTGGTTTTCTCTTCATCATGAGTGAGTAGTCTTCTTTGTGGGGTTAGTAGGGGGATTAGGGGTAGATTATGGTTGATTAGGGCTAATTAAGGGAAAAGGGTGAATCTTTGTTGTTAGTCACATTGTGGGCACTCTATGTGTTTGTTGATATGCTTGTATGAGTTGTAGTGGCCATGCTTCCCATACTTGTGCTCATCTTCTCATTGTTTGTCTATTATGTGGAAATGTTGAGAATAGTCGTAGTCACGAGAGTGCGGACTAGGGTCTATGTTGCGAGAGCCCAGACCCACCTTGACATCGGTCTAAGTTGCGAGAGCCCGGACCGACCCTAGAAATTAAGAGACACCTATACCCTTGATCACCCCAATTACCCTTCTACTCCTATGAACCCGACCTACCCCACTTCTTTCCTTATTTGAGTTCATCCTCTTAGTTAGTCATCATTCCATTAGTTTCATTGTTTAGTTTGTTTCTAGTGTTAGTCTAGTTCTTACTCCTCCTCTTTCATAGTTTTCCATTCATCGTTTCTTTGTGTTTGTTTGGTGATTTAGTCTTGTTTTAAGCTGACCTAGTCTAACCCTTGAAATACCGTCCTCGTGGATACGATCCCGACTTACCCTAGCTACCCACTAGGTGTAATCGGTAGTTTATTGACGGTTAGGGATTCCACGACAAATCCCTACCATCAATTTGGCGCCGTTGCCGGGGACGGTGCTAGTTTGGACTTTGTTTTCCTAGTTACTTGACTTAGTCTTTGTGTTTGTGTTTTTCTTTTTTCTTTTTGTTACTTTGCTTCTTGTGTGTGTGCGGTTTATTTCTCTCTTGTCTAGTGCCCAAAAAGCACTAGGCTTCTCACGTTTGTTCTTAGTCTACAGTTTGTGCTTAGAGGTGGTGACTATCTTCTTCTTGCAACTTAGAGCCGCTTTAACGGACGGTTGCTAGAGTGAGAGGTTTCCAACCGGGTATGAGCTACGATTTTCGAGCAAGCATGGGGTTTGATCTAAACTCCACACACTCGGAAGCCGATATGAGCTACTCCTCTTCTTCCATGAACCAAGGGTATGACATGACGTCCCCCCTACCAATATCAAGCTTCTTGGGGCAATCAAGACGGGTATGATCTTAAAGGTTATGAAAATGGCTACCAACAAGTGAATGACTATCAATCCTACGATCGTGGTGACTATTACTCGAGTTATGATTGTGAGCCCACCATGTTCAATCAAGATTCACCATATGGAAGCCAATATTCCCAATACCCACCATATTTCCCTCCACCCCAACCACAATATGAACCCCATGACCCACAATACTACCAATCACCCCAACCTTGCTACCAACAATATGATGCCCCACCCTTTAGGCATCATCAAGATTTTCAAGGAGCTTTACAAGACCCCAATGATCACCAATTGCCCGACATGGAGGTGTTTCAATCGAGTCTTCAATTGCAAAGGAGCATCCAAGAAACGGCCATTCAATTGCAAAAAGAACAAGAGGAATTAATGGCCCAAATTCGAAGGGGAAACGAGGCGAGGAATGCTCAATTAAATGCATTATCGGTTCAAACCGTAATGTCTTTATCCCGAGCATCACATTTAGATGAAGGGTGCCCACTTGAGAGAGAGGAGCAACCTAATCACGAAGCCGCCGATGTAGTTCCCTTTGGAGGAGAAATTTGCTTTGAAGAACCTCAATGGTCTACCCAAAAAGAGACGAATGAGGATGTGACCCTTGGTGAAGGCATTCTTGGTCAGGAATTGGAGGAGGATAGTGAGTTGGATGGGTTGGTGGAATTTGTGAGGATGTTGGGTGAAATTGTTAGCCTCGAGTTGCCCTTGTGCGATAATTTGGACAAGCATCAAGAGCCCCTTGCTAGTACACCGAGAGATGGTTTGGAAGAGATTGAAACCGCCGGTAGAAGTTTCGATTCTCTTCTCCAAGATGATGTGGGGCCGAGTGATGAAGATGGGGAACCACAACTTGAGGAAAGTGTGGGAGTGTGCATTGAGGAGATGAGGCCAAAGCCGCTTTTTGTGCCTTGTTTCTTGGAGATGAAGCTTGCTTGTGATTGGAGGCAATGCTTTGGGAGGAAGAGGTCGGTGAAGCTCGTAGGATGGATAGACCCCGGAGACAACTTTGAAGATGATTTTGGGTCTTGGGATTCCTACTTCTTGCCTCCTCCTTGGAGGCCGTGGAGGTTAGCTAGGCTCGAGCGCTCCTTGGGCCTTCATTACGATGTCGGCTGTGCGTTTGACTTGCTCCTCCAAGCCCTTGAGGGCTATGGTTGAAGAATGAGAATCCACCATCCTAGGTTTGATGAAGTTCCTAAAGAACCGTCATGTTGTATATTCCCCTCCCTCTTCCTTAGAGTACTTGTGCTTGTATTTGTGTGATTTTTCTATCGATTTTGTTTGTTTTGTGAATTCTTGTAATGTTGGATTGTTGATGAGCGATGTGAGGGAGGGAATTTGATGTTGTATTCGAGTTTATTGTGATAGGTGTGTAGTGGTGGTGATTCCTAGAGAGGAGTGGTTAGTGATAAAGCTCGTTTCGTGAGTAGGGGAGTCGGTTTTGGGGTCATGGGAGTCATGAAGACCCTTCCCGACCGGGAAGGATGTGTCGTCCCGACCAGGATGGGGCCGTCCCGATCGGGATGAGGGTGCCAAAAATCGAGTCCACTGGAGTGTCATCCTGATCGGAAAGGAGGCTTCCCGACCGGGAAGGGTTTATCAACCCGATCGGGATCATCCATCCCGACCGGGATGATCCCCTACTCCTTTTTGGTACTTCTTCTTCGACATTTTATCCCACCCAACCATTGTATACCCCCACCTAACCTCCCTACCTTCCTTTCTCATATCATACCTACCTCATTTACATACCTTAACCTCATTTCCTCCTCACTTTAGACCGATATTCACATCAAATCCCACCCCCTCGCACCATTACTACCTCTACCATGCGGTTTTATCAAGCTTGAAGAAGGATGGCAACGGAGAAGACAAGCTTTGTGCCAATATTGTTCTATGAGACGATGGAGCGAGTGAGTTACTAGCCGATTGGTTTTGGTAACTATCCTTACTTTTCCGTCTTTTATTGCTTGTTTTTCTCTTATTTGCCCCCTTCGCCTTGAGTCATGGTATCGTAGTGGCCTTCGAGGCCGTAGTATGGTTGCTCCCGACTCCCGATGACGTGATTACGTCGGGAGTCGATCGATTAATCCAATTGTACAAGATTTCACCCCTTTTTAGGAGTTAGTCGGATTTGGACGGAATCCAGGCTAGGTGACTTGATTACACCTAGCCCTCCCCTCCCATTTCCTTTTGTTTCCTTCTTTTTATTTTCTTCCCCCTTCCATATCTTTTCTTGTCTCGGCCCATGGTGACTTGATTATAGGGGTGTTCGTCGGTCCGGGACCGGACCGGACCGGACCATTTTGGGTGGACCGAAGACCGAATTTGCAAAAAAAACTGGACCATGGACCGGACCATAATTATTTCGGTCCGGTCCGGGTTGGACCGTAGGAAAAGGTGGACCGGACCATAATGGACCGTAATGGACCAAAAAACCCGAACTAAACTACTAATCAAAATTTAATAAACTCCAATAACTTAGCAAAAACAACCGGTAAGTGAATAATGTAATCACTCCAACAAACTTGCAAATGCGAATAAACTAATTGATTAAAAAAACATGACTAACTTATTATCTTATGATAAATTAATGAAGTCCTAAATAAACACGAAATAAGCATTATTCCTAGTCTTCTTCTATGACTTTGTGATGGTTTAATCTTCAAACTACAAAGACAACCAATGGCGAGCAGCCTGCCAGTTAAGCATTCATAGGATCAACTCCATCGATCACATTATCCTCAACATTCATGAGCTCCAAATCTGTAAAGGTTCTCCAAATCAAACATTCATTATGTAAGAATGGTGTATTACTTGTATGTTGCAACAAAATATAAGAAGTGTGAGTATTACCTGTCTCTAATTTTTCTAGATCTTCTAAGCTTTCTTCAACGCTGATTTCATGTCCCGCCATCCGAAACCAATCTTGTGCACATATAAGAGCTTGAACCATCTTTAGAAATAAAAAGATACATTATCAAACTAAATAAAAGTGAAATGGTGAAATTAAGAATTGATGATGAACATTAAGTAATTACCTTTGGAGTCAATAAACTCCTAAATTGATCGAGGTGACGGCCTCCAGCGCTAAAGGCTGACTCAGATGCAACGGTAGAGATAGGCATAGCAAGAACATCTCTTACTAGGCGAGAAAGGACGGGAAATCTAGGACTCTGAAGCTTCCACCATGACAGTATATCAAAGTATGTTTCATTAGCCTCAGTAATTAAATTAGCCTCATCAAGTTATCTTTGGAGCTCGGTCTTTATAAGACCACCCCCACCTGGATCAGTTGAGAGCATCCTAATTTGACCCATATCTTGTCTATGAACCATGTTATCGCCCCTAGCTAAACCATTAAGTGATAGGTCACTAGGTGCACCAGAAGCTTCACTTGTAGGAATTGAGGGTTTGTATTTCATCCAATACTCCTCAAAAAGTGATTCAAATTCATGCTTTATTTTCTCTGCCATAGGGCGTGCTACAATATCTCCATACATAGTAGTAAGAGCAATCTGAATCCCAACCAATTTCACTCTAGGATCAAGCACAGCCGCAATATATATCAATGAATTCATTTTATCTATATTCCCCCAATACTTATCACACTTTGATCTCATTTGACGAGCCATAGTAACATATATTTCATCCGAACTTTTTTCAAAACTAGAAAGTGTATCATATATAGAGACAATATCAAAGAACAATGAATTAGCGGTGACGTACAATGAACCAGAGATACGTCGAGTTATATGATAAAAAACTTCTAGAAAGTGTGACAAGTGTCTCACTCTTTCCCAGTCACTTGGTTGAGGGATACTTCCTCCATCTTTTTCAAGATCAATCTTATAATGAGGGTCTTTTCTTGAGTACTTAAGGATAGCTCCCTCAAACTTACAAGCTGTATTCAACATAAAGTATGTAGAATTCCATCTAGTACAAACATCTAGACACAAAGAAGCTTTGCTCTCTATTTGCTCAGACTCTACACACTCTTGGAATCGTTTTACTCTACTAGGAGATTGCCTTACAAACTTAACAGCAGCTCTAACACAGTTCACAGAACTCTCATATACCTTTAGACCATCCCACACAACTAGATTCACAATATGAGCAATGCATCTCATATGTGTATATTTTCCATTGGCCATAGCATCACCTCTGTTTTGCATATTTGTTCTAATCAAAGAACAAGCAACATCATTACTACTAGCATTATCAACAGTTATTGTGAAAAGTTTAGACAACAACCCCCAATCAAGTAAACAACTTTCTAAAGCATCATCTATTGAATCACCTTTATGACTGGAAATAGTACAAAAATTTAGGATCCTTTTTTGTAGTTTCCAATCATTGTCAATGAAGTGTGCTATGAGACTCATGTAATTGATTTTCTGAATTGAGGTCCATGTATCAGTTGTAATACTAACTCTTTGGCATGATTTTTCCAAAAATTCCTTCAACTTCAACCTTTCACTAGCATATAACTGATAACAGTCACGAGCAATAGTAGCACGAGAAGGAAAACGAAACTCAGGGCATGCAACATTCATCAAGCGCTTGAATCCTGGTTTCTGAACAAATCTAAAAGGTAACTCATCCAAAATTATCATGTAAGCTATGGCTTCCCGAACATGAGTTTGATTGAATGCCCAATTTTTCAATGTACCTTCTCCCTTTTCACCAATTGGTTCCAAAACTAACTTGGTTTGTTTTTCTTTACCCATGTTCTCAGGATTTTTAAGACACTTCTTATAATGCCTATTCAAATTTTTGGTACCATTAACACTAGATTTAGCCTGATAAACAACACTGCAATATTTACAGATTGCAATTTCATGACCATCAGAATCCTTACCTTCAAGGAAGTGATTCCAGGCTTTGGATCTTTTAGAAACTGACTTCCTTTTCACTTTGAGCGTTTTTGCTCTCTTTGAACTTTTTTCTGCTTGTTCTTTCTCCATAGCTTCAAGATTGATTGTCTCCATCTCTTTGTTTTCTGATTCCATAGCATCATTAAGTTGAGTCGGATAATCCAAATCCACATATGCTTTTCTTGAGTTAGAACTCGACATCTGTAATGAAGAAATTGTCAATTAATATAAGTATGATGAAGACTAAAGATGGACGAAAATCTAAACATCAAAAAAAATTATAGAACAGAATCTAAACATCAAAATCTATAATTAATGATAAATTAATCTTGGTTGCATAATCAAATCAAATCATTAGATTAGAAAGTAAACTCGAAAAGGAGTAGTTTGTTGATGATGAAGAGTGAAGATGAACAAAAAAAACAGAGAAGAAGAAAATTAGATGCGTGGGGATGGAAGACAAATAGACAGGGATGATGCAGTGATGACACAATGACACATGTTTATGGAGTCTAAAGTAAATGCACATGGCACAACTACACAACTAACAGTACAGCTAACACAAGTCGGTCAAAGTTTGAAAGAAGTCAGGAAGGTTAGGTATTGTACCTTTTTCTTCTTAAGTACTCAATATATTAATGAATTGATCAATTTATAGAGAAAAAAATTGGAGAAATTTTTTAACCTAACTATACAAACTTATGCGGCTGACAAAATTCGGTGGTTGAATTATAGTAAAAATCAAATTTTGTGAGATTTTTATTGTATTTTCCATATTATGTAGACTAGAATTTAGGATTCTTATACTGTTTTAAAGATATGAGGCTGATTTTGTGTGATTATATATAATTTTTTTTTTCCAAATTCGGTCCATGCGGTCCCTTATTCGGTCCACGGTCCAATCGGTTCGGTCCAGGACCGGACCGAAGACCAAATAATCTCTATCATGTGGACCGTGGACCGGACCAAAATGCGTTCGGTCCGGTCTGGTCCGGACCAAAGTGCAACGGTCCGATCCGGACCACGAAGTGAACACCCCTACTTGATTACACCCCGGCCGGACGCTTTCTACCCTTTTCTCCATCTTTTCTTTTTGATTTTTAGCCTTATTTTCGTAGTTTCTTTTCCTTTTCTTTTGTCTCTCCGCACACTACGATTGAGCATATGAGGACATTGCTTGGTTTAAGTGTGGAGGAGCGATATTCTATCGTAGTTAGTTTTATTTTTTCCCTTTTTCGAAAAACCTTTAAAAACCCTAAAAATTTGAAATTTTTTCACAAAAATAAAAAAAAAAAGATTTTCTTTCGTGTTTTTCTTTTGTGTCTTTGTGTCGTATATTTGTTTTGTATTGTGTGTGTTTTGCCTCCCTTTTCCTTATAGGTTGCTTAATCACCGTTGTTTGGAAAGCCTTGAAGACATCCGGTAACATCTTCTAACCCTCTTTCCCTCTTTATTCCTTGTGATGCTTGGAGAAGGTTGTGTTGAGGTGTGCTCGGGTGGAGCTTGTACATACTTGTGGTGGTTTTGATGACTTGTTTGGAATTTCGAGGTGGTGTGTGCTTTGTTTATGTGTTCGTTTTGTCTTGTTTTGTTTTATTTTGTTGCCTTTTTGTTTCTTTTCCTTTCATTCTCGTTGAGTCCTTGTAATGTGTTATGTTTGTTGAGTCTTGTGTGTAAATGGTTTTCGAAAACCCGGTTTAGAGGTTAGTGTGTGAGTGTCTATTTTCCCTTCCTAGTAGTGCAAACCGAGTCTTGGACTTTAATCTAGTAGAATGACCCTAAATCAATGAATTCGTTGGTCCTCTACCTTGAGTCCACCTAGCTTACTAGGGATTTACTACGGGATTTGCATTTTGACCATTATGACCACCCACGGTGTGAAAAGGCCTTGGTTACCGAGTCTCGTCCCTTAGGTAACCTTGTTTAGGATCGTTTGATTAGTCCAAGTTCTCCCCTTTTTGTGGGTTTGAAGGGAAATCACGACCCCCGACTTACCCATTACCCTACCTTCCTCACATACACACATAATAAATTGCAAATTGTTGAATTCTACCTTTCTTGTCATACAAAGAAATGCCAAAATGCCAAATCAAGCCAAAAAGGGCAAAGAAAAGAAAAAAAAAAGAAATAAAATGAAAGAAAGAAAAGAATGAAGAAAAAGAAAAGGCACAAAAGTAAAAAAAAGAAAGTAGAAAAGAAGAAAAAGAATGGCATGGCAAAACAAAGCAAAAATGCAAAAGAAAAGAGAAAATGCCAAAAGAAAACCCGATTCACAAAAATAACCCCTACCTCTCAAAATAAGCCTTTTTCCGACTTTTGCCTCATTTTGCATATTTCCACCTTTTTACTTGGACTAGTTAGGCGGTTTTGGACTTGGGACGACCCTCTTGGCTCACGCTAAAGGAGGCGGGGTCTCACTTACCTACAGTGTCGACTAACACCGTGGTTCTTCACTTCCCACTCCGCCGATCGTCCCGTAGTACGTTTTTAGAAAGTTAGGAGGACCTAGGTAAGTTACCAATGTTTTTATTGCTTTATCGTCATACTATAGGGTTTAGTCCACCTTGGTTTGTATTGCTAGCTTGGGAACGTTGTCACTTACCTCGAGTCCTAAACCGGTGCTTCTTTCACCGCTTTTAGAGGGAAGCGGTTTTTCTTTTGTTTTGGGTGCAACCGTCTAAGTGTTTGTTTGTGTATTTGTTTGTTTGTGTGTTTTATGTCCGGTTGCATCCGCGGTTTTGTCGCAAGACCCAACTTGCCTTGCGGAGTGCACTTTTCCTCTAAGTGCACTCGCGTGAGTTGAAGGGGCGTAGGATGCGCTAATACCCATTCGGCTAGTGTAGTAGTTAGTATGTGCTTACTCGAGGGCGAGTAAGGGTTAAGTGTGGGGGAGTTGATAACTGTAGTTTGTAGTGCCTATTTGTTGTGTTTTGGTCCCGTTTTCCTTGTGGAATCGCTCCTTGGGAGCGATTTATGGGTTTCTTATGCTTCCTTTAGTTCGTTTCAGGTTCCCGAGACCGATTTGGAAGAGTTGGAGGGATTCCGACTCCATACATACACATTCTGGAGCCAACGGAGTAAAGGAACGATGACTCGATGCCTTGGAATCGACCCCGAGACCTTGGGACCCAATCCCGAGCCTCCGAGACCCGATCCCGAGTCCCGAGAATCGGCGAGAAGCCCATGAGAGGCAAGGAGGGACCAAAGAGCTCTTAAGGGAGGCCTACAAGACCCATCCCGTTCGGGATGAGGTGCGCGTGGAAGAAGGCTGCTGTGGGCCCGTCCCGGTCGGGACCAACCCGTCCCGGTCGGGATGACAGGCCGTCCCGGTCGGGACCAACCCGTCCCGGTCGGGACCGTGGACCTGGCAGCCGCAATTCTTTCTTTTCTTCTCCTTCATTCTTGTACCCATATATATACTCCCCTCTTGTATTAGTAACATATCTTATCTTAGTTTAGCATTCCTTAAGCCTCTCTACAACCCTAAAACCCTAGATTTACTTTCACTCATTAGTTTTAATCTCCCCTTAATCTTAGTTAATCTTTAGTTAATCTTTGTAATTAGTTCTTGTATTAAGAAGTTCTTGAAGATTGTTCCAAGCTTGACAACCTTGGGATTCTATTTGGGTTCTTATTTATACAAGATTGCATCTTTTCATCTTCTTAGTGTTGGTATAATCATCTCTACTCTTAATCTTGTTTATTTAATCTTGTTTGAATCTTTTCATATTGTTATTGTTCTTGTTATTCATTATGGATGTTTGTTTTGGGGTATTGATTTCCCTTGTTATTGTTGGTTTTCTCTTCATCATGAGTGAGTAGTCTTCTTTGTGGGGTTAGTAGGGGGATTAGGGGTAGATTATGGTTGATTAGGGCTAATTAAGGGAAAAGGGTGAATCTTTGTTGTTAGTCACATTGTGGGCACTCTATGTGTTTGTTGATATGCTTGTATGAGTTGTAGTGGCCATGGTTCCCATACTTGTGCTCATCTTCTCATTGTTTGTCTATTATGTGGAAATGTTGAGAATAGTCGTAGTCACGAGAGTGCGGACTAGGGTCTAAGTTGCGAGAGCCCAGACCCACCTTGACATCGGTCTAAGTTGCGAGAGCCCGGACCGACCCTAGCAATTAGGAGACACCTATACCCTTGATCACCCCAATTACCCTTCTACTCCTATGAACCCGACCTACCCCACTTCTTTCCTTATTTGAGTTCATCCTCTTAGTTAGTCATCATTCCATTAGTTTCATTGTTTAGTTTGTTTCTAGTGTTAGTCTAGTTCTTACTCCTCCTCCTTCATAGTTTTCCATTCATCGTTTCTTTGTGTTTGTTTGGTGATTTAGTCTTGTTTTATGCCGACCTAGTCTAACCCTTGCAATACCGTCCTCGTGGATACGATCCCGACTTACCCTATGATGGTAGTGATTCGTCACGTCCCAACCGTCAATAATATAACCGGCTAATCCTAAATAGGGTAGATAGGGTAAGTCGGGTCGAATCCACGGGGACGGTAAGAGGCGTCTAGACTAGGTCGGCCCAAATACTAGACTAAGTCAACCAACTAAGCTAAACTAGAGAATGATAGAAAGGGAGAAGGCTAGACTATGACTAGGGAGAACAAACTAGGAAAACGGGCTAGGATTAGGTCGGGGTCAAAGGGGTAACGGAATGGTCAAGGGAGGACTAGAGTGAAGGAGGTAGTAGGGTAATCTAGGTTGGTCCGGGCTCTCGCATCTTAGACTCACCTAGAGGTTCCACCTAAAACCCATCTCGGCGATACACAACACAAACGGGGTTCTAGCGCGCTATGGTCCTAGGTCGAATCCGGGCTCTCGCAACTTAGACCGGCCTAGGGGTCATCCTCACCGGGCTCTCGCAACTTAATGAGGGGACTGAACCCACAAACAAACAAACACCCACGAAAGAAAGGCATGAAAACAAGCATTCGTACATACTTAGTCATTCAAGCAATTCAACAAACATGTGATGTGCATCATACAAGAGGAAACCCAAATCTTCCACCAACATCTCCAACAAACCCTTAATCACCCAATTAACACCCTAATCACCTTACTAACCCTAGCATGAACACTACTCTAACATAATCAAACTACAACTAACACTAACAAGATGGATTAACAAAAGAAATAACACAAACATCTACAAACTGGTGAAAACTATTAACATCAAACATAACAATGAACAAAGATTCAAACTAGATAAACAAAAATGGATTAAGAGGAAAGGAAGAAGATTATACCAAACTAGAGGAAGAGGAAAGAACAAAACTTGCATTAATGAAGAAAACCCAAAACAAACATCCAAGGTTGTCAAGCTTGGAGAAGATCTTGAAGAATTCCCTTAATACAAGAACTAATCTATGATTAACCACTAATTATCGACTAATCTACACTAATCTAATCTAATATAACCTAAACTAGTCTAGGGTTTTAAGGATATAACATATCATAACCTAAGATGGTGTCTTAATACAAGAGGGGGGGTATATATAGGGTTACAAATGGAAGGGAGAAGAAACAAAGGAAGCGCGGGTGAGCTGTGGCCCATCCCGGCCGGGATGAGGTGGTCCCGGTCGGGACGGGGTCGGTCCCGGTCGGGAAGCCTTGATCCCGATCGGGATGGGCCCAGGTCAGGAGCCTTCTTGTTTGTGCTCCTCATCCCGAACGGGATGAGCCTTGTAGGCCTCCAATATGATCTTTTTGGTCCCTCCTTGCTTCCCATGGGCTTCCCATCGAATCTCGGGACTCGGGATCGGGTCTCGGAGGCTCGGGATTGGGCCCCAAGGTCTCGGGATCGATTCCAAGGCATCGAGTCATCCTTTCTTTACTCCGTTGGCTCCAAAATGTGTATGTATCGAGTCGGAATCGCTCCAACTCTTCCAAATCGGTCTCGGGAACCTGAAACGAACTAAAGAAAGCATAAGAAGCCCCTAAACCACTCCCAATGAGCGATTCTACAAGGAAAAAGGGACCAAAACACTACAAAATAGGCACTACAAATAACACTTATCACCCTAGCTACCCACTAGGTGTAATCGGTAGTTTATTGACGGTTAAGGATTCCACGACAAATCCCTACCATCACTCGCCGGGAGCCTGTAGTGTCACAACTCTTCCCCTCCACATCCATCACCGTGTGAATCAACTGCTCGAAGAAGTTTTTCTCTATGTGTATCACATCTAAATTGTGACGAATTAACCAAGTCCTCCAATATGGTAGGTCAAAGAATATGCTACGTTTAAATCAACCATTTTTCAACTTTTTGAGGCCTTTGAACTCCTGCTCGGTTCCATCGACAGTGGACGGGTAATCAGAAATCAACTCCCATATTTCATCTCCGTGGAGTCGATCAGGTGCGTCATTAAGCACAATCTCACCCTTCTTGAGTGCCTTCTTATTCTTTCTATATGGGTGACCTTCTGGTAGGAACTGCCGATGACAGTCAAACCAACTTATTTTACTAGAATTTGGAAGATAAAAAGCTTTGCTCTCATCCATACAACACGGACATGCTTTCTGACCCGCAGTAGACCACCCCGAGAGCATACCGTACGCGGGAAAGTCATTTATAGTCCATAACAAAGCTGTCTTCAACTGAAAATTTTGTCTCAGAGAGACATCATATGTTTCCACCCCTACCTCCCATAGTTGTTTCAGTTCCTCAATAACAGGTTGCAAGTAAACATCCAAATGATTTTTCGGGTTTTTTGGTCCAGGCACAATAAGAGATAGGAAGATGAAAGGCTGCTTCAAACACAACCAAGGAGGTAGGTTGTAAGGTGTGATCATCACTGGCCAGCAGGAGTACGACTTACCAATTTGGCCGAACGGTGCAAATCCATCAGTGCATAACCCAAGCCTTACATTTCGGGGTTCTAACGCAAAGTGGGGATGTAGTCTATCAAAACGCTTCCACTCCTCACCATCACTCGGATGACACATCTTCCCTAGTACCCTAATGTCCTCCTTGTGCCACCTCATTTGCTCCGCTATGGTTTTTGTGGCGTACAATTTCTGAAGCCTAGGTGCAATAGGGAAGTACGTAAGCTGACTTATTGGGATTGGTTTCTTACCCCTGACACCACTTTTCCCTTTTCTACCTCTCAAAACAATATCTCCCTCAACCATCTTATACCTACTCTTACCACATCTCCTACATTCATCAAGCATCGCATCATCCTTCCAAAATAGCATGCATCCATCTGGACAAGCATCAATCTTTTGATACGGGAGTTGAAGTCCCTTCACAACTTTTTTGGTTGTGTAGAATGATCGGGTCATGATATTGTCTTTTGGAATAACTCTCTCGAGCAAGGCAGCAATACCATCGACACAAGCAAAGGGTAGGTTGAACTCACATTTAAGGCTAACTACCATAGACGCGACTTGTAACAAAGTCACATCGCACCCTCCGTATAACGGTTTCTCCGAAGCGTCCACCATGTCAAAAAATGCCTTTGATCGTGGGTTAGGCTCTTGTGGGTTAGGTGAGTCTTGTGGGTTGGGTGAGTCTCGTGGGTTAGGTGAGTCGTCATTCGCATATGTGTTCTCGTTATTAAACAAGTTGCACTCTACAACATCAACTATCATACCTTTCAATCGCCCCTCATTTTGATGGTTTTCGGGTCCCTCAGACTGAAATGACTCACCATGACAAATCCAATAATAGTAATCGGGTGAAAAACCACTATAGATGACATGTTCCTTCACTACAAGGACCTCAAGAAATTTTAGGTTCTTGCATTTAGTACACGGACACCTAACCTCCCCCCGCGATGCATAATCTACTGACTTTTTAGCTACCTCGACAAATGATTCAACACCCCTCAAAAATTCGACGGTGGGACATCTCTTCCTATCAAGTCTTCCCTCATACATCCATTTCCGTTCAATTCTCTTCATTTTCTATGTTCAAAAAATATATATAACAAATTAAAGTTTAATTTCCCTAATTTAATTTAGAACTTACTAAACGAAAATTTAATCAGCGTTTAACTTAAACTTCATTTCTCTAACTAAGTTTCATCAATTTAATTACTAATACATCAAAGTAAATCCAAATGTCTTATTAATTTAGAATTAACCTTACAAAAATCAGTCACCGATTTTAATCACAAATGTAATCACAATTTCATCGCAATTTATGAAAACCCTAACTCATTTATCAATTTAATCCCAAATTAACCGAACAAAACACAAAAATTCATGGCCTACGTCCGACAAAAACAGCTAAAATAGGTCAAATAAGGTCAAATTTTCGGATACAGATATCAAAACTCCAAAAGCAGCGCTAACACCTAATTACAACCCCGGTCAAGATAGAAGTGGTTTCGGGAAAATCCGGCATTATTACGACACCTTTTGGTCCGTCTTAAGTCACACAAAACCTCACGGAAGGCTCTAGAGGTCATTCTAGCACAATTCAACCAAATTGATCAAGCCCTAATCAAAATTGTGATGGGCAAAAATAATCTACCTAATCGAATTTGGGATAAACTAATCAACCTAATCGAACTTGACCTAAACTAATCAACCTAATCGAAATTTAGACCTAAACAATATTAACTAACAAACTATCAATAAATAACGCTAACAATCAAGAATAAGAACTAATTATAATGAATAGAAACTAAGTAAACTAAGAAAACGTACCACAAATTAGGAATAAAAGATGAAAATTGGAGGAGAGGAAAGGAGATTGGGGTCGGCGAGGGAAGAGGGAGATTGTAGAGAGTGTTTTTTTTAGAGAGTGGAGGGGGAGAGGGGGGTGAGCGGGTATTTGACGCCACACTCACCCGTACGGGTGTCCACTGTCGGACGCCACAGGCGGACGCCAGATTCTGCTAAATGGCGACCGACAATGGACGCCATTTGGGGTAAATGGCGTCCGCCTGTGGACGCCCGTCGTTCTTAATTTTGTCCTCACTAATTTCAGTCGGACGCCAAGTTTGGTGTCCGACTGTGGACGCCCGTGTGACTTCTCGGACGCCATTTAGGCGTCCATATGCCTAGGACGCCAACCAGGTGGACGCCCGGGACAGTTTTTCTTGTAGTGTTAATCATGTGTTCTTAAATATCAATAAAAAAAAGTAAAATAATCTCACTTCGAAAAAGTATAATAAGGTGATGAAACTTTATATTATAAATAAGATAATTATGTGCTCTTAGATATTAACCAAAAATCTAATGAGTCTTAAAAATATATTAAGACCATAAACTTAAGTAAAACTATCCCACATTCGAAAAGTTATAAAGTTTCATCAAACAAAAAACTTTTGAGTTGCCCATAAGGGTGTTGCCTAGTGGTTAAAACTTTTGGTCATCAGCCCAAGGGTCTCAGGTTCAAGCCCCTGCAAGCGCGAACTTGTGGGAGTTGTATGGCTTGAGACTATGCCTCTAGACTTCGAGCCTGTCGCCTACGGGCAGTGCACACCAAAAAGGTAGCAGCTGCGGGTTCCCTCGTTCATCAAAAAAAAAATCTTTTGAGTTTTAAAATATTTCTATCTTTTGAGTTTTAAAATATTTCTTATGACTATATATTTAAGTAAAAAATTATAACAAGGTGATGAAATTTTATATTGTAAATCATACTAATAATAATTCTTCCTTAGACATCAACCACAATCAACTTTAAGTATTATGAATTTCTACCAAATAAGAATAATTATTGTTTTTAAATATCAACCAACAATATTTTGAGTATAAAAAAGGTCTTAATAAGACTAAAAATTTAAAATTATCCCACATCGAAACAACAAATAAGGTACGGTGATGATTCTATATTATAAATAGGGAAAAGTCCCATGGTACCCTCGAACTATGTAACATTACACATGGTACCTCTGCTTTTAAGTTTGTTCCCATGGTAACCTTGAGTTTTATAGTATAGTTCCCGATTTGACCTTACCCAAATTTCTGTTATGACGCCGTTAAATTATGACCAAAATTAATTATAATTGTTCCCATGGTACCCTTAAGTTTTCATAGTTGTTCTCATGGTACCCTTAAATTTTTCATAGTTGTTCTCATGGTACCCTGAAAGGAAAGCAACGACTCATTGAAACAAAACAACGACTCATTGAAGCAAAGCAACGACTATTTTACTGAACTAGCCGTTACACAAGTGCTTATAAATTTACTTCCCTTTCTATTTTAGCAGAAAAAGAACAAACAATCAACACTTACTCACCCAACCTTTTCATCTCTTTCTTAACTTGTACAAAATAATGGAAAAAATTGATATTTCCAGATGATCGAGCTTCAAGGTTATGGTGATGAAGTTTTTCCATTTTTTTGTACAAGTGAAGAAGGAGGTGAAAATGTTGAGTGAGTAAGTGTGGATTGTTTGATCTTCTTCTGCCAAAATAGAAAGGGGAGTGAATTTATAAGCACTTGTGTAACAGCTAGTTCAGTAAACTAATCGTTGTTTTGCTTCACTGAGTCGTTGCTTTTCTTTCAGGGGTACCATGAGAACAACTATGAAAACTTAAGGGTACCATGGGAACAACTATGAAAACTTAAGGGTACCATGGGAACAACTATGAAAACTTAAGGGTACCATGGGAATAACTATGAAAACTTAGGGGTACCATGAGAACACCTCTCTTTTTGAAGAAAAGTAGTTGTTAATTTTTGTCATAATTTAACGGCGTCATGACAGAAATTTGGGTAAGGGCAAATCGGGAACTAAACTATAAAACTCAAGGTTACCACGTGAACAAACTTAAAAGTAGGGGTACCATGTGTAATGTGACATAGTTCGAGGGTACCATGGGAAATTTCCGTTATAAATAAGACTATAAATTTTAGTTAAATTATCCCACATCGACAAATTATAATAAGATGATGGATTTCTACATTATAAATAAGACTAATTATTTGTTAGACTATATACTTAAGTAAAGTATCGCACATCAAAAAATTATACTCCCTCTTTTTTTAGTTTTAAAAATCTTTTGAGACTATAATAAGATGATTGAATTCTATTATAAGTAAAAGTAACAATTTCTCCAAATTATGATGAGATGAGGAAATTCTATATTATAAACGATTATCACATATCGAAAAATTATAATGAGGTTCTACGTAACCAACAATCTTGTGAGACTTAACAGTTCCTAAGACTAAGACTAAGACTATATAGTTAAAGTTGGAATTCTATATATTATAAATAAGAGTAATTATTTCTCTATAAATAAAAGTTCTGAATTAGACTATATCTAAACTTAAAAAACCTTAAGTAAGATTATCCCACATCGAAAAATTATAATAAGGTGAATTTTTTTATTATAAAAATAAGATTAATCATTCATCAAAAATATATACTCCAATAAGATGATCAAATTCGATTATATGAATAAAAAGTATTCGTCTAACCTTTAACTTAGATATAAAAACAAACTCTTTTAAGTCTTAAAAATAACTCTTAAAACTATAAACTTAATTAAGTAAATTATACCACATCGAAAAATTATGATGAGGTGATGAAATTTTATATCATAAATGAGTAATCTTTCGGTTTTAAATATCAACCAACAATCTTTTGAGTCTTAAAAAACTTTTAAAAAGACTACAAACCTAAAATTATCTCACATCGAAAAAATTAAAATAAGGTGATGATTTTATATTATAAATAAGAGTAATCGTGCGTTTTTCTGGGTCTTAAAAGCGGATCTTAAAACTATAAACCTTGAGTAATTATCCTATATCGAAAAATTATGATGAGGCGAAAGAATCTTATATTACAAATAAGATTAATCTTTCGTTTTTAGATATCAACCAAAAAATTCATTCGTTCTTAGATATCAATCAAAAAAACTTTTGAGTCCTAAAAAATCTCTTAATAAGACAACGAACGTTTTCCACTTCTAAAAATTATAATAAGTTGATGAAATTTTATATTATAAATAAGAGTTGTCATGTATTATTAAAATAAGCTATTAAGACTATAAACTTAGCTGAAATTAAGTTTGATTACTAATATCACGTGATCATCTTATTTATTTATTTATTTATTATAACGATATAGATTGATTAAGTTTCTTATTTACGAATATACCTCATCAATGTAATTAAGCTCATTAACCCGTGCAGTGCACGGACTTTAATCTAGTTTAATTTGATTTTAGTGAAGTAATTGAGGATGGGGAGGGATTGAAGATGGTGGAATTTGGGGATTTTGGGGGTTTGTTGTTGAGGAGAGAGAAGAAGAAGATGAAATAATGAGGAATTTAGGGTGGTTTGGTCGCGGGGTGAAGTTTCGCCCGGTGGACCTCCATCGGGTGAAATTTCACCCGACGTACTTTGGTCCAAAATTCTCCAATTCATCGCATAATACCGTCGGGCGAAGTTTCGCCCGATGAGATTCCATCAGGTGAAGTTTCACCCGATGGATTTTCGTCAATTCCGAGTTACATAAAGTTTTACCGTCGGGCAAAGTTTCACCCGATGAGATTCCATCGGGTGAAGTTTCACCCGACGGAAGAATTTACTATTTTAAAATAAGTTATACGATATTTGGGATATGATGTTTCGGGTGACACTTTAGGATTAAAGTACAATATTGTCATACTGAAAGTAAAAATTTGAGAATTTGACTGTTTCAAATGAGTCCGATCAATTATTAAAGGCCGGCAAATAATGTACTACTTGTTCACGGGCAACTTTTATATAAAGTTTGCGATGTGAGTCTGGGACGAATAGCTTGTGTTGGATTCTACCATATGTAGTATTTCGCCTGCACTTTTAATGAAAAGCAAACTCGGAGGCTGCGGTCTGAGAGTCGACCTAGTGTTTAAGGTAGTCGTCCTACGGCAGTGAGATCTGCGGTTCAAGAGTCTGCGTAGGGTAGCGCTATGTGCGCATGTATAGACAAGTACTTGATCAATATTACCACAATGTAGCGGGGGCGGTACAAGATTATGAAAACTACGAGTTCCCTCTTGGTGATGCAGAGAATGTAATTATCGGCTTTCATTTTACCCAGAGCCCCGTCTGAATAAACGTATAATATAATTGAATTTCGAGCCCAATTGAGCCTTATGGGTGATATGCAAACCTCATAAGATTGGTTCGGTCTACGAGTCAGTAACACGATTACTTCTATTGGTGAGAAACAAGCCAATAAGGTGTAGCGGTAATACTAGGAGTAGGGATGGCAATTTCACCCGCATCCGTGCCGCATCTGACCCATCCGCGAACATTAAATGGGTGAAAACCCGAATAAATGGATGAATAGCGGGTGATGGATGAAACGGGTGATGGATTGGGTCGGATCCGGGTGGAGCATCATCCCACCCGTAATTCTTTAACCACCCGATCCGACATCATCCATTTTAAAAAAATATGTGGCTTCAAGAATCGAGACAATGAAGCTTAATATTTGTATAACATGTTAGTTTGCGATGGGGATTTATAATGTCTAATTTTCATGTCAAGACTTTGAAGCTTCCATGTATGGATTTAATTTTCATGTCGGATTTGTAATGTTTAAATTTATATTGTATTTTCGCAAGGCAACGAAAGACGTCGAGTCGCAAGCTAGGGCTCGAAAGAATATTTTCTGATTTGGTATTTATTTCATAAAATAATGGTACAAGTGAATCACCCGTTAAGCACCCGAACCATCCGTTTCACCCGTGGATGACGGGTGGATCGGATATGGATGACACCTTTAGTGGATGATGGGTGGATCGGATGAGCGGATAGAGACGGGTGATGGATGCGGGTGAGGCTCCACCCGATCCGAATCCGACCCATTGCCATCCCTAACTAGGAGCCACGACTCGTGTGTTTATTCTCTGTTTACGTGAAAGAAAATTCTTCATAAATCAAATGGCTGCCAATGTCACATCTTCTAAACTTTACCGTTTCATCACCTCACATGTTGGTTAATTGAATTAAAGGAAACTATCTATTACGTGAAGGGGCCGCGTGGGTGGCCGCCGCGATGAAACCGGCTCGGTCCTGCATGGTGCGCGCGGGGCGCTAGGCGGTGCGGACGTCCACAATTATTAATCGAACGATTTCTTTTCGAGTCTCGCCCTGAGAATCCCGATGACAAGTAGTACATCAAGTATCCCCAACGGAGTCGCCAAGATGTGGACATGACCGGTTTGGGTAGGCGAATGGATCTCGTGGTAAGATTGATCTCAGGTCGAAATTTAAATCGAAATAGAAGTCGCCACCGAACTTTATGAGAGTTCGGACCCGCTCGAACCCACTCTACACTTAGGCGTATCGTGCACAAAGCATTGTCCGCTTTTAGTGCT